>JBBPDJ010000003.1:6454653-6496551 GCA_037974625.1 Cucumis cinereus
CCACCCCCTTCCTCCTCCCCCCCCCCCCCCCCCCCCCCCCCCCCCCCCCCCCCCCCCCCCCCCTCCCCCCCCCCCCCCCCAAAACCCCAATATGGGCATATGATGAGTATACAGAAAAATGTGACAAAAAGGCTCAAAAAGCAAAAAAGTTGTCTGTTTTGGCAGATAAAAAGTGCAAAGAGAGAGAAACCAAAGCTTCAAAAAGTTCATAAAAATAAATGGAAATTTATGTTCAAAGTGGGACCCATGTGGGACCATGTCCTTTTCCCTTGTGAAACCATATGTTTGGCTTACCCCCTTTTTAATTACTTTTCTTGGATTAGATTGGAAGATTAATGTACCCACCACTGCAACTAAACAAACAAAAAAGATGACATATAATGACATAATTTTATTTAATTTGTCATTTCATTTTTCAATCATCAAATTTTATTTTTCTCTTTTCTTTTTTTTTTCTTATAATTGAATCTTATAATTGACTAATAAAAAATTTGAACATAACTTAACTGAGATACAAATGTGATATTGATCATGAGCTTTGTGGGTCAAATCTATGTGTGGATTAATTTTTTTTTTAAAAAAAAGAAAGAAACCCTAAAGTTTCGTTACATTTGATAATATAAAAAGACTTTACTTAATGATAAATAAGAGGTATAATCTTAATAAAAACTAAGAGGTCATTAATTCAATCTATAATAAACACCTAATATTAGTCAAAAAGTTAAACGTAAAGTGAGATCCACAACATGGTTAGACAATATAAGTTAAGTTGTGGTTAGGGAGATGATAAGCAAATGATCGAACAAGTGATAGCTTATGAAATCATTATTTTATTATATACATTGCTCCTCTACTCTCCTAATAATGAAGATCTTATTTTATTGCTTTATTATTAAAAAAAAAAAAATTTATAGAAAAATCCAAATATCACATGATGAGCTATAAAAGAAAAGAAAATAGTACTATAAATGTGGAATGGGTAGATTTTCTTAACCTTTTTAAGACAAAAAGGCTATTTTAAGAATATAATAATATATATATTAATAAAAATTGATAATAATGGAAGATTTTCAAACTGACTATGGAGTAGGAGGAGGTCACAATAAATAATTTATTTTCCAACTAATTTTGGAAATTTGGATGTGGAATATTTTCACCACATTGACTTCATAAATGTTTCCATTATTTGGAATGTCGGCAATAAAAAAATTCATACTCCATTTTCTATTTAACATCTTTTCAAATAAATGGTTTTTAATTAAAGTTGGTTGTATTTTCTTTTCAATAAATTACACTCAAAATATTTGAACATAATTAACAAAAAAAAAAAACACACTTTGAATAATTCAAAATTATATATAAAAGATTATGATAGACTGTTGACCATCACAGATGATTTGCAATAGTCATGTGATATCGATGATGATTAATTGAGGTTACATATTTATTAACCTATCTATTTTGAATATCTTAAAATGTGATGAATATAGATATAATGTATAATCCAACATCACGAACTTGTCACATTCTATAGTATAGAAAGGTCCAAAAAATGAAAGGTAGAGAATGAAATTTCCCATGAGATAGGAAATTGGGAGGTGACACTTGGGAGGGATATTTTTAGGACAAATACAAAGTTTAGAGATAAATTTATAATTTTGAATAAAAAAAGAAAAAAAAAAAAAAAAACCTTGACTTTTTTATATGAGGAGCCCACAAAATTATTGACACCCCAACCCCTCATCATTGAATTCCCCAATCATATCCACTCTTTTTCTTTGTTTACTCTATGAAGGAAGATGGTTTGTCCACCAAAGAATGGATGGAGAAACAAAAGTTATTTCTTTTTATCCTCTCTTTTTTGTTTGTTAACCATTTCAATATTTTTTGTTTTTTAAATTTTGTTTTTGAATTTTTTTTTATTAAAAATAAAAATAAATATATTTGATAACTGGTTTTATTTTCTGTTTTTTAAAAATAACGTGTAGTTTTCTTTTCATTTTCAATTTTCTTTCGTATTTTTTTTTAAAAAAACAAGTTTCTTATTTAAAAAAAAAAAGATGAATTACTTACCAAAAATATTTATTTTTAAAAAATTAATTTTGAAGAACGAAAAACCAATGAGTTATCAAAGAAGCCATTTTTCAATTTAGAAGACTAAATAATGATTCTAATCTATTTTATTTTAAGGGCTTGTTAATGGAGATAAAATACTATTTAGCTCATGAGATTTTGAGTTGATATTTATTTGGTCTATAGCTCTAAAGTGACACTTTAGTTCTTGAAGTTCCAAAAAATAATTCAAGAAAAAAAAAAAAACTAATTTTTTAGTTTAGTTTTCATTTGTTGTTTAGGTTTCCAAATGGTGTGCATTGAAAAACTGCTTGGCCCAACATGAAGTTGGTGAAAGTAGACTATTAAATTCATGTTGGTTCCAAAGTTTTCAAAATGATTTTCAAATACTTAAAATAATTTTGAATTATTATGTTTGGTTCCAAAAATGATTTTAAAATTTCAAAATTATACTGTATATTTGAAAACTTAACTAATCAATTATAACAAATATTTTTTTTATTAATTTATTTATTCATTTGTTTTCAAAAATGTTTTATTATAAAAGTTGGCCACCAACGTTCATAAAAAAGCAGTCGCTGAAGACATTGGTTAGAGGTGGCCAATGACTAGTGCTGAAAAATGGTGATCAGAGGTTGACGACATTGGTCGCTAGAAGTTGGCGACGACCGTCACAGAAAGTTAGTTGTCGGCAGTTGGGCGACATAAGTTGCCAGAAAAACGGTTGTCAGAAGTTGGCTGTTAGCAGTTGTCGAGAAACAGTCGACAAAGACATGGTAGGAAGTTGCTGTTGAAAAACGGTGACTAAAGGTTGCCGATTGCGATCATTGAAAAACAGTCGTTGGAAGTTCGTAGGTGCCAGTCGACAAAAATGGTCTTCAGAAGCTGGTTGAAGATTGTTGCCAAAAAGCGGTCATCAACAATTGGCATGTGGCAATGCTAAAAAAAGGTGATTGGAGGTCGGTGGCAGCGATGGCCTAAAATTGTCGAAACGGTCAGCGAAAAACAGTCCACTACAACAAAACTGCTTTTAGCGCAAAAGTTTAGCGACGAAAAACATTTAGTCGCAACTTTTACGACATAATATCAATTTGTTATAGCACTTGCGACGAATTGCTTTTGCGTCGCATAAACTTTGCGACAATTTTGAATTTTCGTTGCAAATTGCAATGAATTTTCTTTTGCGCCAGCATAATGCTTACGACGATTTTATATTTTCGTTGCAAGTTGCGGTGAAAATATGAAATTGTTGTAGAGTTAAAACCTAAAAAAACAGGCAGGTGGCAAAAGTGTTTTCATTTTCACTCTTTCACTGCCCATCTTCTTTAAACTCCATTTTAGGTTTTCATTTTTTATAAAGGGACATAAAGAGGCCGATTTTTAGTGTTTAGGGTGCAAGCTCATTCTATTTTCACATGGAGACAGGAGTTTCTTCCATGTTTAGAAGAAATGGAGATGATTTTTTTTATTTTTAAAAAGGGGAGTGAGTTTTTTTTTTTTTTTTTAATTTTATTTTAAACTTATTTTAGGTCTTGTGTTTAAAGGTATTTCTTCAATTTCAACCTATTTGTTTCATTTCGTTTGGGGTTTCTCTGATTTTTAAGTTTTTTGTTTTCTTTTTTGTTTAGAAAACATCATTAGAGTTTGAATTGTTTTTTGGTTAAGCATTTGGAGGTAGGTAAATTTTGTATTATGTTCTTTTTAGCCTAATTAAACTTTGCTAATGAAATTTTTTATGCTTTTTAGTGTCTATTTATGGGTTGAAATTTGATTTAAATTTGAGCTTATTGTTGGATGAAAGTGTGCATTTTTAGTTTATTGTATGTCTAAAGTATGATTTTAAAGGTTGTTTATGTGATTAAAGTTTGATTCACAGCTTATTGCAGAACTAGGAACTTTGTTGTTGTCCTTCTGAATATTTGCATGATTAAACTGTGATTTAAAGTCTAATTATGTGGTTTAAGTATGATTTAAATTTAATTGTAACTTATTGTATGATTAGAAATTTTGTAAATGTGATACTCTTGTTTGAAAGGGATCGGGATCGGGACGTGTTTAGTTCTTAAGCTTAGATAGTAGAAAATTTGATTATTTGTAATTGTTATGCTTATTGTATTAATTTTGTTACTATCTTTACTAACTAATATTAAATTGGAACTGCATCACAATGTGGTTATTGTACCTTTTTTATTCCCAACTCTACATTTTGTGTGCTTCTTCTACAAGTGGAATGGCAAGTAAGTTAGCCTTGGATATGTTCATTTGTTTGATTAAAATTCGATTTGGAGTTTATTTGTTTGATTTGAAACATGGTTCATGCGACTAACTTGTGATCTGCTGGAGTTCACTTTGTGACTTTTATCTTATTAAATCTATTGAAATGTTACATTTTACATATTGATTTTGTCCTCTTATTTCGATTTATCACTTGTAAGTTTAAGTGGAAGAATGATAAGTTCTTTGTTAACTATCATTATGATTTAGTAGTTGATGTTGGGGGTAGGGGTGTGGAGAGAGTTGATTTTGTTGTTACATAACTTATAATTGTGGGGTTGGAGGAGAGAGATTGTGATCGTTATGCTTTTAATATTGACACGTATATTAGGCATTTTTTATACTTAAGACCTCGGTTTGATATTATAGAACTGAATTTTTGTTGTCTTTAGTTAAAATATACTTCGCACTTTTTAAGCGATCTCACTTAAACATGTTATGTTTTTTATTTTCCAAAGTTTTTTAGCTCTAATGGATCAACTAAGTTTGCTTTTTTTTGGATTATTATTTTGTCTATTGATATGACTGTTTGAAAGCATTTGTTGTATATAAACTTTGTTTGATATGTAAATTCTATGAATGAATTAAGTGTTGGTCTCAATGTATGAGTGATAGGAGTTATCGGCTCTATGAACATCTATAAATGACAGTTTTCTAAGACATGTGTTGTATTTTTAATTGGCTTAACATAATTCTTTTATTTTGAGAAAATATTTTAACCTTATGTGTTTATTTTCTCTCTTATTCATTGAAGTTTGGTTGAGAAATTTTAGGTGATCTAATGGTTGTTTGAGGTGTGTTATGATTGGGGGATTTCTAATTAATTGTGAAAAAAACTATTTAGGATCTTGCAAACAATAGTTACACTGATAATATAAATATAGATGCAATATAATAACACTCAAAAGAAGAAAGAAAGACACCAAGACGTTGTTAACCCAGTTCGGCAATCCAGCCTACATCTGGGGGGTTTTCACCCTGATGAGATCATTATTATTATTATCACAGAAACTCCTCACAGTTTACAGAGTTACAACACTTGTCATAACTTAGGATAATAACTACAGTAGCACAGATACAGCAGAGATATCACCGCAGCCGATACTCGTCTTCTCAATTCACCGAATCGTTCTGTAATCTGTCATTACTGAATCTCTATGATCTCATATATTCACAGGCTCCCCCTGTTTAAGTTCTTCAAGATATTTGTCAAAGAGTTCTCCCCCTCAAGAGGCTCACACCACGTAAACAAACTTTCACACCTTTTAGAATACTCACATAGGCTAGATGAAACAACAAACTGTTCTTCCAAAAGTGTGTCTATCAAAACAAGACGGCAACACCTTTATAATCTCTTATTCTAGACCTCAAAGCCAAGTCGCACACGCTAGGTCAAAAACAAAAGATCTTATATCCATAATAATTTTTAGAAGATTTAATCCCTTTTAAAAATAATCTTTCCAAGAATATCTCAACTACTAAGGAAGGTAATTAATCATATAATTAAATAAGATATTCTTGAAGATTGAAGATTGAAACCCTTTTAAAACAAATCTTTCCAAGTATATCTCAACCACTAAGGAAGGTAATTAATCATATAATTAAATAAGATATTCTTGGAGAAAATGAATTATGTTAAGCCAATTAATAAATGCAACAAGCTCCCCCTTTGGCTAACATAATTTCTTTTCTTCACCCATAAAGCATGGACACTCAATCAACCACTAATATGCTGCAAACAACTCCATATAGCAAATAACAATAACCAGCAGAGCCTTAGAGAACCAGATCCCATCTCAGAATCACAAAGCCATAAGTCAAATTGCCAGTCATAACAAACGAATCAATAAAAAGACACAACCAGAAGCAACAAAATAAACTCAGAATAATCAGAACGTCCATCCACCATCCACATCCACAATATTCTCCCCCTGGGAAAGAGAAGAAATTAATCAGTAGCCCGAGAACTAGGACTAGCAGGAGGCCAATCTAGAGGCAGTGATTGGCTTAAAGCAATCAATAAAGCATCCACAACTGTTCGTCGATTAGTAAGTGCGCGAATTGCAGTGGTCAACGCCCGAGATTCGGATGATAACGTGTGAAGCACACGAGTTCCTAACCTAGCAGGTAGCACAAAGTCTCCTTCACTTGAACCCGTACCGGCTAGCACACTCGCAGAAGCAGAGGGAACTGAATGATCAATGTCAGCAACATGAGTTCCCTGAAACAAACGCAAACTAAGATGTAGAGTTCTGGGCGCAGGTCTTGGTGAATCAGCAGCAACAAGTACATTAGGATGCTGCGAAAGCATAAACGCACTAAGCAACCGAGGCAAACAAATGGGAATTTTCACCCCAAACGAAGCAATCTGCTTAGACAGCTGAGAGAGTATCAAATCACAGACATTGGGAATTTTCACCCCAAACGAAACAATCTGCTTAGACAACTCCATTCATCCAAACATCTCACTAGAATTCAGCAACATACCTCCATTCATTCAATAACAGCAAACTCAGAGCACAAGAAGAGATACAACTCACAAACAGAGAACAAAAACAACACCATCAGCTAATCTTTGTCAACACAGAACCATAATAACCTCCAAATAACAGAAGCAAGTAGTCCAACAAGTTATAGTCAAGGCAGAAGAACCATAATCAAATTTCCAACGAAAATTCCACACATATTCTCCCCCTCATAGATAAAACAGAAATCACCACCATCAATCATTCATAAAAAACAGAAACATACTCAGCATAACAATCAGCAAAGTCATGACATAGTCAGAGTTATAATCAATAGTCATAACCTCTACACATATCTCCTCCTGGATGAGAGAAGAAATTAAAAGTAAGCCCGTGGAGACGACGGTCCCCCAGGAGACTGCTCACTAGGAACATCTTGATGTTTGTCTCTCTTTATTATATCGCATCTATACTTATATTATCAGTGTAACTACTGATTGCACGATCCTAATAAGTTTTTCAACATGAATGCTTTTAGTTAAAAAATTAAATCGTTCTTCTTTAATCTATTGGGTTGTGTTCTTTGTTTTAGTATAGGGTTAAGTTTGTGATTATTTTCAATGAAACTTCAAAATAATATCATAATGACTAATGTGCAAATGTACGTGCAGGATTAAGTAAATCATATACTTGTTGAAGGTGGAGTGGGCAAATGATCTATCATTTTTCTTGGGTTTTTTTGTACGGATGGACCCTTTTCAGGGGCTCATTCAATTTTTGGCCCAAAATCGTGAAGTGAATGAAAAATGGCCTTCTGATGATGTCAGCATCCTGTGATTTTACTGTTCTGTCCCTAAATTTAGTGCGCGCGTCCTAGGGCTACTCGATGCACGTTACACGTTTACTTGATGCACGCTGCTCGTCTACTCGCTTGCTCGATCCTAAAGTCAAATAATAAACGCACCTTTGACTACTCAATACACGGTGCACGACGTACACGTTACACGTTACGCGCTATACTCGATGCACGTTACCTACAAAATTTAAAAAACATACTTACGCTTAAAGTAACATTTTCTAGATGTTTCTTCTACTCTCACTCTTTCCAACTTTCCTCTGCTTTTGTTCTTTGCTCTTCGACGTCGATTAACCTTCTTCTTGCATTTCGCAGTGCTCGACGTGTTCTCTACTTTGAAAAGGTAACAATCATCCTTTAATCAATTCATGCATTCATCTTCTCCTTGTAATGTTTTGTTTAGTGTTTAGCAAAAGCATCGTCTTGTTTTGCATTTCGTCGATGTTGTAAAGTTCGAAATAGGGTATTGCATTTGGGTTTAGTGTTTCCATCGTCTTCTTCTAGTTCATCATTGGCAGAAAAATGTAGGGTTTATCGCAACGGTCGACACAAACACCGAACTGAACATAGCGTTGAGTGTATCGAGTGTAGCATGTTCAGATTGTTTGCATTGTGAAATTAGAGTCATTCGAGTGTCGAGGGTAGCCTGAATCGAGCAACGTGTATCGTGTATAGCATGTATGTTGAGTAACGTGAAATGTATAGGTTGAGTAACGTGCATTGACCATACAATCGGAGACTCAACAACCGACAAAGACGGAAAGTAGTGTGAATATCGAGGTTAACCTTGAGAGCTACCAGCAAGGGCGCACTGGTAGAAAAAAAAGACACCTCGATCATACACACCACCGATCCTTTCAAAGAGGTTGAGGGGGAAGTACACCGACCTAGACATTCCTCCACTTGGAAGAGGCAGGATGGTCCTTTATGATCCAATGATAGCGATCGATCAAGCCACTATTGGGAAATTTATGTACTGGTTGGAGGCTCCGGATATTGGGTTGTATAACAAGTCAAAGAAATGTGTGCTATTCTATACCAAGTACACGGAGAAAGCGTTCTTTCAAGAGCTAACGACGGATAATGAGTGGATAGAATGCGATGTAAGTACCCTATATGATTTTACTTAATATGCATTGTTTTACATCAATGAGTGCGTCGAGTGGATAGAATGCAATGTGTTAACTTATATATGGTATGTGACTGACGGCTTATACAGGTCATGGACACCTTGTTTTTATATATGCGAAGATTTTTGTTTGCGTGTCCGAACATTTGTATTCACAAGTGGTCAACACTCTCCTATGGTCTAATGGTATGTGACTAATGGTTTAGTTCACTAGTAACTAACTCGATTGACTATATTTAAGACTTATGCATTTTTTTGTCGCTTTAGATTCATTTCAACTTGGTCGAAGAGTTCGCAGTGTGGAGAGAGATACACGGCAAAACACGCAACGATGTCGCTCTCGTATGACAACGGAAGCATTATTATATAGACTGTGTCCTTGGTCTAAAAGAAGACCACCAGCTAGGGTGGGCAGAGATCGATTATGTCTTCACCTCTATCCATCATCGTCAACACTTGATGATGCTGGTGATCGACCTCAACCTAGGCCATTTAATCGTGTATGACTCCTACCCTACGTATATCTCGATACGGGGATTTGACGAAGTTCCTAACGCCTGCATGTTACACCATCCTTTCCCTCATGAAAACTTGTGGAGTACGCGATCCAAAGCCGAAACTCCAACCTGGCCCATGGATGATGTACCAAAACAATCTAGGAAATCTTTAAAGGACTTCCACATTAGATTGTAAAATATTTTGTTTAAAGTTTTTTGAAGACTTATGTACGAGTAATTCCTTAACATCCCTCGATCAAACTAAAACTCTAGAATATAGATTTCGGTACGCCGCCAGTTGTGGGTGGCCAAACATTGATGTGAATAGGTTGAATCTGAATAAAGTGAAATTTTATTAAATTTGAACTGTTCATAACTTTATAAATTGAATAAAGTTGTATTTTAGTATATTTGAAGTGTTTAATTTCATCTGTTTGAATATAAATTAGAATTGTAGCAAAGATATTTCAGAGGCACGAAGGAGAAAATTTCAGAGTAACGTGTATCGAGTAGCGTGTAATGTGTAATGTGTTTAGTGTGTGTACGAGTAATGTGTAGCATGTATCGAGTAACGTGTAACGTGCATCAAGTAACTTGTAGTGTGTAACGAGGAAATTACAGTGAATAAAACTGATTAATTTCTACAACGAATGCATACAACTTGACCAATTAATTACAAATTGATGTTAACAGTGAATGTATACAACTTGACCAATTAATTACAGGGTTGGACGACGATGTAACTTGTATATATGGATGACGACGACGTAGAATCAGCAGTGCATGGTACCGTCTCAGCACCAGTACCGTTGTCATCGTAATACTGCCATGTGTTTTCCATGTTATCTAAAGAGACTGCTATTGAAAATGACTTTATCATTTCTTGTTGGATCTTCTCAACACTTACATATTTTGGCGGTCTGCTGTGGGTATATTCATGAAGCAAAAATCGAACATCATCATCATCCTCCACTAATACAATAAATGACTCTTCATCCGTACGGTATTTAACCAAGATAACTAGACTGTATTTCGATGCACTACAGTTGGACACTTTGTATATCAATTCCCTAAATCCATCATACGTGATTGTAGAATCCATTTCAACACCCTTTTAGCGACCTTTACTGTAGTACTATTTCTTCTTATCCCATGTACCGCCAAATTGGATGAATATATACCTCTTTTTCATCCTAGAATACAAGAAAACATCATATATTAGCTAAAATATTCTACAATAAAAACATTCATCATTCTGTAAAATACACGCTACACGCTACACGCCACACTCGATGCATGTTGGAAGATACTCGACGAATGTATTTTGTTGCTTTATTATAGCTTCTGATAGTACATTTGCAACCAAATTTTCATTAGATGACATGAAAAATAACTAGAGTTTAACCGCAACTTACGTAAACTGATTATCATGTAAGCTGGTAAGTACAAAAAATTAGAGTTTGACTCATACATAAACTGATTATTATATAAGGCTAGTAAGTATCCAAAACCAAAGTTTAAGTGCAGCTTACGTGATTGACTTGAATAAAGAAAATCGGTTGTGAGATATTATGAGTTTTGTTTTTCTTCTTTGTTGAAATTTTTTAGGAGGAAAAATATAATTTTTGAAGTGTTAGAAACAAAAAAGGTAGTTTATTATGCAAAATGACTTTTATTAAATGGATTGTACCCATCGTCAGAATTTTAGCCAAAATTGCAACTTAACGTCAACTCGCAGAACGAACTTCTAGGTAACAGGCATTGAGTATGTCGAGTAATGTGTAATGTGTATAGCGTGCAGCGTGCATCGAGTAGTCAAATGTGCGTTTATTATTTGACTTTTGGATCGAGCAATCGAGTAGACGAGCGACGTGCATCAAGTAAACGTGTAACATGCATCTAACAGCCCTGGTACACGCACACTAAATTTAGGGATAAAACAGTAAAATCACAGGGTGCTGACATCATTAGAAGACAATTTTTCATTTATCTTCTTCGATATTCTTGTCAGGAGTCAAATTTTAGATTTCTTCTGGAACATCCATATTCTTAATCTAGTTATTGACTCCCTTTCTTTTTTGAGAAATTTTATCTTTGGAACCTACTGGTCTACCACGCTTCTGGCGTTTTCCAGATTCATTAATTATAACTCGTATTGGGATATCAATTTTTTATGGGACATTTGCAGCTGGTATATGTGACTTAGTTACTTTCTTTGCATTACAAATGCACCTGGTAACATTTCCTATATTTTGCAAATGAATTATTTTCTGAACTTCAAGTTCACATTGATCTGTATGAGGATCTAAATGAGACAATAATGATACATTCCATGTAATTTCTTTTTCCAACTTCTGAATTTCTTCCCCTAATGTTAGAAAATTTGTCTCATTAAAACGACAATCAGCAAATCGTGCAGTAAATATATCGCTCGTTAGTGGTTCAAGATATTTAATAATTGATGGAGAATTAAATCCAACATATATCCCTAGCCTCATTTGAGGACGCATTTTATTGCGTTGTGGTAGAGTTATTGAAACATATACTGCACACCCAAAAGTTCTCAAATGAGAAATATTTTGCTTATAGTCATATGTTAATTGTAATGGTGAGTACTGGTGATAAGTTGTTGACCTAATACGCACAAGTGATGCAACATGAAAATTAGCATGTCCCCATACAGATGTAGAAAGCTTAGATCTTATAAGCAAATGATCTAGAAATTAATTGCAAACACTTTATAAATGATTCTGTTAAACCATTTTGTGTATGAACATGAGCTATAGGATGTTCAACACTTATCCCAATTGACATACAATAATTATCAAATGCTTGAGATGTAAATTCACCAGCATTATCAAGACAAATTGACCTAATTGTATAATAAGAAAATTGTACTTTTAACTAAATTATTTGAACAACTAGTCTTGCAAATGCAAGATTTTAACTTGATAATAAGCACACGTGTGACCATCTACTGGATGCGTATATTAAGACCATGAAGTACTTAAATGGTCGACTTGGTGGGTTAATAGGTCCACATATATCACCATGAATTCGTTCTAAGAATGTAGGTGATTCAATTTTCACTTTAGTTGGTGATGTTCTAACTATTAATTTACCTTGAGAGCAAACATCACATGATAACTCATTAGATTGAAGAATCTTCTAGTCCTTTAAAGGGTGTCCATTAGAATTCTCAATAATTCTTCTCATCATTATGGACCCCGGATGACCTAATCTGTCATGCCAAATAACAAATATATATGAAGTCATGAACTTCAGGTTCATTGTTGCATATGTTTCAATTACTCGTATATGAGTATAACATAATCTTAAAGATAAAACATACAACTTTTCTAATATACGTTTTTCATTTGAGACAGTATAGATAATATAAAGATATTTTATCTTATTTTTTCTATCAGTCTCAATATGATAACCATTACTACGTATATCTTTAAAATCCATTTGATTTCTCTTTGATTGACTAGAGAACAATGCATTGTCAATAGTAAACTTTGTTCGTCTAGGCAAAATAACATTTGCTTTTACAAAGCCTTCAATCAGGTTTGCAGAACCTTATATTTTATTTACTTTTGCATCTAACATCGTCAATATGGAAAAATATTTTTTACTTGTAAGTATTATGTGTGTGTGGTTGAAATGTCTGCCAGATATAGATCTTCTTTGTCCATTATTGAATCACCCAACGTATGAAAATGATGCATCTTTCTCCATTAAAATAAAATAATTACATTAAGTAAAACAACACTTTGAATGTACAAAGGTTAATATTAACAAAAACAAAACATGAAGATAGATAATAAAATAACAACATTATTCTAGATATTTTCAAAATAAAAAAAAACACTTGTTGTTCCATCAACTGTGTCGATCTTCTCTTCAGGTGATTCAAAGAAATCTGTCACATCCAAATTAGTCTGATTTTATAGATCAAATATATCATTATCTTGATAGACATAATTTGCTTCTACGTTTTGTTTTCTTCTCTAGGGAGGCTTGATATAAATTAACTAAGTGTTTCAAGGTAGGACAAACACGTGACCAATGCTTAGTCATACTACATCGGTAGCAAACTTCTTCATCCTCTTTTGTATTTTTATATTGTGGAGCTTTTCCTTTATGGTCATTGTTTCGTGTTGTTCTTTTGAAATTTGGATTGTTAAAAGGACCACCACGAAAATAATAATTATTTTTTTCTCTACATGGTCTCTACCTCGACCACAACCATGACCACGTCCCCGTCCAAGATTAAAATTCACAACATTTGCTTAAGAGAATGAAGTTGTTCCAGTTGGTCAAGATTCGTGGTGTTTCATCAACAACTTGTTATTTTGTTCGGCAACAAAAAGACGTGAGATGACTTCAAAATATATTTTTAAAACATTTCTCTTGATATTGCTGTTGTAGTAGCATATTCGAGATATGAAAAGTAGAGAATGTCTTTTCTAACATGTACGCATCAATAATTTTTTCTTCGCATAAAACAATTTTGAACTAATTCTAAACAGATCAGAATTGTAATCACTTACTGATCTAAAATCTTGTACCCTCAAATGCATCAAATCATAATGAGTTTGAGGAAGATAAACTAATTTTAAATGATCATACCTTTCTTTCAGTTTACTCCACAACATATGAGAATCTTTTACTGTTAAATATTCTGATTCAAATCCACATGAATGTGATGACGAAGAAAAATCATGGCTTTTATCATTTCTTGATTGGTCATTGCATTTTCTCTCTTAATTGTATCTTCAAGATTCATGGCATCGAGATGCATCTCAGCATCAAGAACCCATGGCAAGTAATTGCTACCGTTAATGTGAAAAGTCGTAAATTCTAGTTTTGTTACATTTGTTATGGTAACACTTTAGGACCTACCTTTGACGTAGAAGACGATCGGAGCTCGTGCTGATAACGTATTGTAAAAATAAAGCGCAACGGGAACACGAATATTGAGAAAATATAATATTAAAATAAATAAAATAAAATAAATATAACAAAGTAAGAAAATTAGGAAAATTATGAAATCCTCCACTTTCTCCAACTTCTTTGGATTTTCTCTTAATTCGTGTGTTTCTTACAATGACCATCAAATGTTACTATTTATAGGTAATTTGACATACATGAGGTGGTTTAAATAGACACTAATAATAAATATATGAATGACACAAGGTTAATATATGTGACATTGTTCACTAAGCATATACAATAACGAGACATCTATTGTTATAATATTTATAATTAAAGTTACATTTTTTATTTTCCAAATATTAGATGGAAGATAGAGTTTTGAGCTTAGAATTGTGTTTCAACTTATTTTTTCAAAAAAAAAAAAAAAAAAAGACACGTGGAAAATGGAGAAGGAGATTAGAGTTAAATTAGTAGGCAAGCAAACAATTGGGGTAATGAATTGATTGTGCAATAAATTTAGAGCCCACTTGACTAATTTGGATTGGACATCTCATTATTATTCAACTACTCACTTTTGCTTTATAAAATCTCATGTGTCATGTTGCCTTAAAATAACTTTTCCATTTTCTATTTTCACTTTTAATATTCATTTTAGTTTATGTGTTTTTTTACCTCAAAATTGTTATTGTTATTTATAATTAGTGTACTCACAAATTAAATTTAGTATAATTTTTAGGTTAAATAAAATGATTCTAAACTCTGTAGTTTGCGTAAAAAAATGTCTCAAAACTTTCAAAAATTTTAAAAATGTTTTTAAACTTTACTATTAGTTTTTTATAGTAACTATTAAAACTGTGTTTTAAAAATATCCATGAACTATTTAAAAGTTTGATAATTACTTTTGAGCTTAAAATAATTTCAATAATACTTTGATTGATCCAAATTCTACACCGATTTTTTCACTGACCAAAAATTTTAAGTTAAAGCATAAGATTCCACAAAATCTTACAAAATTCTAAAATAAAAATTTCTCCTTTAAACATGGTAAAACAATAACTAGTCTAATAAAAATGTATTTGACTATTAACACACACTAAATTTTTTAAAATACCTCTAATTTTTTAAAAGTTTAAAAATACTCTTAAACTAAAAAAAAGTTAAAAATAATATTGTTATTATTTACATAAGTCGTTAATATCCTCTTACTTGTCTATAATTCTTTTTTTTTTTATCTACTCTTTTCTTCAATACAAATAAATAAATAAAACTGCACACTTTAGTAAGAGATATTGACTCTAATATGAATAAAGAGAATAATGTTAACAACAAGGAATTTAAGGATTTAAATGTTGTATGTGTTAATAGTTTAGTTTGTATTAATAACCAAATACATTTTTTTATTTGACTAAGGATTGTTTTAAGGAGAAATTTTTATTTTGAAATTTGGTGAGATTTTGTACAATTTTATGTTTTAACTTAAAATTTTGGTTCTTATTTTGGGTGCTGAGAAATTTAGCATAAAAAATGGATTAATAGGAATATTGTTTTTAATTTTTTTAAAAAGTTTAAGGGTATGTATGAAACTTTTCAAAAGTTTAGGATATTTTTGAAATAAATTTTAATGGTTTCCGTCCAAAATCAATGGTAAGAATATTTTTGAACTCTTTTTTTTTAATGTTTAAGAACAATTTAGAAACTTTTAAAATTTTAGGGAAATTTTTTACATAAGTTACAAAGTTCGGAGACATTGTTTTAAATATAATTTAGCTTATTTTTAATTTATTAATTAATGAATTTAAATTAAAGTAAACATTAATCAAACACAATTTAATAATTAATTTAATTACGAAAATAACTAAACAAATATAAATTAATTAGTTATACAACCTTGGATTAAGTTCAAGGCAAAGGCCCTTCAATTTAATTAATTGATTTGCATATTAAAGTTGGAGTTTGTAAAGTCTACTCTTTTCATTACTCTTCTTTGTACTCTCTCTTGTTTAGTATAGGTCTTTTTGGTGCTCCATTTCAAATGTTTTAAATTTTAATCTTTAACTTTCAACAATTCCTTTGTAGTTTCTTAAATTTTACATAAGAAAACTTCTTTACCCTTCTCCATTGAATTTAATGATTTAATATCTTTTCGGAGCTGTTTGGAGAGTTAGAATGTAATCAAGATTATTAAAAATTAAAAGATTGTTGGAAAACGTGAGTAATCAAAGACGAAACGAAAATAAGATTGCAGAGAGTAAAAACAATGAAAAAGAAGGTTGGATTGAAAACTGCCAGAATGAAATAAGTTTTATGTTACAAATCAAGCCTAAAACGTTCAATTCAAACATGAGTATTTTATTACATTACAATACAACCACATCCTATTATGGTTTAGGGTTTAGGGTTTAAGAGAGGTAGTACATGTTGATTAGTGTTGAAGTATACCCACTTTATTCACAGTATAAAGAAAGTAACTTTGTTTAGAAATTTAACATATAGCTTGTTACATATATGACGACTTCAAAAATATCAATTTATAGGTTAAGGTGAACATATCACAAATGACATATCATTTTTATTATTGAAATTAAAATATGTATTAGATGAAGATTTGAGAGAAAAAGAAAGGTAGTTGAAGTTGAATAAGAGTAATATGAAATGGATTGAATGTTGAGAAGAATGGGGGGATTGGTTGTGAGTGAAATCTACTTGGTTTTAAAAGCTATGTCAAAATGGGAAAGGAAGACCAAGTTTGAGGCCAAAACTTTGAAAATGGAAGAGCCCTCTCATTAATATCAAAGAGAGGACAAAACCCTAAACCCGACTTTGTCATGAAGTATAAATATTTTGCTCATTTTACTAGTTTTTACTATTTCTCATAATTGTATTTGATTTGGTTTGCTTATCTACATTGAGTTATTACAAGTATTTGCATTTGTTGAACATTATTTTTTGTTAAAAAACCAAATTCTATAACTTTTTTTTTTTTTTGTAACATTTTCTCGATAATATGCCTTTCAATTGTCCTTTTAACTCATAAAATTTGAACTAAAAAAAAAGCTAAAATTAATTCATAGATTAATATGAAACAAAGGAAAGCATAAAATTAACGTGAGTTACAATGAAAATTAGTTTTAATTCTAGCTGAGTCATTTGAGAAATAAATCTCATTGTTTGCTTTTTAGCCCTTAATCTCAAATTAATTAATTTTAATTAATTAATTGTTGTTTTGATAATAATAAATCTAAATCTTTTAATTGACAATTTTATTATTTTGAATAGTTCATAGTGCAGAGCTCGGAACAATGATTTTGACGTCTCTTGAATCACCAAAATTGAAGTTCAAACGAAGAAGATATTGTTGAAAGAAGCTTAACGAAAAAATACCCGAGATGGTGACGTGGCGGCCAAGTAATCAAATTGAGTTAGTTAGAGAAAGCCACTTGGAGCAATGAAAGAGTAACATGTGGCTTTTGAATTTTGGATTGGCTTTAAAAGAAAATGAATTTAATATTATTTTATGTTTGTTTCTAACGGCTAGTTTTTTTTAAAAAAATGGCCAGACTTCTTTTTATTGGGATTTAAAAAAATGGTTTTAAAAAGATACATATTATTATATTTGTTGCATTTACTAATTGGCTTAACATAATTCATTTTCTCCAAGAATATCTTAATTATTTATGTGATAAAATACTTTCCTTATTTGTTGAGATATTCTTGGAAAGAATTGTTTTTCTAAAGGAATCAAATCTCCTAAGATTAAGTGCATATAAAATCTCTCTTGTGTTTTAACCTAGAGAGCACGGCGTGGACTTGCAATTAAGAACGTGAGATTTAAAAGTTTGTTTACATGGTGTGCACCTCTTAAGGGGGAAAACTCTTTGATGACTTTCTTGGAGAACATAAACAGGGGAGCCTATGATTATATGAGATTACTCAGAATACAGTAAAGACAGATTATCGAACGAGTTGGAGATTCGTGAAGACAGGCATCAACAGAGAAGTTTTCTCTGTGCTATCTGTGCTACTGTAGTTATTATCCTAAGTTATGACAAGTGTTGTAACTCAATGAATTTGCGAAGTTGCTGTGATAATAATAATAAAGATCTCATTATGGTGAAAACCCCCCAGACGTAGGCTATATTGCCGAACTGGGTTAACAATGTCTTTGCGTTGATCTCTTCCTTTTATGAGTATTCATTCTATTGCATCTGTTATGATATTAGTATAACTACTACTACAAAGTCCTAATCAGTTTTTCAATATTATTATTTGTGTAGGTACCTAACGACTAGTTGAATTAAATCTTCACCATTCAATTTTCTTTATCTTCATCTAATGACTTAAAATGATTTTTAGATTTTAATATCATTCCTCTCTTTTTAAATACTTCATTTTTTCCTAAATTTCTTTCACTTTACAATCCTCAAAAATTGAAAAGGCCAACATTGTTACTCATTCTAAAGCTTCCAATTTTCAATATTTCTATCTTGTTCTTGAGAGAATTTTTATTGTATTGTGAGGATTAATTGTGAGTTCAAAATTGTATATCAGCTCTTTTAAGATAGTTTTTCCTTTGTGTAATTTAAAACTTCAAATATTGCGACGTTGGATCCTAGACTGTGGAATGGATCGGGTTTGCTCTTGACACCAAAAAAGGAGTAAGGCAGCAGTTTGACTCTAATCCGTGGAAAGAATCAAAAGAAGGTTTTCAATCAAAATCTCAAGGGGTACTTGGAAAAGTGGATGTAGGTCGAGTTTGACCGAACGACTATTTTATAACGGTGTCTTCTTTTCTAACTCTACGCTATTACACACTCATATCAATCTATATCAATCTTGTTATTTAGTATAAATTAGTTAGAATTTTTATTAATTTAATTTTAAAATTATCTAATTAGTTTAACTTGAGCATATTTATTAAAAAGTTTAATTAAACCCCATGTCATGTAACTTCGTAATTGTCGTAACTCGCTTTTGATTACCTCTTCAATAACATGCAAATATCATGTTCGTAATACTCCTCGATTGCATATATTAGGCTCCTGCTAATGTCAATGTATGATGGTTCTCTCTCTGCCTAAATAAATTGTATTTTAGAATCTTCTGAAATTAAAGGTTTGATTGAACAAACAAAAGAAAGCTATTGAAACAAAAGAAGCCAAATCAAATGGATGACTTTATCTTTGACATTGGCTTAGTTTTTTCCTCCATTCTTTGGATGGTTCACAAGGAGAGTCTCCATTTACTTTACATACGTCCAGAGACAGAAGGAGAAGAGACTCGTTTGATTATTAATAAAATAAACCAAAACTTATAATCAAATATATATACAAGATATTTGGTTATCAATTTGAATTATATATCAAGTACACCTAGCATTTGTTATGAACACCTTTTATTTAGAATTACTATCCACCATACTAAACAGCCGTTACTTACTACTGACAACCCGACTAAAGAAGACTCAGATGTCCAAATATTTGATTCACTAAACCTGGAATTGTTCCTCTTATACCTCATTCAACTATATATTCTGTAATATAGCAAACCAAAGAGATATCAGCAAAAAAAAACATAAAAAATTTCATACTACATCAATAGTGTTTGGAGCTTTTTGTATCGTCTTTGCTGTTTCCTCTTCTTCCCCATTTCTTCCATCCCTACGGTTTCCCAAGGGCTTGCTACCATTTTTAATTCTTGTAGCGTTTGCTGAACTGCCCTTCTCGAGGGCTTCAACATATAATACCTTGATCAAGCTTCTAAATCTACGTCGATAAGACGGAATTCGCGACATTGAATTCACAATACCCTGCAATCTGTGACACACGATCATTTAGACAAACCTTAAAAATAAATGTCAATTGTGAAAACAGTTTGTACAAACCTTCTAAATATGGCTTGCAACTGCGCTCTCCTGACTTTGTCGTTGGAAGGGAAGCCAAAGTCGTCCCAATCCTCAGGTATTTCATTTCTGCATCTCATAATCAATATTCTCAAGCATATTTCTTCATTTTCTTCTAAATGTAGTCTCTTTATTTGCTCCTTCATAAGTAACAACGGCCCAAGAAACCATTCGAACATTGTGTCCCTTGGCAAGTTTGTCCTTGTCAGCTCTACATCATTGGCTGGAAGTTCATGTACATTTCAATTAGCCAATTGATAGAGTATAAATGTCAAACAATTAATCTTAGGAGTTAGGAGAAAAGACTTACAGATGATTAACCCCGGGGAGTTTGACTTTGCCGATGAAAGCAAGCACTGTAATATACACCATGCTGGTAACTTGATGCTTAACTGCGTACAGTTACCCTTTAGAATGCATTCCTCAATGTCTTCTTTTGTAATCAGACCGTCTAGGAGAAGTACTCGACCATTGACTTCACAGGACCTAAACAGCCAATCCCAAACCTATGGCCAAGCATTTGAATGATTTAACATAAGGTGGTAATCATGGGATAAGTAGAATAGGATTTACACCTCTCGACGACATTACCAGGACGGGTTTGTATTGTTGGATCACCCATTTAAGCGTCCTGGACTGTTCTGAGACAAGTTTATGATTGTTTGCACCATCTCTCATACTTCTCAAGTCATTTTTGTCATCACTATGATGCTCCTTCTTGCGGTCTGATCTCATGTTTCTACGATATTTTGGCCTGGCTGTCACAATAATATAATACATGAAACTCATCGACGCACAATATATCAAGTAGAGGATCAGGAAAAAGAAATCCCCATTGAACAAAAACGACCATATTCACCTGGGAATGCAAGATCCCTCCCGCAAGTAGAGTAGATCATTCACATACTCATCAAACATTGAGACCACTGACAAGATATAAGCAAGCCCCAACCGAAACGAGTCTTCCTACAAAATGTACATATTATCAAGTTAAACTTCAAATAAACATGTAAATAAAATATCGACACAATTTCCCAAGATGCAATAGCTTGATTTGCTCACAGAGTACCTGATGAACAATAACTCCAGCATAGAACCCCAAAAAAAGGCTACAGATGATGGCACTTATCACCGCTCCGACAACTGCCAAGGGCCATAAGATAATGGCAAGACCAGCAAATGGAACACATACTGCCTCCAAGAATGGTCCTTCTCTACCAACCAAATCTTCCAACAGCCTCTTCCATCCTTTGAATAACATGTAAGGACTTCTCCATAGGGCGACTGATGTAATAAAAAGAAAATCAACTGGAACACCAATCAAACTGGCCAATAAACAACATGGAAGTCTTGATAGCCTGACCAGGGATAAGGCAGAGTGTAAATATTCCAATAAATTTCTTAAAGAACAGAGATGGTGGAGAGAAAGAAGAAAGGACTCACTCCACTTCCATGGGTTTCTCATCACTGTGCATTAACTCACCCAGCTCATCCATGTATGAAAAATAAGAATGGAAGCAGAAATCTGTAAAATCCGTCACCACTAAGCAGCTTGCTTTAATAGTGGACAAACAACCATCCTGTTTGTAATGAAATCATTTGTAAAGCCAATGAGTTCAAACGAATATGCCGAAGGATTATAATTATTATCAAGAAAACGTAGAGTTGAAGCAAATTCTTATAGCATGTTTGAACAATGCATTTAATCATTCATCCGAGTGGTTTTAAGCATGCCAAAGGTGATTTCAACCCTTAAAATCACTACCAAACATGCTATTATCTTGTTGGAATGCCCCAAACATGTTATTTGTCATATATACGCTGTTCACGATTTTGAACTTAATATTTAGAGAACTGAATACTTAGATAGTTCACGTAAATATTTCTATTGCTTTACGTTTTCCGGTCATCTTTAATGGTCAATTTTTTTAGCATATCTTAATACAAAGATTACTTCGACCATAATGGCAAAAGAGAAAAAGGAACTCACAGCAAGACAGTGATAAAGTTTATCAGTAACGCCGACTCCAACAGCCTCAAAAGTTGCAAAAAGAGGAACGAAAAACCCATATCCAATCCCACCAAGTAAGCTTCCAACAATGCCAAGAACTGGCCAAAGGATCAGTGGAAGGGGCAAGAAAACCAGCACCACAGTCTTCAAAACTATGCTCAACTTCTTGGTTCTAATTAAACATAAAGAAACGAAACCCCAAATGGTTACAGAATCAAATGCAGTAATGTAGTAGAGGAAAAGGGTAATCGAAAGTCGAAACAACAGTGTCAACGATGTAGCTTGTAAATGTACCTAGCCAAGCAGAAGAAAGTCCAGAAAAAATGTGCAGGAAAAAGGCCAACGATGACAGATGAGTTACCAATCACAATAATGGCGGCAGAAATAGGGGCAACGATTACAGCTGAAAGAATTCACAAAAAAAGACATTAAATCGAACATTCTATGGTGAATATTGAATGGAGAAGAAGAAGAGGTGGATGAAGTTACCTTTAAGAAAACCAAGAAGGAGAAGCAAGAAGAAGAAAGGAAGGAAGGAGACGAAGCTCCGGAGGTTTGGGAAGAATCCAACTGGAACTCGCATGAGGGTAATGGTGGGAATAAATTAAATCAAAGTTGAATACACACATAGTTCATAACTTCAATCTTCACACTCACAGGATATTGCAGAGACTAAGGCGGTTGAAGAAGGCGCACAATGGAAGAAGGGGAATGTTGAATGACTGACGTGGCATCGCTCGCATCAACACGTGGCTGCCATTGTTGGAGCCGTGACACGTGGAGAAAAAATATTGACAGTTATTTTAATACTTATTGACCAAAAAAGAAAAATAGTTTGGGATGAAAGTACCTTAAAAAAATACGGTTAAATCGTATTCTGAGTACACAATCTTGGGAGGTTTTTATTTAAATAAAGCTGTTGGCAAAAGTAATTAAAAATATAATTTTGTTTTCAAAATATTCATTGAAATTGGAATGTATAGGTTGGGTTTTAAACCCTAGACCATTAGTTTTTTTTTCTTTCTTTCTTTTTTTTTTTGAAAAAAGGACCAGACTTCCAATTTAACAATTTTTTTTAATATAGGATGTTGGGTGCTCAAGACCAGACCTCTAATTTATTTTATTATTTTTTTAAAACCAACAAGGCGGTTCGTAGGAAAATTTCTCTCCTATGTCTTGTCTCTTTCAAAGGTCTTGGGTTCAACTTTATTATTATTATTATTTAACTTTCTAACTAAATTTTCTTCACTTTTTTTTTTTAAAATTTCTAACTAAATGTCTTTGTATTTGTAACTAAATTAATATTTTTGTAACCTTTCTCCATTTTTTAAAATTTTTTTAAGTAAATTTACTTATATTTGTAACTAAATGAAGATTTTGTAATTTTTGTCTACATTTTTTTAAAAATTTTTAAGTAAATTTTTTTTATTTGTAACTAAATTAAGATTTTGTAACTTGTAACTAAATCAAAATATTTAAATGAAAAATTCTCTACCCGAACCAATTTTTTTTTTTAAATTAAAAAGTGATTGTATTAGACTTTGTTTTTTAATAATAATTTGTAATTGTAAAAAAAAAGAAATATATGTAAATTAAAATGTTTCGATCAATGTTTTATAATAATTTAAAAGTTACAAGAAAATCAATGTGTTCCACAACCCAAACGTTTTGATTTCGAGCGGGTTGTCGTCGTCGACTTTGAACTATATGTTGATCTGACTCCTCTTGACTCGGATTGAGTTCTCGTTGGTACTCTTGTGGCTCTGATTCAGTAGGTACTTCATAGTACATATTGGTGAAAAATCCACTCATATGTTTTCATTGGTGAGTTACATTATCCTAATAAGGTGATCAGACGGTTTGGTTTCAAACAAGATATCTTATCAAAATGCAATATTGAGCCACTTTTGCACAATATCGACCTGAGAACTACTGATTGGTCAAAGAAGGTCGCACATCTAATAGTGCGATGGCAAGCTCGGAGAAGATTTATTGCGATGGAATCTTCGATTCAACAATTTGATAGAGATGTAACTCAAGAATCCATCCGCTGGTATAATAATATTACGAGGCTCTACATCAGTTGATCGGGAGCAGCTGTTGGTCATCTTGTACATATTTACATATTTTTTAATCACATTAAATTGTACACTAAATTAAGTATTTTCTAATATTTTTCAACCATTCACAGAGATCAAACAACGATCGACTTCTTGATATTGCACATGATCCACAAGTCATTGAGATATGCAATAATGATGCGAGGTACATGGAGGAGATACATAATATGTATGATGTACCTATTGTACTTGCACCAGTTCATAGAGAACATGTTCAAGTAAAAGAACCTGAACTCGATGAGGTTGAACAAAGTGAATCTCGAATCTCAACTCGATGAGATACATAATAGTGCTCCAACAATTTTAAGACGATTCTATCTGCAATGTGATAGCAAGTTCAAACCACGAAGATTTCATCACCTTGAATCTCAACTGCTCGTTCCGATTTGAAGGAGCACACTTCAAACGGTGGAAACAAAAGATGTGTTTTCTTAACCTTCAAGTAGGTTACCGTAGCATGCACCACCGAAAAGCCAGAAGTTCCTAAAACTAATCCAACCTAGGAGCAACACAACGTTTTTTAAGCATGGAAGAAAAATGACTTTGTTTGCAAAATTCTCATTGTAAATGGTTTGACTAACGAATTATATGATTATTACAGTACCAAGTCTACGACAAAAGAAGTTTGGAATGTCCTACAAAAGAAATACGATACCGAAGAGGTTGGTTCTAAATAGTATGCAATCAGTAAATACTTGCAGTACTAGATGACGAATGACAGATCTGTAGAGGCTCAATCTCATGAATTGCAGAAGATTGCTCACGAGATAATAAGTGAAGGTATGCCTCTAGATGAACAATTTCAAGTTGCTGTTATTATTGATAAGTTACCTCCTCTGTGGAAGAAATTTAAAAACACCCTGAGGCACAAGACCAAAGAGTTCTCTCTGAAAAGTCTGATAACTTTCTTGAGGATTGAAGAGGAAGCCCGAAATCATGACCAGAAAGAGGAGGTGAACACCATTGCCAGAAGGAGTTCAACTGTCGTTCTGAAGCCAAAGGAGAACAAGATGAAAGTACATAATCGAGGTCCCAACAATCAGAGAAACCAGAAAAATTAGAAACTCCAATTCAGAAGTACGGTACAAATAATTTTCTACAATTGTAATAGGCATGGACATTTAGCTAAGAATTGTAGGAACATGAATCGTTCAGCTACGTAGGCAAACCTGACTGAAGCAGAAGTTTGTGTCATGATCACAGAAATAAATGTGGTCGGGAGTTCTAAAGGTTGGTGGCTAGTCACTGGCACCACATGCCATGTATGTCACGACTTTAGTCTCTTTAAAAAATATAATGAAACTAAGGATGGAAAAGTACTTCTAGAGGATCACCACACAACAAAAGTTGCTGGCATCGACAAAGTGGAATTGAAGTTCACCTTTGGCAAGACGATCATTCTAGACGAAGTTCTGCACACTCCATATATAAGGAAGAATCTGGTCTCGGGCTATCTCCTCAACAAGGCATGCTTCACTCAGACTATAGGAGCAAATTTGTTTACTCTTACAAAAAACAATGTCTTTGTGAGGAAGGGTTATGCAACAGATGTGATGTTCAAATTGAATATTGAAATAAATAAAAGAAAATTATGTTTACACGCTGTCTTCTTTTAATACTTGACATGCTAGACTTTGTCATATTAATAAACGAATAATTAGCAATATGTGTAGGTTGAACATGATTGCTAAGTTATGAATAAAAGAGTTTGATCAATGTGATTACTGTCGTCAAGCTAAAATAACTAAAACTTCTCATAAATCTGTAATGAGAAATTTTGAGCCTCTAGATTAAATTCATTTTGATTTATGTGAATTTGATGGTATCTTGACTAGAAACAGTAAAATATATTTTCTAACTTTTATTCATGACTGTTTTGATTACACTTTTATTTATCTGTTGAAAAATAAAAGTGATGTCTTTGACATGTTTAAGTTGTTCGTAACTAAAATAGAAAATCAGTTTAATCGAAAAATTTAAAAACTTTGTAGCGATAGGGAAAGTAAATATGATTCAGTAGCCTTTAACAACTTTTATAACACACATGGAATAATACATGAAAGGACAACACTCAATTCTCCTGAAATGAACGGTAAAGCCGAACGGAAAAATAGAACTCTATCTGAATTAATAGTTGCTATTTTACTTGATTCAGGAGCTCACCATACTGGTGGGGTGAAATTATTCAATAGTGTGTTATGTTCTTAATAGAATTCCAAAATCTAAGAATACAACATCACCTTATGAAGTCCTTAAGAATAAAAAACCAAACTTGTCATACTTCAGAACTTGGGGTTGTCTAGTCTTTGCTAGACTTTCAGATCCTAAAAGAACAAAGCTCGCTAGTAGAGCCTACGAGTGTGTCTTTATTGGATATGCAATCAACAATAAAGCCTATAGGTTCTATGGCTTAGTAAGCCAAGTAATTATAGAATCAATTGATGCTGATTTCTTTGAGGACAAAATTCCTTCAAATCAAGAACTAGTGGGGGCTTGAGCTCTAATAGTGTAACTAGTGGGGCTCAAGTTCCAGTAGTCTACCTTTAGCTAGAACTCAAAATTTAGGTGAGGAAGTAGATCCTGAGCCTAGAAAAAGCAAGAGAATATGAATTCTTAAAGACTTTCGAGAGGACTTCGAAACCTATAACATAGAAGAAGATCCTAAAGATCTAACAGAAGCCCTATCCTCAATAGATGTCAATTTATGAGAAGAAGCTATTAACGAAGAAATTGACTCTCTTGAGTCAAATAGGACTTGACACTTAATAGATCTACCCCCTGGCTGAAAAGCCATAGGATGCAAATGGGTTATTAGGAAGAAACACAAACCTGATGGAACAATAGATAAATACAAGGTTAGACTCGTAGCTAAAGGTTTTAGACAAAGAGAAAACATAGACTTTTTTTATACCTTCTCCCCAGTGGCAAGAATCACCTCAATTAGAGTGTTGATTTCTATAGGAGTCTTTAATAATCTCTTAATACATCAAATGGATGTCAAAATCGATTTTCTAAATAGTGAATTAGAAGAAGAAATTTATATGGAACAACGTGAAGGCTTCATAGTTCATGGTCTAGAAAACAAAGTCTGTAAATTAGATAAATCTTCTTATGGACTAAAACAAGTTCCTGAACAATGGCATGAGAAATTTGATAATCTTCTCATTTCCAAAAGATTCAAAGTTAACGAAAGTGACAAATGCATCTACTATAAGTATGAAAATAGCCTATGCACTATTATATGCTTATACGTAGATGATATGTTAATCTTTGGATCAAATCTACACGTCATAAATGATATAAAATCAATGTTGAGTGCAAATTTTGACATGAAATATTTAGAAGAAGCTAATGTAATCTGAGGTATAAAAATCACTAGGTCTGAAAATTTGATTTCTTTGGATCAATCTCACTACATAGAAAAGATTCTAAAGAAGTATAATTAGTTTGATAGTAAACTTGCATGTACTCCTCATGATTCTAGTATAAAATTGTTGAAGAATACTAGTGACAGTGTTAACCAATCTCAGTATGCGAGCATCATCGTCAGTCTTAAGTATGCTGCTGATTGCACTAGACCAGACATAGCTTATGTTGTAGGATTGTTATGTAGGTTTACAAGCAGACCTAGTATAGAGCATTCTTCCATTTAGCAATCCGTTCAACCCATTTAGTAAAGAACCTATATATAAAAATTAGTTTCAAAGAGTTTAATTGTATAACTTTAGAGCTTGTAGTTGGATTAAAAGTGAATTAGAATTGGATAAGACGTTAAGTTAATTTACAACAAGAACAAAAACTTAAGTAATAAGACAACTTAGATTATGTTCATTCTCATAAAACACAACCAAACACTTCTATTATCAAAAGTTACAATGATGCCAAAACACTAGAAATAGATCTCTTTTTCCATTATTTGTGTGATATTTTGCAATTTTCATAAGGTTTTGATTCTAACACTTTGATTTCAAACTTAGGTACTTTAAGTTGTACTTATTATAGATCAAAGATGGATAAATTTAAGGGATCAAACTTCTAGTGAATATTCTAACAGTGTTGATAACTTTATCGAAGTTGCAACGAATTATTTAGACGAAGAAGGAAGATCAAGATGTCCTTGTTCAAACTGTGTGAATGTCAATTGGAATATATTAGATGTCGTAGAATGCTATTCTTATAAATATGGCATGTCCCCGACTTATACGTGTTGGATTCATGGAGATACTATGGATCTTTCTCCTTTTTTTAGATCTAATTCAAGATTTCTAGGTGCAACCTTTTTAAATTCAGGTGGACATAGAGATGAGAATGTAAATCTAAGAGAAAACATTAGATAGAGAGATATTATAGATGATTCATCATTTACATGGCCCAATGTTTGAAGAAACTACAAGTTAATCAAACGAGCAAGATGAGTTAGATAGAATGAGTGACATGCTTAAAACTCTAGTTTGATATAAAGTGTTGGATTAGACTAGTATATACAAATATGTTGTATGTGAATTGCTAGGACTATCCTGCAGTTATGGTAGTCATAGATTTGTTTGGAATATGATATAACGTTATATATAAAGTGTTGAATTGGACTAGAATATACAAACATAGCTATTGCTATGACTGTCCTGCAGTTATGGTAGTCATAGATTTGTATTTGAGCTTTATCTAGTAACTTTTTGTGTTGGGTGAGTATCTAGATGAGTTTGATGCTTTTATGTTTAGCATGCTCCTCTCTCCCTCATTGAGTATTATGGTTGTGTATTTGAGTTTTGTTTAGTTTCATTCGAGGTTATTCGTAGGTTGATGAGCTAACTTAGGTTCTTTAAATGTCGATCAATGGTTTGTTATACATAAAGTGAATTTACCTTATGCTTGTTATTGAGCTTCGTTTAGTTTCTTTCAAGTTGGGTGAGTATCTTGATGAGTTTGATGCTTTTATGTTTGACATGCCCCCTCATTTGAGTCTTATGTTTTTTCTCTTGCTTTTTTTATGCTTTGTTATACATTTCAAATTTAAAGCATTCTCTTGGGTTACCCAGTTAGTTCAAATTTGTCATATGTCATTTCATCCTTCTATTCTTACATATTTCAAATTTTTTATTTGTCATATTTGATGCACAAATGGTCTTCTATACAGGATTTTTATGTTGACTTCAAATGGAATTGGAAAGAGTTTTTTGGTTGGTATATCTTATAATTTTGTTTGAAAAATTCGTTTTGTAGGAATTTTTGTTATACGAACTACAATTATAGGAATTCTAGTTATGCAAACTATTATGTTACCTAGAACTTGGCACTAACTATATACATCAGTTACTTGGTGTAACTTGATAACTATAACTTAGGTTGATATTGTTCGAACTCTTTCTCAAATTAGGCAAGCTTGTCAACATAGTTCTTCCCACCTAAACTCTCGAGCAAGTTGGTGTTATTGCATGTGTTGTTTAATGATTGCGTTGGAAATGTGTAATTCTTCATTTGTTCAAAATATAATATTTAAATTTTATAACAGGTTTATATAATATATTTGATATTATTGTTTAAATTAATAAAATACTTTTACAGACTCTATAACGTTGGTAAATCATATGTTTTTCTTTAAAAAAATAACGTCAAATTTTTAGTGGCGCACAATATCGATTTATCGATGCTTACATATGTTGCGAAAGGTATTTGCGATAGTCATAAATTAATATTTAGCAACAATATTATATGTTGCTAAAACTATACATTTATTGATGTATGTACGATGTCATTGTAAAAATTAAATACTGACAAACAAATGTCACTAAAAGTTGACATTTAGCGCCAAGTTTAATTATGTCACAAAAAGTAAACATGTAACGGCGCGTAAGCATTGCGTCGCTGAAACTTTTAGCTACGCGGATACAGCGACAGTCCTAACAACGCTTCGATGCGAGGGTCAACGTCCCTAATACTTTTAACGACGCTTTTAGTACTTTTAGCAACATTTTTTATGCGTCACTAAAAACTAAATTCCTAGTGATTTGTCAAAATTCAATCACATATAGAAAAGGATTTTCCCACCCAAATTTCCGATTTCCTTTTTTCATTCTAATGTCCACGTTTGAAGACTAGTAGGGCAAAAAAAAAAAAAATAAAATAAAATAAATAAAATAAAATAAAATAAAATAAAAGATATATTATAAGGAAGACATATTCTTTGAAACTGTTCATATTATTATTATAAAGGTCTATTTCTTAAGCTTTTTTCTTTTGTGAATTGTGAGGCACGAAACAACCAAACTAATTCCTTCATCAACTGTATTTAATGTCTAAATCTATGTTTGGTATTAATATTGTGTTTATGTAATTCTGTCGGAAATCTTTCCTAATTTTCTTATCTTATTATATATAAAATATATATATGGTCAAACAGCAATAACGTATCCATTTTACATCATTAGTATCAATAATTTAATTATTAAAATAATTATATATTTATGGTAGTTGTATGATTACTTATATGAGAGTAGAAACCACAAGTCAATTTTTTTTTTTTTTTTTTAATTTGCCGACTAAATTGTACATTATAGTATATCTTCGGATGACCAAAATTCTATTGGCGTAAGAGCTGGTTGCTTGAATATTTTTATAATATCATATTTTAATATCCCAAAGTCTTGCTTTCTAGACTCAATTTTGAATGTCAAATTGATTTTCCTTGTTCATCAAAATCAAAGGTTTTAGTTGATTTGGTTGTATGAAGTAGAATAATAGAGGAAGAACTTGAACTAGTAAACTCAAGTTACATATATCTCTTCGTGAATAAAGTATAAAATTAAATATTAAATATATTTTAAGTGATTCAATCATAAACCAATATTAAAGTATCGATTGATCCAAAAGTTCTACTTTAATACCATATTAAATCACCGTTTGACTCAAAGTCTTAAGTTAATGGATGTATGCGAAATTAGGTATATACTATATAACAAATTAAGTGACTTTAAACATTATAAAAATGATTAATCATTTTAGAATAATTACCAAACATGTATTAGTCTCTGTGTCATGTTCATAATAGAAAGTTTGTTTTTTTACAATATATTTGTGCTAATTAAGATATTAATAACAAACTTTTGTTTCAATTAACAATGTTCAAATCTTTGCTAATAAATTTGAATTATATGTAATATTGCTTAAAAGTGGAAAGCTTTGAAACACATTGTCAAAATATGAGTGTAACTAAACGGACCAAGTTATCTACTATTCTATTCTATTCTATTTGAGAGTTCAAATTCCCAACTATATATATTTGTCATTAGACGAAAACGAGGAGATGAAATACAAAAATGTTGATTGATGTGAAGTATTCAACACATTGATAAATATAAATGTCGAAGTCTCAATGGTATAAAATATGTCAATCTTAATAAAAGGGTCAAAAACATTGAGAGAGTACCTGCTATAATTGTTGGGATCGAGAATGATAATTATTACGTGGGATTATAACAAATTTACAAATTGTGAATTTTTTTTCCTGTTGGGCTTGATATTTATCTAGTTTAGAGTTTTTCATGTAAATTCTTGTGTGTTTCAGTTTTATTGTTTTGTTCTAATTTCAGTATTACTTTTCTTCTTATTCTTATGTAAAATGTGGGAGGTTTTTTCCGACAAATGGAATCAGAGCTTTCGGTTTGTAGCTTCTTGACTTTATGAGTATGCTCTATGGTTACAACATTGTTTGAATTTTCACATCGGGAAAATAATTCTTAAAACAGGTTGTTGTATTGTCAATGATGTAGGTTATTCACTATATGTAGATTTTCTAAGAGAAAGACACTAAAATTTGATGTGGAGAAATTTGATGGAATGATGAACTTCAATTTTTGAAAAGTACAACCCAAGGATGTGTCGATACAATTTGAATTACATAAAGTCTTGAAGGAAGCAAAGTTAAGCGATGATGGTGGTGGTCCACAATAGTTCAACAATAGTCTAGTAAGGGTTGTAAGAAGCATTAGCAATGAAGATTAGATGGAAATGAATTTGAGAGGTGTGCAATCGTGCTAAATTTGGTAAAAAATATAATTGCAAATGTGCCTATGGAATTTGGACAACAAAGAGCTTTGGGAGAAAGTTTGGCATTATGTACAAGGAAAATAGCATCTTAACATTATTGTCTCGATCTTCACCGAGGATGACAATTCATTCTTTCCAAGAAAGACAATATCCACCATGTTAGATATTCCACAAATCTGCACACGTGGTGGAAGTCATTCAGGTGAGCCCTTATATTATAGGCGGAAGTTGAACTATAAATTTCGACAAGGTTTTACTCATTTGTGACGAAAAAAAACCTTGGAAGGCGTGGTTTGCACTCTTTAGAGTAGAGTGAGATATACATAACTTTTTTGCGTTGAGATTTATAATTGTCGTCGGTAAAGATAATGAATGTAATAGAAGTCGTAGATTCTTCAAATATATTGTCAAGTGTAATTTATTGAGCTTTGACATAAAATAAAAAGTATAGTTGTCCCACGTTGGAAAAGTTCAAGAGAGTGATACACTCTATCTCAATCATAAGCAAATGAAATGAATATGAGGGAAAGTAATGAAAAGGATAAATACTAAATAGTGTGAAATATGAAAGTAAGAGTACGTATTTTAAATTTAATGTGATGACAATAACATATGACGTTTGAAATTAAATTAAAAGAATTAAATAATTTAGGCAAGATGGGACCCACCATAATGGACAAAAATGTGGGTTGCCTTTATCCCATCAATTCCATAGGATAGGTTTTCAAAGGTTGAACACTATTATTTCTCAATATCAATTAAGAATTAAATAAATAAATAAATAATTCACGTACGTCATTACAAAAACGCAATAAAGTTTCGAATGATTTTGATTGTAAATTGATTGCGCCCAATATTTGTTTTTATTTTCCAAGTTTTAACTCTCAAATATTAATGCTTAATTGAACCCAATATTTGTTTATAATTTACAATATATTTTTATTAGTCACACCCTGTTTATTATATTTTATGTTTTATAGTTTTCTAGGATATAAATTCTACGAGAAAATGGATCTTCAATCACACAAATGAATAGTAAAAATTCAATTGGAAAAAAAAAAAGTGTAATTAGCTATGTCAAAGTTTCTATGTTCAGGAAATGACGGAGGTTTCGGATTTACAAAGTTTCTTCAAACATTTTTTGTGTTACGAAACAACGACATAAAAAAAGTGTCATCTTTTTTCACAATTTTTTTTTCTTTTAACCTTACACGATAAATAAAAAAGGCCCTCTTTATTCAAAAGACTAATTTCGAAACCCTTCTCACCATTTCCTTTCTTCACCGCTCAACAACTCCCACTCCACGATCCGGTCTCATCTCCCCTCCGACACGACGCACGCATCCTTCCCCACCGTCACCGTCGCTCTCCCTTGACGTATGACCGTTTCTTCTCTTTTTTGTCGTCATCAAATTTTGGAGCTACCAAACCGGTTTGTGGTCTTCCAATTGCTTCACATTGGGTTCTGACTCTATCGGCATAGTCCAAAGATTGACAAACTTGGTTGGTAACCCAATTAAATCAAGTTTCATTCTTTTTTTGTTGTTAAATTAGGGATTTTAAAGCTTTGACGATTCAGAAATATGAGGAACATTGTAAACCCTTAAAATTGATGTTCTAATTTGTGCCCTATATACTAATAGTATGGATATTCTAAACTGTATTAAAGTTCTGAGAATAGACATCCTATTTCATGTTTGGGGTTCAAGAAGTGCGTCCATAATATTCTTGTCTTGTTCATTTGCATTGAAGTATGAATTGTGTCGAAGTATGTCTTTTTTATTTTTTATTGAACTTTGGATAATTGACATCGAGTGAAAAAACGTATAATCCTATTGGTCCACAACAATGAGTTAAAAAACATGTGATTATGTGATTAATCTTTTTGGTAGCTTACAATGTGTTTGATGAAATGCCTTGAGAAGCATTTGATTGATTTTTCTTTGATTTTTGTTTGTTCGAATTAGAAAATCGAGGTTAAGGGAGATTCCATGACTATGGGAGGAAGCTTTGAGAAAAAGAGAAGAAAAAATAAATGGTCGAATTTTTAACTTTGATAATGTGTAGAGAAAAATATGTCTTTAAGCATTTTTCTAGTGCTTAGTTGTTATGTTTATATATGTTTCTTGTTAGGTTTTATTACTTTGACAAATGTTGTGGTTATTTCATAAGCTTTTTATTAAAGATTGACTTAAACACGTTTTAGAAATTTTGTAGGTATTTTTCTTTTTTAGGTTTTGTTGGAGAGTGAAAGTATCACTTTATCTCTTGTTGGGTTTATTTTTTGTTTATGTCTATGCATTTGCCAAGTTTGTTTAAGTTCTATCAATGTTTTCTCTTAGTTTTGATAAGCTTACAATCTATGGTTGATAAATTTGTTTATGGTTTCTTTTGAGTTGTATGGTAATTGCACGATAATCATAGCATAAACAAACTGTATATAGAAACTTAAAACTTTAGTTTGTTTTAAAGTATTGTATTCAATTGCAATTAGTATTTTATTTTCACTTTGATAAGCTTTAGTTGCTTGGGTTGATAAGTTATTTATAGTTTGTTGATTAGTATTAAACACATTTTGCTTCTTTTGGCTAGTGTTATTGATGTACTAAACTTCAATTGTTTGTTGCCTAATGCAGTAGTTCAACTATTATTAAAATTTATTTAAATACAGAATTTTTTTATGCTCAATTTTTATTTTGTTCCATAAGTTTTTTTTGTTAAGTTCAAGTTTGATGTTTAATGTTAAATTTTTTTTCTAATCAGTATATAATGAAAACAACTGATAAAGACTTGTGTTGCCTAGAAACTCTCATATTTTCATTTAAAATTTTGTATTGATTATCAAATTCTAATGTTAACGAACACACTTTTTTGGTTGCATGCTACCATTCATCAAGTTAAATCACGTTTGATTCAACTATTTTGCGGAGACCTCTGCTTTAACAAAATAAGAAGGCAGATTCCTTCTAATTTTTAAGAATATGATAGAAGCATAGAACATGTGAGAAACTTTATGATAAAGAAGCTCGTAGAAAGTTGGTTAGCTCAATTTGACCATCTTTACCAATGAATGAATTCATATTATTATGTATCTCTTAGTCTGTAACACCCCAGGTCTAGGATTCGGACCAGGACTCGGAATTCGGATTCAGCCCCTAACGGCCCTGGCAACATCATCTGAATGAGAGAGATTCTAAGGACATGAAAGTAAGGTTAAAAATGCTTAAAAGAAATGAAAGTTACTGTCTATACCAACAAGGTATACCTTCCTTTTCGGTGGCTCAATCATAAGAACTTCACAGTGACCTCCTAGGAATTGTCCTAGGATGCATGTGAATGAGGACAAAGCATGCTGAAAGGACCCGTGTTAGTTTGTGGGGACAACTTTAACTCTAATAAGTCTTTAACACAAGTAAGGATCATATGGATGATGTTGTCAGGTCACAAGGGATGCAGGGGAATGTCAGGGCCGTTAGGAGCTGAATCCGAATTTCGAGTCCTAGTATAAATGAAATAACATTATATACTATTTAAAATGTATTATTGATTATTGAATCACTGATTAATATAAATATAATATTGAAAGAGACTCACTTAATGTTGTTTGTATATACTAAAGAATTGATTTTGTGGAATGTAGCCTCGACTCTGTATCAATGGGGCAACCAATGTTGCCAAGTAATATCATAATATAAAATTCATTCCAATGTTGACTTGTGTTAATATTTACTTGTTAATATTTTTAACTGGAAACTTGCTAGATGGTTCAGTGCCTGAATCGATGCTGGAAACTATAAACAACATGTAAGTTTCTTATAGGAAGCTTTTACCTTTTTTTTTCTTTACTTAATTAGGATAAGAATACGTTTATTTCATATGTTGTATTAGTTTGTGATTTTTCTTTTTAGTTTGTTTTGAGATTGAATATGTCACTTTGAGTTATATGTTTTGCACTACTAATTGAAGAAAAATTAAATTTCTCTCTTTTTTTGGCGAGGGATAGAAGAACGTCAAAGTGTGTCCTCTTATATCACATGTTTTTTACGTAGAATGAGATACTTTTGGTATTTTTGTTAACTTTTGGAAGTCCATTTTGATATAAATTACATTTTGGACATGACACATGTGTGCATACATACTAATTTTCTTTGGAGCTACTGGAAGGGGCAATATGGTATAGACTAATTAAAATTCTCACATTCTACTATAGAAATTTTTTAAAGAAAGGCTTTTTTGTTGTGATGGGAGCGGTTTAATGGTGGCAAATAGGTATGTGTTACACTTTAGAAATGATTGAGAGATGTGTGTTTCGTGTATTGTGGAAGGGGTAGTCTTACAACAACCCCCTCCACCCCATTATTATGTGTTAGCCCTTTTTTGTTTCTTCTCCATATACTATAACGAATTAACTTTGTAGGTTACTATTGTCAATTAGATACCTTTAATGTGGTTTTCTATATTACTTCTTCAATGTGAGACTCAGATATGAACTTTCTATGTTGTTTTCAAATTCAAAGTTTGTCTTAGAAATTTGTTTGCGAACTATAACTTGAATTTGCTTGAATGACGTAAGCTATCTTCAAAGTATATACTTTTACATGTCATGTATGTGATTGTTGTTCGAGTACTTTTGTCTTATAATCTTTTTTTTTTCAAGCTCTTCGTGGTGACATTCATCTTAGATCAAAAATGTTGAACCATAAGTTCTCTTATAGTTTGGTGAAAGATAATATTTATAAAATATACTTTCTGAAACTTTAGTTTGATTGAGTTGAATTAGAATAAGTATTGATGTGTTATGACTATCCTACCGTTATGGTAGTCATAAATTAGTTGTGTGGACAGATTGTTTAGACGTGTGTATTTGATAAATCATGTTGGAATATAATTAAGAAGTTGATAAATCTTGTACTGTGAAATGGGTCTCTATGCAAAACCACCTCACCCAACCCACACGAACTACCTTTGAGTCATTTGAGCTGTTGAAATATTAGTTATGTATTCTTAGATTAGCTACAATATGTTGTTTGTGATGGATGCATGATTGGTACAAGTATGGCCTCCATCTACATAGTTTGATTAAGAACTTCTCCGTTGAACATTATAAAGTAGTTTATAATTTTTGGAAACTCATTTTGTAGTCTTGTTTCTTAGTTTATATTAATGTATTTGTTCAAATGAATTTTGTTGATATTAGTCTTTTTTCTTAGTTTTGATAAGCTTACTTTCTTGAGTTGACAAGTTTGCTATGTTATTGTCTTAAAGTCTTTTGTTAAGGTGTTTATGGTTTCCATTGAGTTCTATGTGTTTATAAGCTTTTTGTGTGCTTGTTATGTTGATTGTGAGTGCTTGCTAATTTGGATAATGTTACACTTTGTACAGGTAAAAAATTACATTGCAAGAAATCTTCAATCTTGGCATGTACTTAGGATTCATTTTCTGCGATTTTGCAGGTTTTCAAAGAATCTGAGGAGCATAGAAACATGTCGCAATAGATATGTTACTTTTCACATGTTTTTTTGTTAAGGATATGTGGTATGTATTTCATTGTAATGATTTATGTAATGGATTCTTGTAAAACCTATACCAAATATTGCCTTGACAATGTAATTAAACTCTTCATTATCAACACAAAGATCAATTTATGGCTACTTTGTTATTTAAACTACATGAGAAAATGACAGGGTAAACGCGTCTTACGACAATCTCAAATTGAATTTTTTTATAGGAAAAATGTATAAATAAGTAATTACATGACTGTAATTAATTATTATTAAACGTCAATCCATGACACAATAAAATGCGTGAATAACGGAAACATTACAAAAATAAAACAAATCCAAACCTCAATAATGACAATTTCATTGTGTCGAAGTCCAGTTAACAGTGACACGTTTTAACTGTCAGGATAAATTGATTGACGATACTAAATCAATGTCCTGAAATGTAAATTAACAACACGTTTTCGGTGATGTCATTAAATGGTCTATCTTTACGGGAGCTTCAATGACACAAAACATGTGTCAAGGAAAACGTTGGTGACACATATCTTGCGTCGTTAAATATAACAATATGATTGAAATTTATCAATACTATTAGTTCTAACAGTATAACAATTTTAATATAAATACCTACTAATACTCATGTGAATGTGAATGTTGAATCTGTGAGAATATAATAATATGAGTGAAATTTATCAAACTATTAGTTCTGATGTTTAAAAAATGAATGTCGATAAAAATATCGAAGTCATAATTTTACGAAAATTTTATAAAAATATCAATAAAATGTCGATTTCGATAGAAGTTGATGGAAAAATATAAAAACAAACAATTCAAGAAATAATTTTAAGGGGCATTTCCAAATATAGCAAAATTGCTGAAAATGTTTACAAAATATAACAATTTTATTAATGATAGACATTGATAGACACTGATAGATCTATCATTGATAGAATCTGAATTTTGTTATATCTTGTATATATTATCGGTAATATTGTCATTTACAATAATATTTCTAAATTAAATTAGTAACTAAACATTTTATTATTTTTCAAATAACTAAACATGTCTATTATTTATATTAGTGCCATTTAAATACTTAATTTTTTTTTTTTTTTTTTTTTGTGTTTCATAGATTTTTCTACGATATTACATCAGTCTATTCCTCGTATCGATATATGGATGAAAGTATAATATTATGATTAGGTAAAGCTATATATATATACCATAGCTTAATTTTGATTTTATTTAGAAAAAATGTATGTAGATATGGAGTTTGTGTTGAATTATTCTTTGGTGGTTTGAAGCTTTAAAAGGCGCGTTAAAAGCTGAAGGGAAGCTGCATTTCTTTCTATATATACAAAAATTGCTTATAAATATGAAATACACCAAACCCAATACCTTCATCTCTCTCTCTCTCTCTCTCTCTCTCTCTCTCTCTCAGTTTTGTACGGACACTTTATTCTTTCTCATCAGTTTCAACAAAAATGAAGGTACCTACGTTGTGATATACTATTTTCATGGATGAGTTTCTTTGTTTTTAAAATCTAATTGGAATCATAAGAAGATGGTTTTGCTCTTAATCAAACATGAGCAGCAGAAAACAAAAAAATATAATAGTCAGCTCCATTTTTAAGCTTTAACATAGATCTTGTGTTTGCAGCAAAAGATAGTGATTCGAGTGTGGATGAAAAGAGGGCCCAAGTACCGCAGCAAAGCCTTGAAGATTGCAGCATCTGTCAAAGGTAATTAAAAACCACACACATATATGTATATTGACATAGTTACTTAATTTACAATATGGAAATTACAGGGAGCATTGAGACAATTAGCTTGGTAGGAGACGATAAAGATAAAGTGGAGGTAGTTGGAGATCTAGATCCCATAGAACTCACTGAATTGCTACGGAAGGGTTTCGGTTCGGCACAGTTGGAGTCAGTGAGCGCAGTGAAAGAAAAAGATAAAGAAAAAGAAAAAGAATGCGGTATAACATGGACATGCTCATGGGGCGTCCCTCATCATTCATCTTATTGCTACTGCTACAACCTTGGCCCCTACCCATCCTATTCCATATGGTGATTTATGCTTGGTCGGACCAAAAATAACGGCAAAACTGTTGAAAATATATTTATAAACATAGTAAAATTTCATAATCTATCAACAATAAATATTATTGAAGTCTATATGTGTAGCATTCTGATCTTATAGGTGAATTTAATTAAATTAAAACCATCGTCTTAAGTTATTAAGTTATCAAGTTTCATTTCTATTTAATTTAGGTTGTTGGAAGAGGAACCAAAATTGACAATCAAGTGACATTGATATCTATCATTGTCTTATTATTGGTACATTCTAAATTTTGTTATATTTTAGCTCATTTTAATATATTTAAAATCAATGTCTTTTTTAGTTTATTTAAAATTATTCTTTGATCTCCTTCAATATAATATGTCTCTTTTCACAATAATTTGAAGAATGGTTTTTTCGTTCTTTAAAGAATAGTTGTATCTCGATGGATTCATCTCGTGTTAAAGTATGTATATGTATGTGTAAAATTATGGGAAATTTAAAGTTTTGCTTTGTTTTTTTCTTACGACCCGTTTGTTTCATAGGTTTTTCTATGAGATTTGAGACAAACGTTCAAATCTCTATTTGTTTGACAGAATTTTACTTTTTAAAATCCAAAATGTTATTATTAGGAAACTTTAAAACTCATGTGACATGAATTTTTTAATACGCTTAAAAGTATGAGACTTTTATGTTTGAGAGATGAACAACAAAAAGATAGCTTAATTAATTTATAAATTATTTATTACTATTGATTGTAATTAATTATTGAATATAATAAATTATATATTCTTAATAAACTTCAACTAATATTTTTTTTTGTTAATATTTTAGGCTATCTTAACTATTTAACATAAATTATTATTGTAGATTATTATATTCTAATTAATTTATATTAATTTAATTATTTTTAGTAATTAATTTAATTATTTTTATTTAAAAGGTATTCTTTTATTTTTTTTATTTTATTTTATGAAATAAGTAACTAATTAACATAACAAATACCTTATTTTATGTTACATTTAGTTAATCTTTAGCATTTAGTTAAGTAATTATTTAATTTTATTTTTTTACAAATTATTGAATTGAACACAAATATTAAACTTTCAGACATTAATTATCTTGCACATCCAAACATATACATTAGTCATACTAGATATTTAATATCTATACACATAAAACAATATATACAATCCAAACAACCCCTTAAAAATTATTTCTCAAATCTTTGATAAAAAGGGAGATTATTTTTTCTTTTTGTGGGTAAAACTACTTGAGGATCCATAGACCATTCAAAGTCAATGAACAAATTGATGTGTTACTATAATAATAGTTAATGCATATGTAATGTAAGAATACATTTTTAAGCAAAAGAAAAGTCCACTTGAATGATATAATTCAATAATTCGATAAATATATATATATATATATATATATATATATATATATATATATGATCATCTCTAATTCTCTTTAAGATAAATGGAGTCTAACCATTTTCAAAATTGAAGATTTGAATGTCTACCTCATTTTGCTCTTTATTATATCTAAAAGTGAAAGGCAAAGACATGTAATGGTTGTTAGTTAGGTAAACTATTCAAACTTTGTTATATATTATAAATGTAAGTTTGGATGCAATTTCTTGTCATTTGCACGAGGAATGAATACTCAAGATGTTTAGTCTAGAGGTGTGTTTGAAATACATTTTCAATTATCTAATTTTAAAAATATTTTATTTTAAAAAAGTTAGAGCGTTTGTCAACTACTCAAGATAGCTTTTGAAGTGTATTTTAAACTATTTTGTTATCGTAAAAGTTTAAGTAAAAACAATTTTTTTTCGAGTTAATTCCGAAAACGTCTAGAAGACAAGTGTTTATTTTCTTTTATTTTGCAATAAAAAATGTTTATTGTATTTTACATCATGATGCTCTATTATACATTACTTCTTTAAGCAAGTACACACTAAATAAATATACTCATACTCAAACAAATATATGGACTAACAAAAAAAAAAAAATATAT
>JBBPDJ010000003.1:6496651-6516214 GCA_037974625.1 Cucumis cinereus
GTCTTTTAAAATGAATTTAATGATTTTTACTTAAGTAACGACCTTGGGTTAAGGTTTGAAAACTCGGGGCGTTACAGGTCTTCTCCCATGTTTCATAGATTTCTTCATCTGTCAAATTGTCAAACTTTATAGTAGGAAGATATGTCTCGCTACATGTTTCATTCAACTCCAAGGTTGGAGTATCGAGTTCCACAGGCTCTTCTAAAGAAACACAACCAACCAGGACACGAATTTCATCATTGGATTCATTACTTATTATTGATTCATCATCTGACACTGTAACTGAGTACCATTTACTCTGTCTTCTTAGAAAGTTTGGACACTCAGCTTGATTGTGACCAAAACCTTCGCATTCTCTGCACCTAAAGTTTTTGTCTTGTTTATTCGGAGTATTGTTCGTTCTATGTTCGTATTCTCCTTTTCTATAAAAAAAAGTTTAGAGTTCTTTAGCATATAGAAGTTATTGTTGCTACAGATGTCTCTAACATGTGGAGAGTTATAATTATCAGAACATTGGTTCAATAATTTTGTAACCTTACTGAATTTTTTTTATTTACAAAGAAACGAAATCAGCAAGATTTTCTTCACCATCTTTCCTTTTATTTTGGAATGCTTCTTCTTTGGTAATCATTTGCAAGGCTAAACTTTTACTCTGTTTATAAGAATTTTCATCAAATGTTAATTCAAACATACGCAAAGGGTCGAACAACTCATCCACCTTTATAATGGAGATATCATTTGCTTCCTCTATAGCTATTACCTTCATATTAAAACGTTTTGCTAACGAACGAAGGATTTTTCGAACTAACTTCTCTTCGAATATTTTTTCACCAAGAGAAAAAAACTCATTTGCAATGTCTAGTATACGAACATTAAAGTCAGCTATAGTTTGTTTCTCCTATCATCTTGAGAGACTCAAATTCTAAAATTAAAATCTGCAAACGTGACATTTTTACTTTAGAGATTCCTTCATACGCTACATTTAAAATCTCTCAAGCCTCTTTGACCCACATGTACTAATAGGTCTTAAAGTATTCTTGTCCACACCATTAAAAATAGCATTTAGAGCACGAAAGTTTCCTTCAGCAGCCGCATCTTCAACTTTAGTCTAGTCTTTCTCAGGTTTGAAAGACACAGTGCCATCGTTATCAATAAGTTGAGGATGAGATCATCCTATCACAATAGCTTTCCAAGTCTTATGATCAATGAACTTAAGAAAAGCAATCATTCTGGCCTTCCAATATGAGTAGTTAGTTCCATCTAAATAAGGAGGACGAGTAGTTGACCCACCTTCCCTAATCGACTCCATTGAAGACTCAATGTATAGAGGTCAACCCGCTTTGATACCAATTAAAAAAGGAAATAGATCCAATTTCCAGTAATCGCTTAGTTATTTATATAGTTATTAACTAATCGGGTGACACAAGATGTATAAAATAATAAGATAGAGAACACGAGAAATTGGTAACCCAGTTCGGTGGATACCACCTACCTTTGGGGGCACGTATGCTTTAAAAGAACAATGTTTCAATAATTAACAAGAGTTTGTATGCTTACAATCAAGTGAGAGTAAAGCTGTTAAAATCTAAACAATCGGCTTAGATAACTAAAAAAGACTCAAACAGCATCTACAGTCACTGCTGCATCATTAACATATATCTCTAAAATACAGGCTTCCTATGACCAATTGAATGAGATATTGTATTGAGATAGACTCCCTCTATCTAGTTGAACACAGGCAACTCCTGTTTCTAACACTTTATGTATAATAATTAGGCTCCCCCTCATTCTATCACCTCTTGTAATGCAAGTTCTTCACACTGTCAATGATTAAACAATTGACATCATATACACGCAGTGTATTATATGTTTATCACAGTAATACTTCAGCTTTGTTATGAAATCAGAGACTAGAAGATCAACAAAGCACATACAGTAGCAACAATAACAAGGCTTCGACTTCAGAGTACATCTTTGACATAAACTTTATGGTATTCGTAAATTATTTGACCAGTGCTCATATATATCTTATTTATTACAAATTGACAGATCTGGTAGTTATATGAACCTATTTTTTTTATCATTAAATTAATGACTGAGCAATCAACATTACTTCTACAGTATGCATAATGAATGAGAAATATTAAAACTCTAGCATCGTACCTTTGAGAGAATTTTAGCCTTCAAACTTTCTTCCCTTTTTCTAATCTTGTTGCACACCCACTTTCAACCGTGATTCACTTATTTATAGGTTCTCAAAATAATTATCTTAAGAACCAGGGATTTTTAAATATCTTAATACCTTTTGTAAAGATATTAGAATCTCCTAATAGAACAAAAGATCTACCAGAAGGAATCAAATCTAAATCTTTAAGATTCTATATTTAAGATAAATATAAGATAATTTGAAAAAAAATATTATTTAGCCAATTAATAATAACACAATCCGACCATATATGTATATAAAATAACAACCCTAAATTTCAAATTTCCAATTGCTCGACGTCTTCGCTAATCCTATTTTGGTCTCGCAACGTCCGACGATCTTCGCAGCTCGCAAACCCTTGTCTGGTGAATACAACTTCCTGTACGACGAATAGAATATCATGCAGCTCACAGCTTGCAAAACATTGTCTGACTATCTTCACAGCTCGCAGTTCGCAGATGCCCAACGATCTTTGCATCCTTGTCCAACGGTCTTCGCAACTCTGAAGGTCTTCGTAGCTACATTCCTTTCTTTTATCATCTAGTTGTCTGGTGCCCACATCTTCGGAAAAAAAATTGTAGGTTTGATTGTATGTTTATCTTCTATTCAATTAAAAAATTGTAGGGTTATCTCCAGTTCAATTAAACTCACAAGTCACATAGTTTCTTAATATCTACTATATTCTCACCCTTGGTTTGTAACCATCTGTAATTGTTGTGTATTTTAGAATGAATTTTGGTATCAAATTCAACGATGATCAGGTTTTGAATATTGGGATTGTATTGCTTGAAAGTGAGTTTTGATTTTGGGTTAAGTTTAGTTATAGTAATTTATTAAATTATTATCAATAAATTTATCACTAAATTGTAGGTTTAATTGTATGTTTATCTTCTATTTCTTTTTTAGCCTTACCCTTCTTCACATTTTCACCCATTTCCTATTTTACTCTCTTTCTTCTGTTTTGTTCGTTCTAGTTTTAGTACCTCTCACTACTTGATTGGATTGGTTTTGGTTTTGGGTGAGTTTTTTGTTTTTTGTTTTGTAATTCTGGGTTTTCTTCCTCTTTTTTACTGGTACTTCTTGTGGCCATTCAATGGGACTTGCCCTTTATTTTTTACATCATTAAATCTTTGGGTATTGGATCGATAGTGATTTTAGTACCCTTTTCAATGTTTATTCTTTGTCTTTGGATTTATTCTTGAGTTTTATTTTCTTCTTGATGGTTTTAATCTCTATCTCTGCCAGTTCCCTAAGTTTCATACCTTCCTCTTCCTTTTAATACCATTTTGGCATTTTTCTTTTCTTTTATATATACTCCTCTTGCATTTTTATCTGTTTGGGTTTACTCATCATCCCCATTGAGATATTCATTTCTAATAGCCAGACAAGACTAGTAAATAGGTTTGTCTTATGGGTATTTCCGCTTTGGGTTTATTTTTCTGGGTTTTCTCCGTTTTGTCTTGCTTTAATGGAAGATTTAGTCGAAATAAGATATGGGTTTCGAATTTCTTTACTTTTTTAGACTATTCTCCTTGCATATGGTAATTTTCTAGTCGTCGGAGATGGGTTTTTTTGATGTTATGTAGTATTGATTCACTGTTCTATGAAAGCAAAAGTTTCTTTTGGTTGAATTTCTCTTACCATGTTTTCTTTAGGGATATATATGGTGAAACAATAGTTTTTTGAATTAGGTTTTTTATTTAGCAAAGAAACAGTGCTTGAAAATGTTGAAGAAACGACCAATTTTTTTTTCCAATTTGACCATCAATGTATCAAGAGTTACTTGAAAATGTATACAACTGCCAACCCAATCCGGTACAACTCGGATTTTATGGGTTGGGTTCGGTTGAGTTGCCCTTGCATATTGAACTGATATATTTCAATTTTTAAAAACTCGACGACTTTGGGTTGATCCATAATTTTCCTTCAACCCGACTCAATCTGATGTACACCCCTAACTAGAGTTAAGTCCTCTTGATTTGATAAATTTATAGAAAATAGTCTCGTTTGTAGGAAGTATTGGTTTTATCAAACTATAGAGACTAGACTCTTACTTTCTTCAAACCACAGAGACTAAATTTGCAATTTAAATAATTTTTTAAATATAAATTACATTTTTAAATAAATTAACAATAACTTATTGTCAACTAAATCTTAGTTGATAAGTAAAATTAGTTTTGAAAAGATAACAAAGAGTAGGTAAGAATTGACAAAGGATGTGGATATCAAATATCGATCCTCATGTTGGACAAGATTGTACCGAAAAAACATAAAAGAATTGATTAGATAAAAATGTTAATTTTAAAATTAAATCTAGGTGTTCGATCTCCAATAAAATAGACGAAGAAAATATTCGAAAAATGTGTTAGTTTTGAAAAGTGAAAGTTAGAAAACGATTATTTAGGACAATTTCTTGAATTTATAACACAATATAGCATGGCTCAAGGTAATAAGGTGCATTTTCTCAAAAAAAAAAAAAAGAAAAAAAAAAGAAGATAATAATAATAAGAACTTGCTGTTGCATGAGAAATTTCGGTCAATTAAATGCTGCCACGTCATCACAGTTATAATTTGAATTGGTTCGGTTAATTAAAATTTTTACCCAATTTGATTCAAGTCCATGATAGAGACTTGAGCCAAAAATCATAGATTTTTGGTGTAGTAAATCTATAAAATTTGATTAAATAAATCTAAAACAATCAATAAATCTGAATCTTGGAAAGATAATTGACATATATTCCAAGTCATGAAGTTAAGAGGTTTAAATTTGTAACACCGATGTCGTAAAAGTTTAATAATGATCTCTCTATATACTATATATGATATATGTTGTGAAGTAATTGATTTTATGGTAGAATATATCAAAAAAAAGAAAAAGAAAAAGAAAAAGAGAGAAATTGTGATTGGGAATATAACAAAAACTTAAGCTAAGGGCCTAAAATGTAATACTAAGAATTGATGGAACGTGGGTTCCATTCAAATGGAAATTTGTGTGCATGATCTGTGGAAGAGAATTCAAATTTCAATGGGAAAGTCAGTTGTTACGGTGGGTGTGGGGCTGTTCCCTCTCATTGCTGCTGCTGCTGCTGCTGCTGCTCAACCAAAGTCTTCTCCCATTGAAACGGACGAAACCCAACCAGAAAGTGACAACTTTTCTGACTCTTTACCCTTAGATATTTCTTCATTTTTTTCTTTTTTTTAAATAACCCATTTCCCAATATCCAAAATTTCCAACAAGCTTTGTTTTTCTCTTTCATTTTCTTTGCTTTAATGGCGTTTCTATGTCAAATTTTAGAAACCCATTTTTCTCTTCCCACGAAATAGGAATAAAAATAGCGACAATGGTGGGATGCGTTGCGATTTGGCCGTGTAAGGAACGTGTGTGTTTTTCAACCTTCATTATTTCTTTTATTTTTTTATTTCTATTCTTTTTTTTTTTTCTATCAATCATCAATTCATAACCAACATATTCAACTTTCCTCCACCGTCCCTCTTTCGATTATGAAACCAGAATATCTCAAGCATTGACCCAAACTTCTCTCTCTTTCTTTTACATTTTGCAACAAATTTTGCCTTGTTTTCTTCAATTTATTCAACCCTTTGAAGATTCAGGAACCATTGTTTCAACCCATCTCTCCAAAGGTCTGTTCTGTTTCTCTTTTAGGGATTGTGTGTGTGTTTTTTTTTCCTTTCTTTCTTTCGAGATTTGTTAAGATTTCAATGCCATTGATGTTTCTGTTGAGAAAATGTATGTGGGTCACCATGATTTTGCAATTCCTTTTGCTTAAGATATACCCTTCTGAATTTGAGTTCATAGGTTGCTTGAGCAGATATGAATTGACAGTGATTTGAAAAAAAAAAAACAACTTACTGTGGGAAGAAATTTGTTGCGCTGTAATTCTCATGTCTGGTGATGGAAATTTGGCTGCCGTTGTGCCCTAACGTTATTTCATGGATGGATTTAGGAGTAACGACAACAAACAAGGCGTTGAAAGGCATTCCCGCACCGAGGTCTTTGTTCCCGTTCCCTTGGTTTTTCCTATTTGTCTGTCTACTTCTAATGGAAAATCATCCTTCACCCTTCTTGTTTAGACCCTTAAATGTTGTTTTCAAGGGGTTCTTTTTTAATGATTTTTTTACTCTTTTTTTTTTAATTATTAATGAGGATGTTGGTTTGGTGCAACAGATGGGGTCATTAGGCGAGAAAACTATACTGGAATTTGAAGATGAGAGCCTTGTCAGTCCAGTATCATTAAATAGAAAGAACTTTTCGATTGAGGGATCTATCCATAGTTCTTCATTGGGTGGTGGTTCGCAGAAACTTAGTTGCAGTAACATGAAGAACAGGGTATTTGGCAGCATTAAGATTGTCGTCTTCTCGGCTAAAATAAACCTTCTTATGCCTTTTGGCCCTTTAGCAATAATAGTCAGCACCTTGTCTGGTCACCATGTGAGTTTATCTTTCCACACATTTGTATCAATTCAACTAGGGTTGTTATCCTTATTCCATTTTGGATCCATTGCTTATGTATGTGCATTTCAGGGTTGGGTCTTCCTTTTAAGCTTGTTGGGGATCATACCTCTTGCTGAGCGTTTGGGCTATGCAACTGAGTAATGTTTCTTCAATTTTAGATTACTTCTTCTAGTTATGAATTTGTAGAATTCTTTGCTTTTGAACTTGGATGGTATGGTTTGGACTTTGGAATCAACAGTTTTTTGGACTCTCGAATCCGATTTCATATCCTAAATAGAGTCTGATACTATTTGAGAATCCTCTTAGTTTTTGGCACTTCTTTAAATACCCGTTTTCTATCTAACATTGGATTTGATGCATGAAAACATGGCCTGTGTATAAGTTGTGGGTCATATCTTTCTTTTCACCGCATTCTTTCTCAAGGAGTCTCTATGCTTTATAGACACTTGGTTGGTTACGATTTGCTAACCAATGGTGCATCCCTTAAACCAACTGTCTAGTAGATTTAACTAGTAGTCATTGATCCAACAACTGGTTTGATATGTCAAAGTTTTATAACGATCAACTATGTAACAATTAATCCCCACAATTCCTTACCAACTAAAATTAGAATGATCTTTTCATTATTGGGTTATTGGGTATTCAAATAAAATGAACCTGTATCACTTTTGCCTTTTAAGTTGTAGATGTCTTATATAACATTTGATCTCTCTTTGATGCAGACAACTGGCATGCTATACTGGAGCCACAGGTAATACAATTTGAAGTTGGGTTTTAATAGCTTCTTACTTTGAGACATATTGGCTAAGAAGAACGTTGTTGTGCTGGCTCACTGGCAAAGTCTTTTTGTAATTACCCTGGAGTGAAGTTTCCTCTTGTAATGTTTTATCTCTACTTCTCCAATATAACATAAGTACTTCCATTTTTAACTTTGCAGTTGGAGGTCTTCTGAATGCTACTTTTGGAAATGCCACAGAATTGATAATATCAATCTATGCATTGCGAAGAGGAATGATACGTGTTGTGCAACAGTCATTATTAGGTTCAATTTTGTCTAATATGTTATTAGTACTTGGATGTGCATTCTTTGCTGGTGGAATTGTGGTTTCTAAGAGAGAGCAGGTCTTCAGTAAGGTTTGTTTTTACAAAGATAGGAGTCTTCTTGGATACTGATTACTTACTATTCTCTGTTTGATTTCTCAAGTATGCATTATCACTATGATGTTTTCTTACTTTTAGGCAGCAGCTACAGTGAATTCTGGATTGCTGTTAATGGCGGTAATGGGACTTCTATTTCCTGCTGTCCTTCGTTCCACACACACAGAGTTGCACTCTGGAAAGTCAGAGCTAGCTCTTTCAAGATTTAGTAGCGGCATTATGTTGGTGGCATATGCTGCCTATCTTGTTTTTCAGTTGAAAAGTGATAAGAACTTATATCTCCCGGTCGATGAGGTTGATAGCTCTGCCTTCATACTCTCAACACCATAAAGTATCGTACATTCTATTTAATAGTCTTTTTATGCAGATGCCATTCTATAATTGTTATAACACTTGAACTTTCAATGACATAATCTGAGTTGAAAGTCTGTAAATAAGGTTTAATAGCCATTCGGTTGTAGCATTTTACTGAAGGTTTATTTTGCCACATGCTTTGTTTTGTGGGATATAGATGGCCTTTCTGATGGGAGTTTTGCTAGATATTGTAGTTCTCAAGTTTCTTATACGATTTGAGAATCCTTTTAATTAATGTACTAATTTGGGGAATTTTTTCTTGAAACTTCCTTATCCTCTCAGTTACTAGTCTGAGAGAGTTCTTCCATTAATGGGTTGCCATGGTACAGTTATCCCTTATGTTCTTCTCCTCTTTCATTTCTCTTGCTTCCTAAGTACCCAAAATAGAGTTAGTCAATCAGGGATGATGCAAAGACAAACCTTGAATTGATTTCTTCTCGTATTGGTTGTTTTATTTCTCCTTGTGTACAACATGGGAGGAGGTTGCCAATGTCTTTCTTCTGCTGTTTATACAAGATGTCTCTGTCTTTGCTTGTTGACAGGCCCGATGCACGTGGAAAGTATTGATGCTGAGAAACTTAAAACAAAGTTTTGTAGACATTTTTCAGAAACAACGTTTACCATGAATGAATTTTTTCTATAAGCAATTTTTGTTTCTGGAGATGTCACTGTGGCTGAATATTTACTACTCAATATATTGTTTATTGTTAGATGTATAATATAATCCATACACGATTTATTTCAACTGTTTTTTACCATTTTTTTAAGAAACTATTTTTAGTGGTTTGATAAGAATAATTGTCATAAAATAGGGGGACAATGAAGGGAGTTCTGATGATGAAGAAGCTCCTGAGATTTCTATGTGGGAATCCATTGTTTGGCTGTCTATCTTGACCATTTGGATCTCCGTCCTCTCCGAATACTTAGTTAATGCAATCGAGGTATTGTTGACTTGTTAATACATCCTATTACGAATCTTCTCTTTACTCTGGGTTGTGGCTTATTTGGAAGATAATACTCACATTAATGCAACAGTCTGTAAAATTATATGGTATATTTAATGACAATTTCAGGGGGCGTCGGTTGCAATGAACATACCTGTAGCATTTATTAGTGTTATTCTACTACCTATTGTTGGGAATGCTGCAGAGCATGCAGGTGCCATCATGTTTGCCATGAAAGATAAGCTTGTAAGTGCTTGCCTTTTTACGTGTCTTACCAAAGTGATTTGTGAGGTCCTTCTCTCTAACCATGTGTTGTGTAGGACATTTCTTTGGGTGTCGCAATAGGATCATCGACACAGATATCTATGTTTGGGGTGAGTTCCACACAAGATATTGATCATAGTTTCCTCAATAAATTATATCATGGTATATTGGTATGTTTGGGTTGTGGTCCACAGCCTATTGCTCATTAACTTTTACATTACTGCAGATCCCCTTTTGTGTGGTCATTGGTTGGATCATGGGATGTCCTATGGACTTGAATTTTCAACTTTTTGAAACCGCCACGCTTTTCATTACGGTCATTGTCGTGGCCTTCATGTTGCAGGTTAACTACTTAGCCTTCTCTTATTTTGTTTAAGGTGTTTGTAGAGTTTTTTTTTTTTTTTTAGAAGAAACAATTTCACCGATCAAATGAAATATCTAAGGATATCCATAGTTACTAAAGGGCCCTTACTATAGGGAGTACAAATGATATTTCTAATTTGCAGTGAAAAAAAAAATGACAGAATCGTTGATGTCGTCAGTAGACTTGGTTTTTTTGTGGTAGATTCTTGCATTTCTTTCATTCCATGTCTTCCACAAAAATGCATTATTATTCAGTGCTTTTGAATGTCAGATCGATGAATATCAAACGGAGCCAACTCTGAGTGTCATTAGGGAGAATCACAGACCAATAGTTAGGATCCTTGGAATAGTTTTGATTTTGCAGCCATCATTTAAACCCAAATTCAAATTCTCAACATCCCCCTTCCCTTTTCCATTTTGCACACGAACCCCTGCGTAGGTTACTGTTATCCTTCTTGAATTGAAAGATCACCAATGATATCTGTAATACTTTGAACAAATTATGACTTTGAAACGTTTTTTTAATGTAACTTCAACATTGAACCTGCAGGATGGAACTTCAAATTACCTCAAAGGTCTAATGCTTATCCTCTGCTACCTGATAGTAGCTGCAAGTTTCTTTGTACATATTGATCCAGCATCAGTTGGTAAGCTGTCACTCCTCTGACGTATTGCGTCCTATACTTTTAAAATATGGTGTGTCGTTGTATCTGTATCGTGTTTTGTATTCGTAATTGTGCTTCTTAGCAGTCCTCTTGCTACAAATGGGAAACTGAAAACAGAATTAAAGTCATTCAGTCAACTAGAAAACCGACAGTCTAACCATGAAAATCAAAACTCTTATGCAGGAGACAAGACCCGAAAACCTGGTGTATGAAAGGCAAGGGATGACTCAAGGTAGTGAATCTGCCTGCACTAGTACACTCCTAAAGACGGGATCAACCAAAGCTCGAGGTTCACTCCATTGCTGTATAGTTCTGAAGTCAATTCAGAAATCATTTTTCCATGTTGTTTTGTGACAACCAATGGCAATAGATGTTTCCCTGATTCTTCTAGTCGTTGGTGCTGATCTTGTTTTATCATGGCAAGCATTTGGCAAATACTCAGAATTTAGCAACTAGGAATGCTAGATACATCGAGTTTAAGGGGAAAAGAAAAAGTATTACCATATTGATTTATTATTCTTAGGGTAATTTGTTATTTTACCTTTTTGTTTCCTTGTATTTTAATATTCATGGGTTTCATTCAGTTGAAAGTAGTGGAAGGTATGATAAAACAAGAGTTAGAATGTGACAGAATATCTTGAAGATGATGATGATGATGTTAATGTTACAATTATTTTGTTTTTGATAGGGATGCAAATGTTTTATTCAGCAGGGGAAAAATGGCAGCATCTGGTCGTAGCTAGTCTATTATTTTAAATAATTTAAGACTTTTTTCCTTAGGATAAACACCATTATCATTGCATTATTCCAATTTTCTTCTATTAAAAAACTTTTGATAAATAAATTAAATCTATATGAAAAATGGTGTATGGTTTTACTGATTTTGAGAAGTTATTTATTATGATTTTCGTTTATATTTTATTATTTGAAAAAAAGAAAAAAACATAAACAATTATAATATTTAACTAGATTCTAATATCTGATAAGTAACATTACAATATAGTAGGTATAAAATGTCTCATTCTATGCAGTTAGCTTCTATTAGATCTCACTTTAAGTACCAGTGGATAAATTAAGATTAAAAAACACATTTGTTCCATAAACTTTTGTTCCAGTAACAATTTAATCCTGGAACTATACATGGTAACAATTTAGTTCATGTACTTACAAATTTATAACAAATTAGACCCAAAATTTAGTCATGTACTATGAAATTTGTAACAATTTAATTCCTATCATGTACAAGTGTAACAAACCGAACCAAGTCAGTTGAGTCGAGTTTTAGTCAAATTCAAGAAGAATCACCAAATTGATCGGTTCGGTTCACATTTTACTCGATCAATTGAGCAAGCCCACTTAGAATAAGAATTATGGGTTGTTTGGGGCACTGAGTTGAGATAGGATGTCTGGAGTCATATGTTTGTAGAGTTTATGTGTCTGGAGAGTTCATATATCTGTGTTTGGGGTGCAGAATTGAGTTCATATGTCAGAGGTATTTGGTGTAGTTTATTTAATTTTAAAATTTGTTTTTTATACCTATTTTTGTTTTTTAAATTTTTTGTTCAATAGTTTAACATATATTTGCTTGACTAAAATTTGGATTGCATTTTTTCTTTTGTTTTTTTAAGCTTTTATTATTTTTTTTTTTAATGAACAACAATTAACTCACTACAATTTTTGCACTAACATAGATAAATAAAATGTAAAACAATAGAGAACTCAAAACTCTTGATTCTTCATTTTTTCAACGAGTTTCATCAATTTTTTTCTTTTTATTTCTACTGTTGCTTTGTATTTTTTCTCTCTCGTGATTTCTTTTAATTGAACCTCCCCCATCATCTTAGCAGTCAATGAAATACCACCACATTTCTTCAACAATTTCGCATTCAATTTCTCCAAATTTGGAGAATCATCAAAGAACATATCTTCATTTTCACTAATTCTTGCTTAAAAAATGTTTTTTTTTTAAGAAAAAAGACAAATCTTCATTTTATGGGTATTGTTTTTGTTATTTATGTGTGTGGGTGATATTGTTCTTTATAATAGTTAAGTTGGTTGGTTAGTCCTACCAAGTAAGCACAAACAATACATTTTCATTGATTGTGGTGATATTGTTAAGAAGCAATCCATCTTTTGGATGCTTGTGAGAGACAAGTCTATGAGGATGACCCGACCATCCTTAAACAACTTCTCAATATCAAGTTACTATAAAACATAACTATTAAGTATTATAAACTAATAATTTTAATTTTGTATTTAAAAGCACTTTTTCCAGTCAAGTTCTTTTTTTCTTTTTATAGTATATTATTGGCCGAGTTAGTTGTTAGAAATGAACAAAAAAGTTGGTGGTTGGAGTTAGTTGTTCAAAACCATCGTCAGAGTTGGGCGCCAAATGTGATCGTTATTGAAGTTGATTCTTAGAGGTGGTTTTGTCGTTCTTGGTTGCTTAAAGTGAATGTTGGTATTGATTGTAAGTGGTGGTTGTCACTTGTCATTGAAGTTGATTATCAAAGGTGATTTTCGTTGAAGTTTATCGTAAAGGTAGTTGTTGGAGCCCGAAGCTGAAGGTAGTTGTTGAAGTTGATTATCAAAGGTGATTTTCGCCAAGTTTGTAGTCGTAGGTGGTTGTCAGAGGCAGAAGTTGGTTGCACGAAAGTGATCTTAGAGTTGTTCGCAAGAGTTTTTTTGTTGGAGTATGAAATTCGTCTCGCAAGTGGTCATCAAAGTTGATTTTTGTCGAAGTTTGTTATCGAAGGTGGTTAGCGGAGTCCAAAATTGGTCGTCAGAGTTCGTCACACAAAGGAGGTCGTCAAAGTTTGTCGTCGAAGTTTTTCGTTGGAGGTGGACGTGTGAAAGTAGTCGTCGAAGTTGGTTCTCGGGGTGTGGCAATGATAATCGTCAATAGTGGTTGATGGGTGAACCCATTGAAAACATTCGAGAGAAGGGAGAGTTGGAATGACTTGGTATAATATACAAACTCATCTCCACCAACATGTAAAGTTCATGGGCCAAACATTGAGTTGGTATAATATACAAACTCAGCTCATCTCATGGTGGTGTGTCAAACACCCCTTTAGAATTTTTTCTTTCCATCTTCTTTTAGCTGTAGTCGCCCACATTCCTTGTTGAGTCTTAAGTTCTAAAACTCGTAATTTGTTAATGTTAAACTATTCAATTATTCAATAAAATTGTTGTTGAAGTATTGTTTAATAAGTTGTTATTGAATAAAAGATTTGCTTATGATAAAACTCATAATCCAATAAATAAGGTTCCTTGACTATAGTATGAGTACTTGAACTTTATGTAGAGACATAAATGTGAATCAAGTTCGAGTAATAGACTAAATGGTTTATAGTATAGGAATAAGGTTGCGCGCCTTATTTTGAGAACACTAGGGATGTAACCCACTTTGTAGTTAGTACAAACGGAGTAATTTCAAGACGCTCATGTATAGACATGTGAGTGGGGGCATTCTATGCAATGAGATTGTATAAGACCGGACCATGAAATAATCACATTTACATTATAACACCGTTAACTGATTAAAACTGACTATTTCAATCATTGATGACCTAGGTAACTCGACCTTAATTCTGAGCTAACTATGAACTCATGTTCACACGAGATTATCCTTAGATCTGCATAGATGAGGACAATTAATCAACATTGGCCTAATAAACCTCCAATTTCTGGGGTAACAGTGGGTGGGATAACTTGAAATGTAAGGTGCAAAACGAAATTAGATTGAGTGGATAGCTGGGAACGTAAGGTGCAAGACAAAATTCACTCATGCTCACTTTTAGGGTTAGTAGAGAGGTTGTTTCCTTAAATGCTGACTCCAAGTCTTGAACAAAGGGGCTCCACCCTCTCATTGCTCTGAGATGGATTAGGTTATAGGTTGGACCAAACAAATTGTTCATTAGAGGATTAGTTAAGGCTTAAGGAACAAGATGTAGTCTTGGGGATAAAATGGTAAATTGACCAAAGTGAAATTATTAACAATCTTTGAAGGATCGACTTACTAATTATGACTGTATCAGAGTGGACAAAAATATATCTACAGTGAGGAGAGTATAGCCATGGGCTATAGTGGGCAGTTCCGATTAGTTAACGAATGTTGATTAACTCAATTAAAAGAGTTTAGCCAGTTTATCTCAGATCGTTGAAGCTCATGACCAGGTCCATTAGGTCCATCTACCAGCTCGTTATGTATATAAACTTAGAACAAAGTGATAAAAAATTCTAATTATTCGAATTAGTTGAAAAAATGAATCATTAATGATATTCGATATAGTTAACGATAACAAATTGATATAGTTAAATATCGAAAATTTGAATAGGGATTCAAATTAGATCAATAGGATTGATCGGGATTAAGAAAATTTTAATTAATTTAAATTAATTAAATTAAATTAATCAAAGGGCAAAAGAGAAATTTTAATTTTTTTTATCAAAAGTCAAAAGTCAAAATGTTGACTTTTGACCCTTGGAAGTGAAATGTTGACTTTGACCATAAGCTAGTGGATAATTTCACAATTACTTGAATTATCCCTTTGTTGATGAATACGCTATGTGCTTATATTGTTGTTCATCAAGTTTTCTTCCACTTAATCCACCAACTAATTGCAGTTTAAGTGTCAAATTGTTATGCTAATGTGATTTGCATGTGAATTGGCTATATAATACACACATTAGTTTGAAGTGACGCTCAAGGTTTGAACGGGAGATGCCATTTCAACTCGTGCAGTTGTTTTTTAGAAGTAGATACCTGTTTTTAGAAAACTTGTATATAGTTCCTAAGAATAAAAGGAACTTAGTATTTATTTTTTGTCTTATTGAACATATGTACTCAATTTCTTTTTCTTATAATGAAGCTAACATTTTCAAGAATGGTGTACATATTTGTTCAGCTAAGTTAGAAAACAACTTATACATATTAAGACCAAATGAAGTTAAAACAGTTTTAAATTATGAAATGTTTAAAACTGTTAATACTCAAAATAAAAGGCAAAGAATTTCTCCAAAATAATAATACCTATCTTTGATATTTAAGATTAGGTCACATTAATGTCGATAGGATCGGGAGATTGGTAAAGAATGGACTTTTAAATGAGTTAGAAGATGATTCATTACCTCCATGTGAATCTTGTTTTGAAGGAAAAATGACTAAAAAACATTTTACTGCAAAAGGTTATAGAGTTAAAGATCCCCTAGAACGTGTACATTCAAATCTTTGTGGTCCGATGAATGTAAAAGCTCGAGGAGGTTTTGAATACTTCATCTCTTTTATAGATGATTATTCAAGGTATGATTATTTATACCTAATGGAATATAAGTCTCAAGCTCTTGAAAAGTGCAAGGAGTATAAGGCTGAAGTTGAAAATCTATTAGGTAAAAGGATTAAAATAATTCGATCTGATCGAGGTTGAGAGTACATGGATTTGAGATTTCAAGACTATACGATAGAACATGAAATCTAATCCTAACTCTCAGCACCTGGTACACCTCAACAAAATGGTGTATCAGAAAGGCAAAATAGAACCCTGTTAGACATGGTTCGATCTATGATAAGTTATGCTCAATTGCTTAGCTCGTTTTGGGGGTATGCAATAGAGACTAGTACATATCTTGAACAACGTTCCTTCGAAAAGTGTTTCTGCAACACCTTTCGAGTTATGGAGAGGACACAAACCTAGTTTAAGTCACTTCAGAATTTGGGGTTGTCCAACACATGTGTTAGTGACAAATTTCAAGAAGTTGGAACCTCGCTCAAGGTTTGCCAATTTGTTGGTTACCCTAAAGAAACAAGAGGTGGTTTATCTTCGATCCACAAGAAAATAGAGTATTTGTATAGGCAAATGTCACCTTCTTGAAAGAAGACCACATGAGAGATCCTAAACCACGTAGCAAATTAGTATTAAATGAAGTTACTGATGAATCAATAAGAGTTGTTGATGAAGCTAGTCCCTCACCAAGAGTTGATGAAACCAACACATCAGGTCAGTCTCATCCTTCTCAATCGTTGAGAATGCCTCGATGTAGTGGGATGGTTGTATTAGAACCTAACCGTTACTTGGGTTTAACTGAAACTCAAGTTGTCATACAAGATGATGGCATCGAGGATCCATTGTCCTTTAAACAGACAAGGACCAATGGGTCAAAACCATGGACCTTGAAATGGAGTCTATGTACTTCAATTCAGTGTGGGAGCTTGTAGATCTACATGAAGGGGTGAAACCCATAGGGTGCAAATGAATCTATAAGATAAAGAAAGACTCAGCTAGGAAGGTACATACCTTCAAAGCTAGACTTGTAACAGAAGGTATACCCAAAGGGAAGAAGTTGACTATAAGGAAACTTTTTCCCTTATTGCTCTGTTAAAGTCTATAAGGATTCTCTTGTCCATAGCCACATTTTATGATTATGAAATATAGCAAATGGATGTCAAGACTACTTTTCTGAATGGCAATCTTGATGAGAGTATCTTTATGTCTCAGCCCGAGGAGTTCATAACTTAAGGTTAGGAGCAAAAAGTTTGCAAGCTGGACCGATTTATTTATGGGTTGAAGCAAGCATCTAGATCTTGGAACATTAGATTTGATACTGCAATAAAATCTTATAGTTTTTACCAAAGCGGTGATTAGCTTTATGTATACAAGAAAATCAACAAAGGTTAGTAGCTTTCTTAGTACTTTATGTGGAAGATATCCTTTTCATTGAGAATGACGTAGGATACCTAACTGACGTTAAAACCTGGCTAGCAATCCAATTCCAAATGAAAGATTTCAGAGAGGCGCAATTTGTTCTTGGGATTCAAATCATTAGGGATCATAAGAACAAAACGCTAGCACTGTCTCAAACAACTTAAAATATTGATTCGGTATTCGATGCAGAACTCTAAGAAGCATTTAATACCTTTCAGACACAGAGTTCACTTGTCTAAGAAACAGTGTCCTAAGACACCTCAAGAAGTTGAGGATATGAGACGTATTCCCTGTGCCTCAGTTGTGGGCCGCTTAATGTATGTTATGCTCTACACTAGGTCAGACATTTGTTATGCTGTGGGAATAGTCAGTAGGTACCAGTCCAATCCAGGTATAGACCACTGGATGGAGGTTAAAATTATCCTCAAGTATCTAAGAAGAACGAAGGACTACATGCTTGTGTATGGTGCTAAGGATTTAATTCTTATAAGATACACTGACTCTGATTTCAAAATTGATAAGAATTCTAGAAAATCCACATCAGGATCAGTGTTCACTCTAAATGGGGGAGTTGTAGTGCCGCGTAGCATCAAGCAAGGATGCATAGCAGACTCCAATATAGAGGCTCAATACGTCGCTGCTTGTGAAGTAGCAAAAGAGCAGTTTGGCTCAGGAAGTGCCTGCATGATTTAGAAGTTGTTCCAAACATGAAATTGTCCATCACTCTATACTGTGACAACAGTGGGACAGTTGTAACATCCCAATTTTTAAAGTAATTTGTAATTTTGTTAATTATCAATTATCATAATTAAGTAGGAGTTAAGTGAATTATTTGATTTTGTTAGTTGATTTGTTTGGGATGTATTTCTTTTATTTTGAGAATTGGAGAATTATTTGGTAGAATTGTTTGATAATCAAATGTATAAATTTGGATATATTTATTTATTTAGATTAAGGTGTTGATGAGAGAGAAAGTATTTGAGTGATGAGAAGTTGGAATTAATTGAAGAAAGAGAAAGTTGGAGTTAATTGTGAAAAGAGAAAATGATAGGAATAATAATAATAATAATAATAATAATAATAATAATAATAATAATAATAATATTGTTATTATTATTATTATTATTATTATTATTATTTTATAAAAAGGAAGTAGCTTTATGGGTTGGCTTGCACTTCATCTTCTCCAACCCTTCACCACACACACCATCACACCTCTCCATCTCTTCTCCGTCAAGCTCGTCGTAAACCGTCACATCTTGCCCCTTAGTTGACGCCAAGCCACAACGACACTTTTAGCTTCACCCCAGCTGCGACGACATTCCAAGTCGCACTGCGACCCGAACCTGAAGTTGGCTCGTCGTGATCGCCACCAATGATCCAGATCCGCGTCGTCACTGCAACCAGGTCGACGAAGCTGCCCTCGCGCCGCCAATACATAGACGCAAGCCAAGCCATTGGCCTCCCCTGTTTCCTTCTGTCGTGTCGTCTGCAGTAGAAGTCGCACCCCAAGTCGCCAGTCGCCTTGTCCCGCATGCGTCGAGCCATCGTGTTGCGCCGCTGCAAGCCACTACTAGTCACCATTCAATTTCGCTGCCGTTGCCGTTGCCGGTTGACTGTGGGTAAGGTTTTGTAGTTGATGTTTCGGGTACCCATCTAAGATTTTAGTTGGAAAAATTAATATTTGGATTTAATTTGTTGTTTTCGTGGTTATTGAAGGTCAATTTGGGAGCTTCCCTTCGTAATTAATTCATAGAGTTTGCTCTACGAATTGGATTGGACTTTCGACAAAGATTGGTTTGATTTGGAGCTTCGTTGTGGAATTAACTCGTAGAATTTTTCCTACGAATTGGTTTGGAATTTTCGTCGACCAATTGGTAAGTTTGTGATAGAGTAAACTTGACTTTAATTCATAATTTTTATGGGAAATTATTAATTAAATTGGTTGTATTCATGTGGATTTTGGAGCTTCTTTTTGGATTAATTCGTAGAGTTTCCTCTGCGAATTAGTTGGAAAGTCGACAATAGATTGGTAAGATTAAGGGATTAAAATTGAAGATAGTTAAGTAAAAATAATTAATAATTTTATTAAAAAATTATTAATTAATTGTATTGTGATGTTTAGGATTTGTTGGAGGATTTTGTTTCGAGCCAGAGAATTTTCAGTAAATTGAGGTAAGGGATACTTCTACTAAAATCCACGCCTTAGGCGTATAAGGTGTAGAAGATGGTTTGGATCACATGTATTGTGAATCTTTCTCTTGTTGTTGAACTGTTTGGTGGTTATGTTTAGGGATGTTATGGGACACCTTATTCATGGCACGTATTTGATGGGATAAGAACCCATCGCAGCAGAAGAAATCCAGAATCATCTCAATTTTATTTTGAAAAACTTTAAAATACCATACATTGGAAAAATACAGAAATAGTT
>JBBPDJ010000003.1:6522530-6546945 GCA_037974625.1 Cucumis cinereus
GAAATAATAATTGTTTATTAATAACGGTCAACGATTTACATTTACTATCTACGAGTTTTAGGACATAAAACCCAATAGTATTATCATGGTGGGGATGTTGGCTATGTGATAGTTCGATCCTCTGGTTAAATTGTGGCTTGATGTTTAGGTCTTTATGCAGTTAACTGTGTGGTTTATGCATGGTCTTTCGTACTATGTGGATTAACTGTACTATGTGGAATGAAGTTATTATCTGACTGCTTTACTTATTGTTTGTGGTTTCTGTTGAATTATGGTGCCTTTAACTCTAGCTATTAACTAATTTGTACTTTGTTTGTGGGACGGGTTGACAAGCATGTGTGGCGTGTGTCTCGTGGGTCGGGTTAACAAGTCTGTGTGGCATGTGTCCTGACATGGTTGCTTTTGCATGTGATCCCACAGGTTTGCTAGGACGACCCTGACATTGACTGATATCCTACCAAACCATTTAACTGTGTGTCGTAGAGTACAAGTTAATAGAGAGTTAATGAATCACAAATGAGGTTGTGTTTGAAATGCACATTTCAAAAAACCAAACCATAATTTTGGCATCCTCCAAACCTGGATTCAAATAAAAGCAACATGATTATGAATGACTCACAAGTGAGGCTTGATTACAATCTTCCATTAGGTAAATTGCCTAACCTGAAATGACTCACATAAAATCTCTACTAAATGTATACATAGCACAAATTCCCCCGGGAAAAAAACAATTATCACACACCTCGTTATGGATTGCTTTCTGTCTAGTTGGATTAAAACCTTCAATTCCATTAAGAAGGAGATCTAGAGGAGTGAACCATTGAACCATATTAAATTGGGATTCTAACCATTCTAACAATTTTATAAAAATGATTTTCATATGTTTAAAAGTTTCCTTATTAAAAGAAGGGTATTTTGGATATTTCAAAAACTATATAAAATTAGGTGGTGATTCGTTAATCATTTTTCAAGAATCACTAGGGAGCTAATACTTCAAAAATCAATTTTGAGTGATTTCTTATTTTTCTAAAATCAATTTCTGTAGGTTGCCAAACACTATACAATATAAAAGTGATTTTGGCTAGTGAAAAAGTGATTTTCGCCACAAACATACCCTAAATGCATACCGAGTGATTGGACTTGTAGTCGTCGAGGAGGACGGTGTAGTCGCTGGCGGTATCCATGTATGAAGTGTCTTTTTTTTTTTTTTTTTTTTGTAGTTGTCGTTTTATATAGTGCACACTTTTCTGGATTTGTTTAGTAATCTGGTTAATTTCATGAACAACACTTTCTAAATTGAGAATTGTTTTTTAAAATAAAAATGTATTGATGAACTTGTGGAGTTTTCTGGATTTTTAAAATTTTTTTTAGTGTTTCAACAATATTTTGTATTTATTTCACTCCATGCATGTATGTGTATTGGCTTTAGTTTTTTTCCACATCTAATTCTTCCACCCTCTTGTGTTTAGTTTTATTGTCAAGAACACCTATATAAGATTCGACCTAATAGTAAAAAAGTCAATAACTAACTAGAAGGTCATAGGTTGAATCCATATTAGAATTAATTTTCTACAAATTTCTTTGACACCCAAATGTTGTTTAGTGGTTCAGATACTCACGGATAAAAAAAAAAAATTATATGTAACTATGTCTTCTAGGGTCATTTTGATATATTTTCATCTTATTTCAATTTTCTCTTTATTTTTCAAACTTTATTTTATTTTTACAGTGATTTCAAAACAAATATTTGATTTTTAATTTATTCTTCTATGATTTAACTTGAAATAACCTTGCTTGTTACCATTCCAAATTTTGGGTGCACATTTTTAATTAAAATGAGGATGCAGTCTATTGAAGTTGAGAGTATTAATGACATTTACAAATTATTAATTTAATCAATTGCTATTTTTTAAAATGTAAAATAAATTTATCATATTTTCAAATGAAACCTTATAACTTGTCATTCTCCTTCTTAATCCTAAAAAAAAAAAAAAATAATAATAATAAATTTTCGTGTGGCTGAAGTGGCACGAGGGTTGGACCATAAATTTTCGCGTTCTAATCGACCGAAAAAAATAATAAAAAAAAAGAAAAAGAAAGAAAAGGTTTTAATTAATAAAAAGAATTTGAAAATTCTGAGCCCTAAGGACGAGGAAGATGAGATTTTGGTGAAGCAAGGGTTGATGAAGAAACTGAGTATCCAACAGTTTGTGAACCTACTTTTTCCTCTCTTAATCCAATGGACATTCACTTCCACTAGTGTCTTCCTTCGTATTACTACTTTCAAGTTTCAACAACTTCTTCCTTGAATTTTCCGGAGCAGCTTTCGGCCTTTTTTTTTTGGCTTGAAATGGTGAGTGCTTTTCGCTTCAATGTAGTTTCAACTTTATTTCCATGATGGGTTCCTTCCTCTGATTCGATTTCTTGTTTCTGATTAGTCGGGTCGGGTTGATGGAGGAAGGGATCGATATCGAAAAGATTATACCTCGAGATTTGACGAGAAGCCACAGTCTGGCCATAGCAATAGCAGCAATCCTCCGTCCAGACATCTTTGGGTTGGAAATTTGGCTCACGTTGTCGTTGAGCGTGATCTTAGCCGCTACTTTTCACAGTTTGGAGAGCTTGACAGTATTGCTTTCCAGCCCAGTAGGAGCTATGCTTTCATCAATTTCAAAAGGGATGAAGATGCAATGGCAGCCATGAGAGAGCTTCAAGGTTTCGCTATTGGAGGAAATTCCATTAAAATTGAGTTTACCAAGGCGGTTAGTCTTGCCCCAACTTATATAATCTATCTGTTACTTTCTTCAAATTCTTTATATGTTTCCTTATTGTATATCTTTGATAAATATATAACTATTTTTTGGAAAAGCTTCAGTATGAGAAATTATGACATGACACCACTTCAACTTGTGTACCTCTTTACTAATCCAAATGCTCTCTCTCATAACTCCATTCAAGAGATTGCTGACCTCCACTCAATTTCTTGGCTCTAACTCTAAGCCAACCCCAAACTCACTGAACTACGTGACTTTGATCACTTCTCCAGAGTATCATAGTAACAAAATTCTAATGTTTTATGTAGTCTCAATCAATTCTCAATCTCAACTGGCATCAACTAAAATGTTAAAGCTTTAACTGCTCAGTGTCATATGTAATGCCTTCCACTTCGTTTGCCTTGACAATTTCTTTTGAGTTGATTACATACAAGATCTATGGATCTCAGTTGACCCATAAGGACGATGAACGACAAAGCAAGTGGCATTACATTCTTCAATCAAACGATGAAACACTCAACAAACTCACAAACATGCTTAATTTAACACCCCCAGGCAACAAAATAAATGGCTAGGCCAAGGAATAGCTTCATTTATGTATGGTTAGAAAAGATAGAAACTTATAATTTGTGATTTCAATAGCATACGTGCAAGAATCAAGGAGCAGTATGAGTTAAATTTGCTTCAAAAGATAGACATACATTGTAGATGATCAGTCCTTTGATCTTGCACATTCTTTTAGTCATCTTTGATTCTTTCTTCATGTTGTGATCTAATCAACCCTCTTATCACACCCTAAGAGTTTAGACATGCTTCACAGGTGCAAATTGAAATAACAAATATCAATGACTTCTCAGAACAATAAAGCCTTGTAACTTAACTTACATGCTATTCCCTAATATTGACAGCAATCGTTACATTGAAGAAATCTCAAGAAAATAATGATATTGTAATTTAAGGAAGCTTTTTGCAGTTTCAGAAACAAGTCGTTCATACAATGTAAACAGTTATTAATTGTTATAAATTAACGTCCAAGGAAAAAAAATGTATACTTTTCATGTTCTTTCATATCAAATCAGCACAAGCATCTCCTTGACCAACTGTTTAGACATAACATAATCAGATTCCTAAGGTTGCAGTGGATTGTTTCATAGTGTATTGTTGAAGTGTGTACCTTTGCCTCAGTGCATGTTTATACCTATTAAATGGTAGAAATGTGTGTCATCTGGAAGATTGGAGTTTGTTCCTGAAGATATTTTTTTCTGAAAAAGGTTCAGATATTCCTAGTTTGTAGTCCTAAAGGTCTTCGTGATATACCAACCATTAGACAAGCAGATATCAAAATTTCTAATTAAACTTTCGACAGGTTCAAACCCCATTATTATGAAAGTCCCTATGTTTTTTGGTTACGAATGACTGAATTTATTGGTATAACACAGAGATAAGATAATAATCCATAGATAAAAGGAAGATCTGGGCCGATTTACAATTATCAGTCTCCAAATTTCCTGCACTATACTTATTTCACCTAACGAAAATGGAAATACTGGGAAAATGTAATTATCTAAAATCTTCAATGAACAAAATTATCAATTGTATTGGACTTCTTTATACCAACCTTTACCTTTTAAGGGGGCATCTTTAGCTTTGAATATCTCTTCCATCATCATATAAGAGGATATTTGGAAGCTAAAATAAGTTACATCTAAACTAAGCATCATTATTCATACAGTTGTTCTGAACATAACCACACATCAAGAGTTTGTCATAGAACTACTGAATTCAACATCATGTTAGCTGAATCCAGCACATAAATCTATTATTATTCATCATACTGCTCTATTGTTTTGAACATAACCACACATCAAGAGTTTGTCATAGAACTACTGAATTCAACATCATGTAAGCAGAATCCAGCACATTAAGATATTATTTTTCATTATACTGCCCTATTGTTTTTATTCTAATGCATCTTTAGGTTCTAGTGTAGCAAATAACAATATGTAAACGTGTTTTAGCATGGGAAGAATGGTGATGTTACTGTAGAAAATTTGATATTATTGTAAAACCTTACTTTTTCTGCTGGTGGATAACGTCCATAATTTGCAGCTTCTCATCATCGAATCAAAAGATTGAATCAGATGTTTGCAATTTGACATGACCATTCTATGGAACATAACGCCTCAAAAGCTCACAAGACATAGTTCAATTGACTTTTTTGTGCTGTTTTTTTGTCTGAAGTAATCAAATATCTACTAATATATGGATACTTCCACATTCAAAGAATACTCAATATCTAACAAGAAACAGAGACTGTCTTTTCAATCTTTTTGATCATATATCTCTTTCCTTGTTGATACTCTTCAAAGAATGTTGAGAATTCTGAGGAAATTCTCAGAAACATGTTGAGAAGCCTGGTTACATTATTCAATTTCACCGTTCATCTAATCTTGAAACACAGTGAAATTCTGATATAGGAGAGATGCATTTTATATGTTGCTTAAACCTTCCAGTGAAGCAGAAGTGTGTATATTGTGCTCAACGCAATACCTAAGTTGTATGAGTTGAGAAGAGGATTGTTTGGCAGCATACCTGAGCTGTATTAGATCATTTTTACATCTGAGAAAGAATGAAAGAATACAAGAAATATGTGACTTCTCTTTATCAGAAGCACTTCTACATTTTAATTGAAAACTTAAAAACATGTTACTGTGATCTGTAGTAAAAGAGCATGGTAAACTGTTATATATATATATATATATATATATATAGAAAAAATGTATAAAGGGATGGGAAGAAAACTTTCTAGTTAAGTCCTAAACAATGCATATTTACTGCCCTAGTAGTTTGTAACATTTAGTTGCAATGCAAACACTTCATGGAGGTTGGATTCGTAGTGCTGAGCTAAGCATGACCTTAAATGAAGTATGGAGTGAGACAAAAAGGATATATATAATGCCCTTGTCTTATGCTAACTATAAAAACACAGAAGTTTTATTGCTCAATTAATCAGAAAACTAAAAAAACTCAAGAATGGTAAATGGCTAGTGTCATACAATAGATACCTCAGTACACAGCAAACCGAAAGTCCTATGGATTGTCGTAGGAGGCTTGCATTTTGTGAAAGGAACGGTTCTCTTGTGCCTGATTTGTGGAAGTCCAGGACATATAATATTGGTTCTTGCAACAGCTGGTGTGGTGTACTTGATTGAGTGTCAGATCTACATGAAAATTTGATTGCACATATCTACATTTTCTTCTTTTTAACAGATGTTTCGGACATGCTCTGACTTCATTCAATACGAATGGGTTTTTTTCTCTCTTTCTTTCTTTTTCTTTGGTGTGTGTGTGTGTGTGTGCACGTGTCGGGTGGGGTGGGGTGGTGGGGGGGCAAAAATTTGAATCAATTGAACATTGTGAATGAGTGCTCAGGGCACACTGGTCAAAACACCTCGGTTCCAGAAGCCCATCTGGGTCATCAATTGGGGTATTATGTAATTAGATTGGATGGAGGTCTTTGTGCAACCCCATGTCCCTATGACATTTAGGTTCTTTTTGTTAACCTTTCGGATGGTGTCCAGTAGACAGCCTTCTGTGTGAGGTTCTCCTGTTGATATAGGGATTCCTCTGAAGGCCTTTAGGATGTTTTTGGGGTTGGCTTAATATTGCGTTCTATGTCTCACAAAACAATAATAGTTAAAGAAGCGTTATGTTTATAGACCTTGGTGAATATGAGCTGAAAGAGGGTAGGCTTTGCATGGTGATTGCTTACCTGTTGGAAAATTTGTTTCTCTAGGAATGATTTACACATCAAGAGTTCTTCATAGAACTACTTGATTTCAAGATCATGTAATCAATGACGGGTTTTACATTGGAGGTTTCTTTTTCTTCCTCTTAATCCAGTACATTAATGTATTATCCATTGTACTGCTCTATTGTAATTCTTCTGGCGCATCCTCAGGTTTTAGTGTAACAAATAACAATGTGTAAACACATTTTAGCATGGGAAGAATGGTGATATTACAGTAGAAAATTTGAGACTATTGCGGAAGCTTACTCTTTCTGCTTGTGGATGACGTCCATAATTTGCAGCTTCTCATCATCGAATCAAAGTCTTAGAAAGTTGCATAACCGAAATCAGATGTTTCCAATTTGGCATGACCATTCAGACATAGTTCAGTAGGCTTTTTTGTGCTGTGGATTTGTCTGCAGTAATCAACATTAAACGACTACTCAATATCTAATAAGAAAGAGACACTGACTGTTCAATTTCTTACCATATTTCTCTTAATAAGAATTTTGCTCGCAGGATAAGCCATCTGCATCTTCACGCAATGAAGACTATTCTCAACATCGAGAGGAAAAATATTATGGAGCGAGGGGTACTTTCTCGCAAGGACGACATGTTAGTCCTGACCAATTTTCTCCTGAAAAGTCCAAAATGAGCGATAAAAATACAGAGCCCAGTGAAGTGTTATGGATAGGATTTCCAGCATTGTTAAAAGTGGATGAAATGATATTAAGGAAGGCCTTTTCACCGTTTGGGGAAATTGATAAGATTACAACATTCCCTGGGCGGACATATGCTTTCGTTCGTTTTCGAGGTGTGGCATCAGCTTGGAGGGCTAAAGAGACTCTACAGGGGAAACTATTTGGAAATCCTCGAGTACATATTTGTTTTGCAAAAAATGATTCTGGTTCATCAAACGGTGGAAGGAGCTCAATAAATGCACCACTTTCTCCAAGATCTCCTCACCTTTTCTCTAACATGGATTCTGGAGATTTTGATTCCCGTGGTTTTAATAGGAAAAGTAATTTATGGACTAGTGGGAACAGTGGGTTTGAAATGAAGAGGTCTGGAGAATTCTCATCAAATTTTGGTCCATCCCTAGATAGGTATGAACATGGTAGTCCAACAAAAGAGAGAGGTCCTCCTTTAAATAACTTTCCTCAGAGATTTCCTCAACCTAGTCCATGTTATGAAGATCCATGGGACTTGCCAGAGGAAATGAACTTGTATCATGGGTCCAAGAAATTGAAGACTGGACCCTTTCCCCAAGATAAAGAGCTCCCTGAGTACCCATTATCTGATTTGGAACAAGATAAACGTATTATTCCAAAGTTATATCCTGATTTTCCCCCATCAGAAACCTTTGATAAGAAGATGAAGTCTGGGCCACCTCTAGGGTATAAACAGACTCCGGATCGGCCTATAACAATGCCTGTCCCTTATGGAGAAAAGAGTGAACATTGGAGGGAACCATATGATAATTTTCAGGAACCTGATTTTCTGCCACCCAATGATGTTGCAAGGAAAAGGTTCTCTCCTGATTCAGAACAGTCATCTGTAAAAGAGTGGAAATGGGAAGGAACTATTGCAAAGGGTGGAACACCTGTTTGTCGTGCTCGCTGCTTTCCTGTGGGAAAGGTTCTGGATATACTGTTGTAAGTATTTGATATTCCTTTTTATTTATTTTTCCATAAAATCATGTTTAATTATAATGCTAATTTTATTTTCTCTCATTTATCCTCGGGCATTAACAGGGGTTAAATGCACTTCCCTTCTTCTTCTAGTAGCTCGATGCTCCTCTTTCCTTTATTTTATCCCAACTATTATAATCCCATCTTAGTGTTGCTTTTCATTGGCTTGTATTATTTTCCATGTAGCGAATATTGAGGAGTGACATATTCAATGTCTATTTGTTTGTGATATTATTGTTAGACAGTTTTTTTAGTTTCTTTTGACTTAAACAATAATAAACAAAAAAAGTTATTATTTGAGTCGGGAGATGAAGCATGTAGAAAACTGTAAATTTTTGTTATTCTGGCAATGATTCGTGAAGTTTTCATTAAATGATTTAATCACGAATTAAGATGAGAAAATTTGTACTTTCACGGTAGCTGTAGTTTTGAAGATGAAACGTGTTGAGCAATCTTTTGTTCTTTTATATATGTGTGTGTGTGTGTTTTTGGACTCATCAATTTGCATTCTGAAGAGCAAAACATTCAATTGATTTTACCCAGAATTTCCTACAGTTTTATGCAATCAGATTTGCTTCTATTGTAATTTGAGTTTCATGGAATTCAAAGGGCTGTCCATAAATTGTGTGCAAATGGTTAGAAAAGAAAATTTAATCTTGCCTTTGAAAAATGTCCTATTAATACTCATATAGATCACTTGTGAAATTGATCTCGTATTTTGCAGGCCAGAGTTCTTGGATTGTACTGCAAGAACTGGTCTAGACATGCTTTCGAAGCATTACTATGAAGCAGCTAGTGCTTGGGTTGTTTTCTTTGTACCTGAAAGTGATTCTGACATCGTATTCTACAACGAATTCATGCACTATCTTGGTGAAAAGCAACGAGCAGCTGTTTCGAAGTTGGATGATAGAACCACCTTGTTTCTTGTACCACCATCGGAGTTCTCTGAAAAAGTGCTCAAAGTACCTGGTAAATTGAGCATTTCAGGAGTAGTTCTGAGGTTAGAGCGTCCCGGTGCCATTGCAAGGCCTCCTCCTTATCAAAACGAAACAAAAGATGCAAACTTGTTACCTTTACATAGTGAAACATTATATACAAAATTACCTACGCCTCCAGCCAGGTTTGGCCCTGTATCATCTTTATCTGATCTCAGTAAATCAGGTATCAATAGTACACCCTTGCCAAGGAATGTTGCTACTTCAGCTTCACCCGTGTTATTTCGTGGTTCGGCCCAATCTGTTGGAAGTTTGTCTGACCAATATATGGACAACAGGCATGAGTATCCAATTCAACAACAACAAAATGCCATGGGACCAAACTCGACTTCTCACCATCTACAGAATTCAATGTTGGATATTCGAAATATTCAACCACAATCTTCCAACAATTCAATGGATCCTGCAATTCAAGAACGTCATTTTGTCGTTCCGAGGGAAATTCAGGAAACAGGTTCCAGTAATTATGCTTTATCAACTCAACAAGAAATGAAGCCAGCAGCTTCTTTGGCTACGACTCTTTCGTCCCTACCACCCGACCAACTGGCACAATTAGCATCTTCTCTACTTGGGCAGCAAAGGCAGCCGGCGAGTATGTCGAATGTAACTATGACCGAAGAATTGAGGCAGCGAAACTCGGTCAATGAATCTGTTGTGCCATTGGCAAGGTACCAAAGTGTTCCTTTCCAGAATAATCTGATGAACTCTGAGCCTCAGACATCCCAAATTGTTCAAGTTCCACAGATACAACATGTACAACAGCACCAGATGTTGAACGCGACTGCTGGGCAGCTTATGGCGCAAAGAGAGGTTCAGACAGAGGCATTAGGCAATAATCACCAACAAGTTCAAAACTCTGATGTGCGTGGCGAAGCAGAAGCGGATCCACAGAAACGTCTCCAAGCTACGCTGCAGCTGGCAGCTGCTCTTCTTCAACAAATTCAACAAGGAAAAGGAAATTGACCAATCTTGCTTAATCACGTGAAACAAACTAACGTGGAGTTTCAAAACAATGGGGTAGTCATCCTACAGATGATGTGAAGGAATTAACCGATTCTAAATGGGAACTAATGCATCATTAGCCACTCGTCAACGGTAATATTTGTTATCCTAAGTAACAAGTCTTGTTTTCCTATGTTCATTTTCTTTTAACTTGTTTATAAGATGGTGATTAGCTGGTAGTTAGTAGCCAACTGCTGCTGCTCTGATGCTATTAGAAACAGGAGGCATTTATGATGGTATTGCTATTTTGTTTTTAATCCCCATCTTGAAATTTTGTTGGTCTTTATTTAGTTCCTTAGCTACCATCGCTTTAAGTTCCACTTGGTCGGCTCAATCATTTCTCGCACATCGTATGATTTTTTAAATTCTGTGATTGTGATGATGGGTGTGGCTAGAATATATGATATTTAAGTTTATTTCTTGGTTCTGCTGGAATGTCCAAGAATGGCATATTTAATTGACGAGAGAAATGGAAGTTTCCGAATGAACAATAATAGTCAAAATGCAATAATTTGACTGGGGATTGTTAATGAGGTTACCATTTTTCAAATGAATCAAGCATTAACTACCATTCCAATAAAGAAAATGATGTATTTGGTACGAGTTAAATGATGAGAAGCGGATACTTAATCATTCACCATATAGTCAAGATATCTGGCAGGATAAAGGAAATTGTTTACATATATAATATGAAACAATGAGAATTATTATATTATTATTATATGATGTAAAAAAGCAGGTGCGGTTTATTTTACATTTCATTCATTTAAATAAGCCATGCTTTTATATAATCTGTAAACAAAACAACCTCGATGCCAACTACCAATAACAAAAAAAAAAAAAAAAAAAAAAAAAAAAAAAAAAAAAAAAAAAAAAAAAACAAAAAGAGAGCTGAATTCGAGAGACCAATATGGTTCTTAAACTACAAAAATTCTCATTAGCGTAGTCTATAGATAAGTTAAATCTATTTTGACTCTCAAAGATCCTCTCTCAGGACCTAAGAAAAATTCTTTTGTTCCTCTCAAGCTAAATACACCTCGAGGATGATGATGATTACAGGCAACAAAATAAAGCATGGAGGGTTAATCCAGATAGCATTGAACTCTCAACTGAAAGAAAATCAAGCAGCTGCTTTTGTTGATCTTTGTATAAAGAATAATGGAACAGTAATCCTTTATAATAACATTACAACAATATAACCTATGGAAATATATTGAATAAATACAGTAACAAATTCCTAAATAGTAAATCAACCTATACACGTAAGTTACGGTATGTATATGAATATTCATGTGGATTGAAGAAGGCAGAGAGTTAAAAGTATCAAAGATATAAATAAGTGGCAGTGTCAGTAGCATTTGCGGAGTCCCTACAGAGAATTGAACGAGCTTCAACAACTGAACGAGGAGGATCAATATCTTTTTCTTGCACTGCATTTCCTAATAATCGCTGCATTTGAGAAGCAAATGTATCATCCAATATCTACACACACGCAAAAGGTAGACTCATTGTGAGCTCAAGATGATGAATTATTTTCTTGCTGTTGGTGAGCACAAAGAAAGAGTTCAGTACAAGAAGCATTATTGAAATTTGCATACCCCAAGAGCGTAATATGACCCATTGTACCATACTCTGTTTTCTTTCCTGCCTTCCAGAAATTTCAATACAATCTGTTCCAAAGTAGTATGGTTGCAATAACTTAGAATATCCTTAAATGGGTTGTGGAAATTCCAATGTAAGTGCATAAAGATACTTAGAAATACTTAAAAAAGTCACTCCAAATATTCATCTCTAGAATTTACCTGCCCCATCCTGTCCCAGAGCCCTCGACACATTGCAACAAATATAGGACCTGTGAAAACCTCGTGCAAGTTTGATATGGAGTCGATGAGTTGAGAACTTAGCAGTTGCATTCTTTCACGAACTTCATGCTCCCCTTCTTCTTCCCGCGTTTCCTCCAAAATCCTTTTCAGCCGTGTGTTACGATTGGCTTGCATCTGATGATGAATTCAAAATTATAAGGGGTGTAGAAATTGTAAGTGATGATTATATGTTATTGGAGATTTTTTTATTGACTAGATTGATTGAGCCTTGGATCCAAGACACAAATGCTACAGAAGAAAAACTTATGACTGAAAATAAACATAAACACGTTCTATCTCATGGGGGAATTATAAAGAGATGTGAGCTTACATTGCATATGAGCTTCCCTACAGTTGCCTGTAAGTAGTTTTTGTACTTCGTCCTCAAAAGAACCGTGATTGCATTCATTTGCTCTCCAAACAGTGACTTCTTGTCTCCCACAACAGGCATATAGGAAGCCCACGACTTCAAGATACCTTCAACTCTAATATGTAGGACATCTAGAATTCTCTTGATGGTATTCAGGAACATTCCCAACTGTTCAAGAAACAATAACAAAAAATGTGAAAATCTCATGATATGTGTGTGTGTGTGTGTCTGTGTGTATATATAAAAGTTCAAACTACGAGTATGATGTATTATCTGAAGGGTGTTTTTTTTATCCAACTCAAGCTGTTGTTTCGAATTAGTCGAAGTAGTGGGAAGTGATTGAAAATATACACTTCCTCAATTCTTCTCTAGCAAGAACAACAGTTTTATCCATATCCCCATATGACTAAAAGTAGATACCAAAGCTAACAAGGAAAAGAGAAAACCTACTTGATTAGGAACGGAGTATATTGCCATTGATTGTCTTCTTGTTAGCTTCTGGACGTGCATATTCAGCCTCTTTGGAATGGTATCTTTAAGAGGTGTCAAGATATCATTGTATTGTTTTTCAAGTGCTTTTAATATTGCTCTCTCGATATCGGCAACAGCCTATACAGAACCAGCAAGGCCAGTCAATGCAAGTGAATATAACAGAAAGAGTACAGGGAATTGAGACTCTTATAAGTTTTGGCATTGACTGACGCCTATAAACAAGTCATTATGCAAAACAGAATGTAGTCTGATATGATGGTGGCCTCTGATGGGCTATTCAATCTTACATTTTCTAAAATCAATGAATACTGAGGCCATCGATTGATCACTACTTCATACTCAACTAAGGAGTTTCTTATTTTCTCATACATCTCCTCTGGAAAGGGTGAGGTGGAATGATTTGTTGACACACCAGACCATGGCACCTGTGTCAGTTGATCAAATCAAGAAAATTTGCTTAGAGGCTGAATGGAAACTTTCTTTGTAGGAAGGATGATTAAGCTAGTAAAACATTGAGAAAACGATGTAGACTTCCAATTTTGCTTCCTAATAAGATACTGAGATAGAGCATACCTTTTCTGCTTTACATAGATCCAGCAAACTTAGTTGCATATCCTGTACCCACACCATTATATAGCTGTGGAATAGATTTCTAGAGTCTACCCCACCCTGCACAGGACTGAAGGATTCCCAATGTCAGGATAAAAAATGGAATTTCAAGCACAATCTGCTCATTTTTCTAACACAAACCTGATATTCCATGATTCGAGGCTTCTTTCAAAATCAGCACTAGCTACTAAAAGCTCATTTATGTAAGGCAATGGACCAGATGGAGGCCATGCAGAGAGGAATCCTCTAAGCCTGTTGCACAACTCGGTACTGTAAACAGCGGCAGTGATGTTTGACAGGTCAATCGAACTGTGACAAAATGGTAACATATGTCAGGGTAGGAGGCACAACATATTGTAGTAATATGCGAACTTCGTCCCAACTTTGTAAAATCTTATCAATTTCATTAACTTCTTTAACGTGTATGTATGTAATATACCTTGGTAGTATATGCTGATTATGAATTTTGATATCAGCCTGAATTTCATCCCCAACATTTTTACATAGCTGTTTCATCTTCAAATATGCCGTGGACATGGTAATTGGGTCCATGAGAAGACCTTCAGAGTTTCCCGAGACAAATTCATCAGTCTCAACCATGTACTTTCGACACCGTTTTTTTGCCCCTCTCTGCAATCATCATGGGAAATTGCAACGCTTATCCAAAGTCTTATGAAAGTATAGTTCTATGTGAGTTAAAAAACGGATGGTACCTGAAAATAGTTCCTCAGCATATTCTGGGCATCTCGAGAGAGTATATCATGTAGCTGCGTGTAGATTTTCACTGCTGGAGTTAGAGCAGGTGCTGCAGAGTCTTTTATTGGACCAAGTAAATCTGCCAACCCCGTGGGGGAGTTTTCATCTAATGACTTGTAGTTCTCAAAAACATTTGCCAACAGACTCCCAATTTGAGTTTCACAATCCAGTAGTATACTTCTCTGGCAAAGAGAATGTACTAATTAGAACCAAAGATTCATCATTGGAGTGACAAGACCATTCCCCAAAAGAGAAAGAATTAATTGGAGTCTCTCTAAAGAATAAAGAACATGCCATATTAGAGGCAAGAAAATGCAAAATGTATAGCAGGTTTGCCAATCTATGCTGAACAGGGTGAAATCTACTTGTCTCAAGCTACATCTTTACCATTTCTATGAGCTTCTTAATTTCACTTTTCAAGTTGCACACTTTTAAATCAAGCTATATTCTCCTGGGTAATCATCACTTGCAGGATGTACAAATTCAAATCTCCAAATCACAAGCTACACAAATCCGTAGAAGGTCACACTATACAAACCCAGACTTATTTTCCTATGAGGAAAATATGGATAAATAACCCTCATTTTCAAGAGATTGTTACCACCGTGATGTCTCTTATATGGGTATATATGGATAAACATACCTCTTGTCGAGTCAAACTCTTCTCGCCTTTGGCCTTCATTATGGGTTCAAGTAATTCATTTACGAGCTCTAAGCAATCTTTAGTTGGAGTGGCCACATTCATGACGTGAAAAAGATATCTGCGCACAAGGAAGAACTAATTGATAGATTTTCAAGAATATGAATTATTGATCTTCTTAAATTGCTATTCTGCATATCCATAATGGCATCTGTTTAATACCTGATCCTTGTATATGAGTCAGAAACTCCATAGTAGTCTGCAAATTCAGTCAACAACCACTTCCAAAGTCCATCAATCCTAAGATTTGTGGAACAAAAGTGTTGTGCACGCATAGCAGCCTCAAGCACTAAATCATAGGCAAGAGTTTCTACTACTGGACCACTCTGTATCACAGGGGGAAACACAAGGGATCAGTCAAACCCAGTCATCCCATCCACCATTTTGAACAAAATATATATATATATAAATATATATATATATATATATATATGCGTAGTAATTTGCTTCCGAGTAAAAAGACTTCATTACTTGTGAGGAGAAAAAATTACCTTCATATGATTAGTCTCGTCACTTATCATTGTAGGAACAATAGAAAGCTGAATTTTTCCAACACATTCCTGGGCATCATGGTATATGGGCCACCACCGAATCCTATCATTCTGAACGTAATGGGTGAAGTCAGTTCATTTTGTACTGACTGATCAAATGCAGAAAATCATAATCAACTTACAGTGTTATCAATCAAGGATGAAACTGAAATCGTAGTTCGACCTTGGGTAGCTTTCTTAACATCCTGGATTTCTAGCAAAAGAGTATCTCCTGGAGCATCTGGGAAACTGAAGTCACAAATGCATCATATGAATAGAATAGTAGAATCTTGTGATCTCTTGTTTACCGAGTTAAGCTGGTAAACTAATTGTGAGTAAAATAACAGGACTTACAAGACATGGTAGTCTCCACTGCCAGGGTGCAAGCAAACAACATTATCAGACTCCAGATCAGAGCCTTCCGTAGCACTCTTCAATTGAAATAAGCATGATAATTGTTCTGAGAAACATTAAAATAGTACATCACCTTTTCACCGTTGAACTGGAAATTATTAAAATTTGGTAATTATTTGGTTTTTAGTTTTTGAAAATTAAGTCAGTAAACATCCCTTCCACCTCCAAATTCTTTACTTTGTTATCTTCTTGCAACCAATATTTTCATATAAAACAAGCAAAGTTTTCAAAACTCAAAAAAGTTGCATTAAGTTTTTTCTTTTATTTGGAATTTGGCTGAATTCGAAAACCATGGTAAAAAACTTACAAAATCACTTAAAAAAACACACAATAGGAACCTATCATTTATCAACTTGGTGAGAGATTAATCATATGTTGCGATTAAAATGATTAAAAAAAAATGAAGCAAATTCGGGACTAACTGCAAACCTTCTGAAGTAATTGTGAATGAAGCCTCTTTTAGAGAATTTATGCCATTTTTCACCAAAGTCGAAATATTTCGAATATACTCTGCTCCTACTTGCATATAGATTGAGCCTCTTTGCGAATACGTATTCATTAGTTTCCTCTTTGGTATCAATCTAAGCCTTTTCACTGTCATTATCAAAAGGGAAAAAAAAAATCATGGTCAATCAACATACTAACAAAATATTGAATAGGAGAAAAATTGTTTCGATTTCTAAGCCTAGGGAGCGATAGAGCCAGCAGAGAATTGGTTGTTCACTAAACTGGAATATGGAAAGCATAGTCCGCAAAAGAAAGCAGGAAGTTCGTATTAATAGATTGTTAGAGAACACAACACATAACCAAGTAAAGGGGCTTTCTTTTCTTTTGACAGAGAACTAAACTAAATAATTTCTTCAAAAATAGTGGTGGAATTTTCTGACATATCTGTACCTTCCACTCTTATCTTTCCGACAACTTTCTTCGGGTTCAAAGTTACTACTTGTTCTGAATGCTCAGTGTTCCTCCCCCTTTCAGTTGGTTGTGCAAGTCGAGGTTGCAATAAAAACTTATGCAATCTACATAGTTGTCAATTCATAGAAAAAATCCATAAGAAGCGGTCCACAATAAACATACCATAAAGTTTCAAAATGAGCTATGTTTAATCAAAATGGACAAGAAAGATGATACTTACCCAAAAGCATTTCGAAGAATCAGGCACCCATTGCGTAAAAATTCAGGTGAATCAGTGCAGCCTCTTTCCCATGCCTGTAGACACAACCGAATACAAGCATCATATGCAAGTAGCGTTTGCCAGGCATGTTGACCACTGCAATTATGAAGCTCAAAATGGACAAGAATGTTAAAGATCAATAATAACCAAAAGTACCTTAAAGCAAAATGTTAGGAACAAACTGATAAATAACTATTTGAATCCAGACTCAAGAGAATTAGAATTCAATAAGACCTTGTGCTGTAACAGGATGAAGGATCTGGATAGTTTGCTTGAAGATTAGAGATATAAGAATCTTTAGCTACAGTTGAGGCTCTGTTCACCCAAAGAATATAACCATGAAAATTAAGAAAAGAAAAACAAAGCTAAAATCTCTATCAGATAAAAGTAGTCCACTACAAACCACTAAACCTTTCGAAATTTTGGGTGGTTCCTGGAGAATAAGCTTCCCTATCTGTCAAAACTTCTTTACAACAATTAAGACCCTCAGGTGCCTGCAATGGGCATGCATTAGCAGTTTGATCAATTTCACTTGAACCTTCAGAATCTCGTCTAGTCTGACTTTCACACTCGGTGTTTGTGTCTTCCCCACCACCAACATCAGCAATGGGTGGTGCACTGGGGGTTCCTGCCAGATCTTCAAATAAACTTCCATGAACTTGAGGACCCTGCAACAATCAACTCACGTCAGCTGAGAATTTTGTAACAAACAAGGATAATTAGAAAGGATTTTGAAGGTCTTGTCTTACACGAGCGCTGTGAAAGTGGACTTGATTCTGCCGCTGGCTGCCATAATTAGGGGTAGAAAATTTCTGGGGGAAATTCCTCACACCCAATTTCCCATCAGGATATCTTCTTAAATTAACAGGCACTTCAATCCTGAGATTCTCCTTCAAATGCCCTCTATTGATAGAACACATATTTCGGGTTCCAGGTGCTTTAATGCCACCGGAATAGACACTAGACTGATAGCTAAATGCATCTTCATCAAAATCCTGAAACCCTAAGTCATCGTCATCGGTTCCATCTTCCTCAAATGGAACCGAAGCAATACTTTCATTAATGTCGTAATCTGTATAGTCGTCATCTTCATAGTCGCGGCAGGGAGAATCCAAACTATGAAGAGGAAGCAACCCAGAACGGAATTTCAAAGGAGGCAAAGCGTGAGAAGACATGAATCCACTTGTATTATATGCCAAAGGAGACTTAGGAAATAAATCGGGGCTGGTTTTTTCGGCAAGAGGAGATCGAAGTCGAGTTTCATCTTGGAGTGTTGTATCCCTACCCTGTGGGGAAACGAGTAATGATTTGGGAAGTGAATCAAATACAAAGAAATAGAAAAAAAAAAAGAAAGAAAAAAAAACAAGGAGTTGGAGAAGAATGAAGATTACCTTTTTGATCCAGTTAATAGCAGTTTCATCGAGGCCATCTGTGAACATGTTGGTCAGCTGGAACAGAGTGAGAGAAGATCAAGGAGCTCAAGGAAGAAGGAAGAAGAGTTGAAGTTACAAGAGAGATTCAAAGAAAATGATGATGAAGAAGAAGAGGAAGAGGAAGAAGAAGAAGAAAGGAGCGTGACAGCGCATTCGTGGAGTGGGTCTTAGTTTCTTAACGGCTAGTTTCTGGATTTTTTTTTTTGAAATAATAATAATAATAATAACAGTTTTACGAAAACCGAAAAATAAGAAACATTTCCTCCAAATGCGGTAGGACCAAATTTCGAAGTTTTCGTTTTCTCTCTCTTTTCTTCTCCCTGTTCTTTTATCTACCATTACACTAGCTCAATTGATGTTTTTTAAGATTTACCGACATGTCTTCTTGATTACACCAATTGTATAATTTCACACAACAATATATAATTTTATCTTAAAATTGAATTGATGTGGGTTTTATTCTTTACTATTCAAAGTTTTTATTTCCAAAGAAACCAAAATTGAGAAAAATAACATATAATCATTATCAGCTTCATTCAAACATTTTTATGTTGAATTTTCACAATGGATCACAAGTGGGTGGTGAATGAATTGTTGTTGTTGGTAAATCATTTCCCCAACAACGATATGCAAGATATTTTGGTTCTTATGAAAATTCCTAAATTTCAAGTATGGAAAAGATGGGTCTAAGCAGTAGTAATACACAACCAAACTATGATCAAGATAAATATTCTTACTTAGATTATGATGGTCCTTAAAAACTCGACCACAACAATATCCTGTCAAAATTTTCACCAAATAGTTATTATCCATCTCAAGAGAAAGATAATCGACCAATGAAGGGTTTATATGTTGGTCGTATGAGTCATATCATTTTCATTTAAGTGACTATCTTCAACCTTTTAAATATAGGATACATGAGAGCAATACTGTACTTTCTACAAGAATTATCAAGAACTCTAAATTATATGCCTCAAGGTCATTTTTTTGGTATTAGGCATGTAATTTTCTTTAATTTTTTAATTAATATTTTTCTTTTTTTTTTAAAAAAAAAAAGTGCTCTCGCATCGACATCTCCACAGATTTTACACTATATATCTAAGAGTTGTCTTACTTTATAGAAATGATGATTAAAAATGGTCAAATGTAGTCTAATTAGGCCACAATCAAAGTTTCATGAACTAACTAATTATAACATTTTTTTATCAATTTCCATAAAGTTTTCTGAAATTTCATCGATGTCGATATTCCCATAATATTAGGACCTCGATATTTCCATCGACACTGATATTTCGAATCTCCAATACCTATTCGCCTATACCAATTCTTTTGGCCCTTTATTTTCATTGAAGAGAACTCTTAGATATTACTTGTTGGAATATGGTATGAGAGACACGGTTATGAAAAGTACAGCCACCGTACTACCTGTCCCATCCATCTCCTCCTACAACCACTGTAGCCGTCGTCTCTACAGCATGTTCTTTCGTCTGTCTCTACCAAGCTCCGTCATGCAAACTTGTTGTCCATGCTGCTCTGTTCCCCCCAAACTCGTGCACGTTCATCACAAATCTACGTTCGTTAAAGGAGTTGTCCGTCAATCACAAATATGACCTCGCTGTCATTACCAAGCAAAACCATTCATACATATCTGATTTTGTCTGTACATATTCGCCGATCATTGTTTGTGGTTTGTGTCATTGTTTGACTGTGGTGTTATTTTTATCTGATTTTTCTCAGTTCTGTATGTGTTGTACATAATTGTTACTTCTGTGCTATTTGTGCTATTTGTGTTATTTGTGACAACGTTTGTGGTATTTAAGTGGTATTTGTAGTATATTTTTACGTTGGAAGCGTGTGATGGACACACCTAATAAATAATTACGAAAATAATATTTGAAAGAAATATAAAAAAATACTTATTTGAAAGACTCTTAAATTCTCTTATTGTATTCTTTTTCGCACTTGGTTGCATTTTGTAAAACACGTAGGTTTGAGAGAAAATCAGAGTACCTTATTGCATTCACTAAAGAATTATATATACAAGATACAATGGTGATCAAAGAAGGAAAGTGCAGCAAAACTATAAAAGGAAAATCTTATAACAAGGGTATTCACAATAGTAGAATTATAACACTCTCCCTCAAGTTGGAGCATATATATTAATCATGCCCAACTTGTTACATAGATAATCTATACGTGTTTCATTCAATGTTTTCGTGAAGATATCTCCTAATTGTTCTCCAGTCTTCACATATCCTGTAGATATCAAACCTTGTTGAATTTTCTCACCTACAAAATGACAATCAATTTCAATATGTTTAGTCCTCTCATGGAATACTGGATTAGATGCAATATGAAGTGCTGCTTGATTATCACACCACAATTTTGTTGGTGTGGTGATTTCATATCCTAACTCAACAAGAAGTTGATATATCCAAACCAATTCACACACAAACTGTGCCATTGCTCTATATTCTGATTCTGCACTTGAACGTGACACCGCATTTTGCTTCTTACTCTTCCAAGAAATCAAATTATCACCAACAAAAATACAATATCCTGAAGTTGATCTTCTGTCTTCTTTGGATCCTGTCCAATCGGCGTTTGAAAAACATTCAATATTAGTATGACCATAATCCTTATATAATAAATCACGCCCAGGAGCAACCTTCAGATAGCACAAATTTGTTCCAAAGCAGCCCAGTGATCCACTGTAGGACATGACACATACTGGCTTATAATACTCATTGAATAGGCAATGTCGGGTCGAGTCACTGTAAGGTAATTAAGTTTTTCCACTAACCTCCTACGTCTTTCAGGATCTTTTAGTAATTCTCCATCTTTTATAACCTCCTAGCTTCCCTGTTTCAGTCAACAAGTCAAGTACATATTTTCTTTGTGATAATAGTATGTCTTTCTTGCTTCTTATTACCTCAATTCCTAGGAAGTATTTCAACGTGCTCAAATCTTTTGTTTTGAATTGACGATGGAGAAAAGACTTTAGCAACCGATACAAAGATTTTCGAAGGTGACACACATTTCCAATCTCCCCTTGAGTAACGAACCCTCGTGGTTGCTCCATATACACCACTTCTTGAAGATCACCGTGGAGAAATGCATTTTTAATATCAAGTTGACATAAAGGTCAATGATTGATTGAAGCTAATGAAATAAATAATCTTACATATATCATTTCTGCGACTGGAGAAAAAGTATCAGTATAGTCAACGCCATATGTTTGTGCGTAGCCTTTCGCTAGAAGTCATGCTTTTAATTGAGCAACATACTCATCAGGATTAACTTTCCTGTACGAAGAGAAACTAAATCCCAAGTACAATTGTCATCTAACACAGTCATCTCCTTCACACTAACCAAGATCAGACAAGGCTTAACGCAGAGTTTAGGAATGGATACAGACTCTAATGATGCAATGAAATAACATGTAGAAGACGACAAATGATTATATAAAACAAAAGAGAAATAGGATGAGCACACTGGCGTTTACCTTTACGAAAAGCAATAGGAAGATCATCACTCGTTTCTGGATCCAATGACGAAGAAGCCTCTGGTACAAGGCATGAAACAGAAGGAGGTTGTTGTTGACCATAGAATTTAGTGATGGGTGGACAAATAGAGGTAGATACATGCAGAGGTGAATCGGGAATAGGATCAGAAAGGGAAACAATGTTGTATACAAGGAAATCATCCTTTGACTCCTGATGTTTTTCCTGACTCGTATTCGAAGAGAGAAAAGTTGAGGAATAAAAGGAGGAATGTTCAAAGAATGTAACATCATGAGAGACGAAATATTTGTTCAGACTGGGACAATAACCTTTGGATCCAACTTTGTAGTTGGGACCGAACATCTCGAACAAAGTAGGTTTAACCAAATATTTTGGGTGGAATAGAAAACAAATGTTGTTTAGGCAATAGGGTACGGAAAGGTATCTTACCTTTAAGAACAAATGAGGGCATGCGATTTATTAAGAAACGGGTTGATATGAAAACCTTAGGATTTGTAAAATTAGGAACCCAATTAGTGAACCCCTAATAACAAATTCTAAAACCCCTAAATCAATTTGACAAAAATCCAAGGGAATGGATTAGATTTGGATTACCCTTTGATCGAAGACTAAGAGATAAGGAGAACTAGTTCCTCACTCCAAGTTCGAACACTCCAAAAGCAAGGTGATCAAACTTACTTAAATGTTCTTGGCTTGCAACCCTAAATCAAGAATTGCAAAAAGGCGGCGATGAGACTCTGTGATCTACCCAAGAATTTTCATTCATAGAAAACCCTAAAACTTTAATTATCAAAAACCTACCTAAAACAACCTAAAGGCGAGGCTTAAATAGCCTCCCAATTAAACTCTAATTCATTGGAAAAAAACTAAATTAATCTCTTTTTAAAAGTTATCAAAAAAAGATAAAATTAAAAAAAGATAAAATTGAAAAAGATAAAATGGAAAAATATTAAAAACACATCATAATTATTAAATAAAGTCTAATTAATAATTTGATGTTTGTGTGGATCATATCATCATCTTCTTATTTTGAAGGATTTTCATCCTCAAATCAATTGGTTCCATCTTGTAGCGTCAACTGATTCCAATTATAAATCTTTTGATCAATTGTTGCTGCTCGAATCTTTGCAACTGAGTTCAACTCCTCTTGAATGTGAGAATTCGATGCTAATTGTAGTTTCTCGGCTCTTGAATGTGTGATTGGTCCTGGAGGTAACACAAGGGTGTCCTGGTTCATATCATCTTCTCCCCCTTTTGAAGAATTCATCCCCGAATCAAGCTCGTTATCTGCATCAAAAGGAGTTAAGTTAGAAACATTAAAAGTAGTACTCACACCATACTTACCTTTAAGATCAATCTGGTAGCATTGTCATTGATTTTTTTTATCACTTGAAAAGGTCCATATCCTCTTGGGTTTAACTTTGAGTCTCGCTGATGTGAAAATCTTTCCTTCCGAAGGTGGACCCAAACCAAATCTCCCTCTTTAAATATCATGGACTTTCGATGTTGATTAATCTTCTCCGCTACCTTGACATTTTGCTTCTCAATTCTTTCTTTAACCTCTTCATGGAGCTCTCGAATGATGGTGACCTTCTCTTCAGCGTGAACATTCACCACCTCATTAGAAGGCAAAGGCAACAAGTCAGTAGGTGTTAAAGGATTAAAACCATACACAATTTCAAACGGTGAACATTTAGTAACACTATGAACAGCCCTGTTGTACGCAAATTCAATAAAATGGTAGAAAATTCTCCCAAGTTTTTGTATTTTTATCTATTAGAACCCTAAGCATAGTCACCATCGTTTTATTAACTAGCTCAGTTTGTCCATCAGTCTGAGGATGACACGTAGTGGAGTAGACTAGCTTAGTACCAAGTTTTTCCTAAAGTACTTTTCAAAAATGGTTTAAGAGTTTTACGTCCCTATCACTAACAATGCTTCTGGGAATGCCATGCAATTTAACTACATCTTTAAAGAACAAGTCAGCCACATGTTTAGCATCATTAGTTTTATTACATGCAATAAAATGAGTCATTTTGCTAAACCTGTCAACTACCACAAAAATGTTATCCCTCCTCCTCTTAGATCGTGGTAAACCTAACACAAAATCCATTGAAATATCTAACCAAGGTTCACTAAGAGCTGGTAAAGGCAAATACAGTCCATGCGGTTGAGACTTAGACTTAGCTTCCCTACATGCAATACAACTCTCACACACTTTATGTACATCATGTCTCATTCTAGGCCAATAAAAATGTTCACTCAACATGTCATATGATTTAGTGACCCCAAAATG
>JBBPDJ010000003.1:6554212-6593071 GCA_037974625.1 Cucumis cinereus
CCACTCAAAATTTGGGTACTCTATTGGACATATTTCATTTTAATGTAAAATAAAAGAATATATATATATATATATATATATATATATATATATATATATATATTAAAAATTAAAGTCAAGTTTTGAAAAGTATAAAAAATTAGTTTTTTTTTTTTCTATAATTTTAGAATGATTAGAAAAGAAGGAGGAGGAAGTTTGGAACAGAAAACACCATTCCATTTCTTTTAACTTTATGTGTTCCCAAATCATGTTTTCTTCCTCGCTAATTTTACTTTTTTCTAACAAACTTTTTATTTCGCACCTAAATTTATCAAACAAACACAACTCTTACGAACCACAAAAATAAGTTGATTTCAAAACAACACATTCTAATTATACTTGACAAGATTGTTCACAAAGATAAAAACTTTAGAGTTTGAAGATACATTTTGTCGGTATATGTAGTAACTTTCATTTATTTGTAGTCATTTTAACTATGCTTTCATGTCCTTAGGATTTCTTTCATTCGAATGTGATATCGGTTCATATGTGTTCTCCTCCTAAACTCGAGTGTTCCAATTTCTTATTGCTAAAATAGAAAATACCCCTCATTCTCTGTTAATTGATTTTAAGAAAATCCAACCTAAGAATGTTTAACAAAAGACATACCATTGAGAGCCATGTTGGAGAATTTCACTCTAAATAATCGATATTATTTTTATTTTAATAAAATATTATTGTATTTTTTAAAATATTTTTAGTAGTTTTATAATAATTTTTCCTTTAAATTATACTATATTCATAAAATAATAATAATAATAATGATTAGGAATAAAAAAGAAAAAAGAAAAAAAGAAAGTGTTGAGAAGCGATTTGGATAGGTGATAGACGAAAAGAAGTGAAAGTGATTTATTATCTTCATATCTACAAACTTCTGACCTCCTTCTACTTTTCTTTGGATTGAGTCTCTTCACCAGCCATCCGGCTTCTGCTTCTGCTTCTGCTTCTGCTTCAACTTCAATCCGAATCTCCATCGCAGGCCGTGTTTCAAGTTTCCTCTTCAAAGGTTCTTTGATTGCTCTTCAACCCTTCTTTCTTTTTCATTCTTTCCTTCTGCTCCATTTCTAGTATTCAATTCCCAAATCATACTTTTTCTGCTTTAACCCTTCTCACATTTTCTATCTCTTAATTCACTTCAGTTACTCCCATGGCTTCCACGACCAAGGATGTTGCTGCTGGTAAATTCCTAATTTCATTTCCACTAATTCCAATCCATCATATATTCATATACTGTGTCCTAAATTTAGGTGTTGTGGGGTAATTTCTCCCTTTTTCTTTTAACGTTTATAAAGGGGCTCTTCTGTTCAAGTTCCTGTTTAGATTTAGGCTTTAATTTTGAGCGCCTGGAAATGCATATCAAGGGACAGCATTTGATGGTTATACGAATTGTGTTTCTTGGTTATTTTAGCCTCTCAATTGGATAATAACTTTGATGAGTTAAAAGTTTTAGTGGAATTGCCGTACTGTGGTTTAAGTTAGTTGTAATGCTGCTTGTTCTACAGTGGTAATGGATCGTTTGATATGCACAATGCAACTTGGGATCGACTCCCTGTAGGACCTCATCTCTTTTAGCGTGCAAAAACGAAAATATATGCTCGACCGTCCACCCATTTTGACTCTAGATATGATTTTTCCCGGCAGGATAAGGAGATGAACCTAGGTTCAAAAGAATACTGGGGTATTGATCAGTGCAAAGAAAGAAGCAAACAAATCAGAGTTTAGGGGAGTTTTTCTATTGATGTGACTGAGTATATACTTTCTGTAAAGAAGAATTTGGGATAGAGAAAGCTAACCATGAATTTCTTGTTCTATTTCGAAAAGAAATTTTTGGTGTGTAAATCTTCTTGGCTCTCCTTCCACCTACATTCATCTTCATAATATCAATAATCACATTATCTTTTCCATTTCCTCATCGTTTTAAAAAGTTATAGTTTCTTCTGAACTCTTCTCTCTTTTAGTTTCTTTCTGATAATCTGTAATCCATTTGCAGATGAGAAGACAGCTTCGTCAGAAACCAAAAGCGCCAAAAGTGAAACATCCAAGAGTGAAGCATCCAAAAGTGAAACATCCTCTGCAGAGCAGCAGCCAGATAAACCAAAACCTACCTCTGCTGCACCTCATGAAGGAGAATTTCCTCCAAATCCTTTTGATTTCTCAGCAATGACTGGTTTGCTTAATGTAAGCCAACTCTCTCATTTCTAAGATATATTTAATTTTGAATGACTGACATCTATTTGGTTTTAATTTATTAAAATTTCATGTACTTAGGCCTACAATTACTTACATATGATTATTTAGTTGGTTGGTTTTATTTTCTTTATCAAATGTGAATTAGAAATGACGTTTGAGCTGATGACGAAGCAGTTTCAAGAATTTAATCTGCATGCAGACATGTATAAGGTGGATGCCTAAGATATCTGCGAGAGTTTATTTAGTCCATGATCAAGCTGAAAGAATATAAGATAATGGTAGATTGGGTTAACTCTTTCATTTTAATTTCTTCGAAGTTTTGGATGGGGAAATTAATTTCTTCCAGGTGTGCACTGAATAAGGTGAAGGCCTAAGACATCTAAGAGAGTTACAGAAAGCTTTGTCGATTGGGATATAAGAGAAGATAAGCTGTAGTGTTGAAATATAGGAGAACCTTTACACCATGATATAACTAAAAAAACTATAGCATCCAAAAAACTATCGAAGGTGTGACCTTATCGAATTGATTATAGAGAAAAACTATGCTATCTCGTAACCCATTGTTATAATGGTTGAATTTGGTTTTCTTAGTGTTAGTGTTAGTTTTGGGGATAAGCTAGTTGAAAAGATTCCATGCTTAAAAATATTGTAAAGCTGACTATCTTTAAACTATGTAAAGGTTAAAATATTATATGGAATTCATCACGTCATCCTATTTTTGAAGGTGAGGCATAATAGTCAAAGGACTTCCATTTAACCAATTTGTTGATTGATTTAAAATTCTTGCCCAACTAATTTGTGCAAGGACATTATATATATGTCATGAGTTACCCAACTATCAGAATTTCAATGTTTTGGGAACCTAATGGTTTCACAGAGGAAGATTAGGTCTTTTAATACTAAAAAATTTAAGCTTCATTGATATTGGATTTTCATCTTAGTTGCATGTGCAATCCATGATGCCAAAAGATATTTTTGGATTTTGATAATGGGATACAATTTTTTTTTGGAAAGACAGAACAATTTCATTGATAAATGAAATGATACTTGAATACAACTTTTAGTGACTGAAAACTTTTGAAACATGTTAGAGGAAGTTGTGGATATCGAGGACCGTTTTTACCGGAGAAAAAGAAGACTGAACTTATACTGCATATTTTATTTTCATTCTTAGAAATGTAAAAGCAAAAGTTGTTTTCCTTGCAGGATCCCAGCATTCAAGAATTAGCTTCTCAAATAGCAAAAGATCCTGCATTTAATCAGATGGCGTCGCAACTTCAGAAGACTTTTCAAGGTGCTTCTGCACAGCAGGGTATTCCTCAGTTCGATACACAACAATATTACTCTACCATGCAGCAGGTCATGCAGAATCCTCAATTCATGACAATGGCCGAGCGCCTTGGCAATGCTTTAATGCAGGTATTTGTTGTTGATTGAATTGAAATGCTTTCACGTTGTTCTCCATCCTCTGTTTTTGAGAGCGTAGCCAGAATGACATGATTTTATTTTAAAATTTCCAGGATCCATCCATGTCTAGCATGTTGGAAACTTTTGCAAATCCATCAAATAAAGAGCAGCTTGAGGAACGTATGGCTCAAATCAAGGAAGATCCTAGTTTGAAGCCGATTTTAGATGAAATAGAGACTGGTGGTCCAGCTGCCATGATGAGGTTATGGTTTCTATGATTATTATTTCTTGTCCTGCATCAATTTTTGGAACAAATTTGTCAAGCTTGTAACCCTTCTGTTAAAGAGAGAAAATTTTCTTTCTTAGGTACTGGAATGACAGAGATGTCTTGAAAAAATTAGGGGAAGCAATGGGTTTTGCAGTTTATGGAGACGCTGCCAATGCCGAAAGTTCTGCTGCAGATGATTCAGAAGAAGTGGGGAATGATGATGAATCTGTAGTTCATCAAACTGCCAGTGTTGGTGATGCTGAGGTACATGATTATTCATCACAATTTTTTATCATCAAGGTCAATTTGATTATGTTCAGATGGAAGAACTATTTCAATCTAATCATCAGATGCAAACTCATTTATAGAGGCTGTATACTTGGAATTGTCTTAATTAGTGTAACTTGAACATCTTTCGTAATGTTTGCCTTTTGTTCTACGTTGTTTGGTTGCCACTTTTCTCTGCTGTTTGTATGTTTAAATTTTAGTTTAATTATTGGATTAAATTTTGGTTCACTTTATGCATGATTCAGAGAATTGATATCTTCTAATTGCAATGGTAGTTACGTGAGGATAGTTGAGTTGCATAGAAACTATAAGACCAACAGATGCACAATGCGTTCTTGTTTCTTTACCTGTAGTTACAGCTATTTAAATTTTAAATAAATGTTGGGTGATATCAATAGCTCAATGCCCTTAGGTGGTTAACTTAAGAAGCCCATGGAGAGCTATTTCTTACTATCATAATTAGATCTAAGGTGATATCTGTAGGTTGCTGATTGTCCTTCCCATGTGACAACTCTGAGGCTTATCATTTTTATCTTCAATATGGTTAAAAAGAAATTTAGAAACTCTGCCGCGGATTATTCTTTGTTTTTTCTTTTTTGTTAATAGAATTGCATTAAAATCACCCGCGATGGTTAATGTACAAATTTTTATTTATAGTATAAAACCAATTGGTTCACGGTCACTCTTTAGTCTTTTTTCTGTTCACCTTAGATCATAAAATAAAAATATACTTTTATCATTATCAATTTGCCTCATTGAAATAAACTCTTTTATTTCATTTATCAATAACATTGTTTCTCTTCTCAAAAAATTTATTTTCGATTTACCTCACCCCTTTGTTTAGAAAAGTAATTAAACAAGTTGGAGTTTGTATCGTGATGGAAGAGCAGGGTGATATCCAAGCGATAAGAAATAATGTGCTTAATCCAGGTCTTCTTTGTGTTTTTTAGGGCTTAAAAAATGCACTAGCAGCTGGTGCGAACAAGGACGAAGAAGACTCGGAGGGAAGGACTGCATTGCATTTTGCATGTGGGTATGGCGAGGTATGATTGCTTCGTGTGGGATCCTTCTTTCAAACCTGTTATTTTCATTGTCTCAAATACTTGGCATCCTTGTGTACTTGGATGTTGAGAACATTTGCCTTTTTATTTCTGACAAATCGATGATGAGAACTAAGAAGTTTGCCTTTTTACTTTTGAACTGAGATATGACTAATCTCCAACACTGCTTCCCCTCCGAACAAAAAAAACAGGTGAAGTGCGCTCAGATCCTTCTCGAAGCTGGAGTGAAGGTGGATGCACTGGATAAGAATAAGAACACTGCACTTCATTATGCAGCTGGTTATGGCAGAAAGGAGTGTGTTGCACTATTACTTGAGAATGGCGCGGCAGTGTAAACAAACAGCCTTTAGAATGACATTACTCCATTCAATACTCTTTTTCTTCTCTATTTCACTGTTTTATCCTCTTCTGCTTGCAGCACTCTCCAAAACTTGGATGGAAAGACTCCCATAGATGTTGCCAAGCTAAACAACCAACACGAGGTGCTAAAATTGCTCGAGAAGGATGTTTTCCTGTAAACGTTGACGACACAGGAAATATTTTGTGCCACAATTTGCGCACACCACAGGCGTTCGAGTGTTGTTGTGATTATCTACGTTCGGAAAAGTTAATCAACTTAATTTAAGTAATGAGATTTTCATTAGAATGCTATATAGTCAGTGAGACGAAATCTTTTGTTATTATGAGGTGTGCTGTGTGAGCCTTTTGTTATTTGCATTGTGCCTGAGATTATGTACTGTCTTGCTACTTGGCAAAAGAGTATCCTCTGTTCAATTCTTTCTCTTGTTTAAAATAATATTCAAATTTAAATTCAAATTTGCAAAACTTTTAACTTGCTTGGGGAAAAGATTGAAAAAGTTGTTAATTTCTGAAGCAATTTGTTCCCTCTCTCTCTTCATAACAGTTAAAAGTTTTGGCATTTTTTCAAAGAGAAAAGTGGAGTTCAAAATTCAAAATGTTCTTCAAGCATGTGCTGTTAAATGTTCCATTTGACACCTTTAATAATTGTGTTTGGAATTAGGGTTTAGGCATAGACTTTTTTAAAAAAGCGACTAGTGAATTGGATAATCAATAGTAGTGGTACCTTCAATATTGAAGATTCTTATTAAATGGTTTAAAAGTCAATTCCAAAGGCAGCTTACCCTTCTGTAATTGTAGACACAGCAGCTTCAACCCACTTTTCTGCACCCTCAAAAAGTGTTAAAACCACACCACATGCCAAGTCACAAACTAAAAATTACAAGTAAAATATCGATGTTAATGAAACATCAAAATCTTAGTTTTAGAAAATTTCAATAAAAGTATTGATTTTGAAAAAATTATATATAAAAAAATAAATTAGTAAATAAATATTTTACTATTTTCAAACAAGTGAATATGTCTATTTGTTTTTTTTTTTTTTTCTTTTGTGTTTTGTGGATTTTTCTACATTTCAAAGGAAAAATCAACCCATCTCTTATATTAATATATCGAACACATAGAATGAAAATTTAATACTATGATCACAACTCACGTAACTTTGATGATTTTATATCAGAAATTTACACAACCATACATGTTCACAGACTTTTCTTTTCCTTTTTAGAAGTTAAGTCTTTTCCTTTTTGTTTTTGTTAGGAAGACTTCTTTTTTAGTTAAGTTTTAAATGAAGAATGTACTTTACCTTTTAAATTTTCCTTCTCTCTCGAAGTCTACTTTATTAATGCATGCAGCCACTATAATTGTATTTATGAGTGACTATACGAACTAGCAAATTAAGACTTTTGGGACAAAGAATAAAGTAATACATTTTCAGGAACTAATTAGAAAAATCGAATGTAATCGAAATTATTAAAGATCTAAGAAGGTTAGAATGAGTGGAAAATCTATGGTAGAACAGAAATGGAATCATGACGTGTCAAAGCAGTTGGATTGAAAACTGTGAAAAAATGATCAGTTTTGCAATACAAGATTAACTGCGATTAATCCAAACATGAACTTTGAATTAATATCTCAAACAAAACTATTCCATCCCATCCTTTCAAACATGCCGTTAAAGTAAAGAGTCGTGGAAAACGGTAAATACTTGGGACCACTGTATAATAAAAGTTAATAAAAGATGACATTGAAATTTTTTAATCACGACCAACAAACTCTTTAGATTAGACAAAAGAGTATAGTTTACAAATTAAAAAAAAAAAAAAAATCCAAAATTTTGATAAAGGTGAGAAACACAGAAGTGTAAAGGTTGGAAAGCAAAACAACTTGTCCCATTCTTCACTCCACCTTAAAAAAAAAAAGAAAAGAAAAAAAAAAGATTATTTAATTTCTTGAAACTCGAAAAACTTTCATGGGGATTTGTGGGATGGTTAAGTTTATTAACGTGCTGGTTGCTCCAAAAGGCAGCAAAATCCAATGGAGATGAAGAAGAAATAAGGTGAGGCTATAGAGGAAGGGAAGGGCCTTCCTTCCATTGAGAGTAGACTTTTGATGTTTGCAGCAACAATTTCGGAGGTATAAAGATTCAAACTTTGAGCTTTTAATAACATTGTAAGTTGACCCACAATACTAATTAATCTAATTAATTTCTCATTCTTCTCCCTTTTTCTATTCTCATTTCCACCAGCTTCCTTTCTTATGAATTTGGGAGCAATATCTTCGAACAAAGACAACAAGTTTTTTGATCTTGATTTGAAGAAGAAGAAGAAGAAGCAAAAGTTGATGGAGGATAGAAAATCATCGTCCTCTGTATCAGATGTTGGAGCTTGGAGTATGAACATTTTCAGCTCTGTGGGCATTATTATGGCTAATAAGCAACTCATGTCTCAAACTGGCTTTGCATTTTCCTTTGGTTTGTATCTCTTCTTTTCTCTTTTTGTTTCAGCAAGCAATTCAGTGGTGGAGACTTGCTTCTTGCATTTAAGGCATGCTCTGTACTGATTCTGAAACTGAAAATCACTTCCACACATACAATTTGATTGTTTAGAATTAATTTAATGTTCGGTTTTACACTTTTAAACTCAACTTTTGTAATGTTAAAAACTGATTTCCATCCTAACAAAAGTGATTTTATGTGGTATTTTATAATAATTTAACTTTAGGTTTTGTTTGACGACTATTTGGTCGTTTGTTTTTCAAAATTAAGTTTATTAACATTGCTTTTACCTATTAGTTTCTATGTTTTGTTATCTCATTTCTGCTAATTTTTTGAAAAAACGAAGCTAGGTCAAGTTTTGAGAATAAAAAAGTAGTTTCAAAGACTTGCTTTTCATTTTAGAATTTGACTATAAATCTGTGTGTTTCTTAGGTAAAAATGAAAATAAAAAAAAAAGTTTGAGAAAACAAAGCAGAAATTTCCAAAACAGAAACATTAAAAACGAAATCATTATCAAACAAAGCCTTGGTTGTAAGAGGTTTAGGAACAGACAGCAGAATCTGGTCACCACACTCTTCAGATAAGCATAGCATTACTGCTTTCTCTTTTGATGAACAGATTACAACACTAAAAAGATGGAAAAGGAGTGAGCTTTTAACTAGATCATAAAAAATGAACCAGAAAAGTTTCACTTTCGAGTAGCCAATAGCACCAGCGACCGATCTCCTATTGACTGAAAGAAACGGATTTAATCGAACCTGTCAATAAATTATGAATGATCCACATGAAAATGATTGTCCCAAAGGAGTGTGTTTTAGAGAAACTAAAATGCATAATGCATATATTTCATTTCATCAATTAGTTGCTTTGATCCAAGGCTTTCCCTCCTGTGTTTCAGCTACAACTTTAACTGGATTTCACTTTTCTGTCACTGCATTAATTGGTTGGATTTCAAATGCCACTGGCTATTCTGAATCCAAGGCTGTTCCCTTTTGGGAGCTTCTTTGGTTCTCCATTATCGCCAACACGTCGATAGCAGCCATGAACTTCAGCCTCATGTTAAACTCTGTTGGGTTTTATCAGGTTCAATTCTTGCCTCTCTTACTCTTAGTCCTCACTCATCATCATCAACCATAACCAAACTTTTCCGCTGCTTGTAGATATCAAAGCTAAGCATGATTCCAGTGGTTTGTGTACTAGAGTGGATTCTTCATGGAAAACAATATTCAAGGGAAGTGAAGATGGCTGTTGCTGTGGTTGTTGTCGGTGTTGGAGTCTGTACTGTAACTGATGTCAAAGTTAATGCCAAAGGCTTTCTTTGTGCCTTGGTAGCAATCCTATGCACATCACTACAACAAATTGTAAGCATTTCTCTTTTCTCTCTATAAAACCACTTCAAATTCAGCAATTAAATTTTAAGAGCCTAATTATGAAACATCAAGCTGAACACATATGCATTGATTAAACAGTCAATAGGTTCATTACAGAAGAAGTACTCAATAGGATCCTTTGAATTACTAAGCAAAACAGCTCCAATACAAGCACTTTCCCTTCTAACAGTTGGTCCACTCATTGACTATTGCCTTACTAGCAAATCTCTACTCAAATACAACTACACTTTTGGTGCATTTGTAAGTTGTAATTCCGACCTCACTCTTCCGAATCTCGTATTTAGTTTGCATTTACTTTGAAAGTTCAGCCAAGGACTAAAAAGAATCCAACAGATATGTATCCTTAATGAATGTTGCAGTGTTTCATATTACTCTCATGCTCCCTAGCTGTGTTCTGCAACATCAGTCAATATCTATGCATCGGGCGATTCTCAGCCGTATCGTTCCAGGTTTTAGGCCATATGAAGACGGTATGCGTGCTGATGTTGGGGTGGCTGCTGTTTGATTCAGAGATGACACTGAAAAACATATCAGGGATGGTTGTAGCAATTGTTGGGATGGTGGTTTATAGCTGGGCAGTTGAAAATGAGAAAAAAGGCAATGCAAAGGCCATTCCTCAGATAAAAAGCCAACTTTCAGATGAGGAGTTGATGTTGATGAAAGAGGGTATGGATGACAGTAGTTTGAGAGATGAAGAGCATGGTCAAGTCTCAAAATGATAAAAATCCTTTTTTTTTTTTTTTGTTCTTCCATTTTTTACCCACCAATGTGGATTTTAAGTCCCCTAAATGGCTATTCTAAGAGAGGTTGAGTTGATTTATAAACATTGAGATTGTTACATTGTATTTGAATAAAAGTATTTGAAATTGTTGTGCAAATGTATGGTGGTTAAGAGGTAATGACATGAATATATAGAGAGGAACATATGAGAAAATCTACTGTTGTTTTGTCACAAAACCATTTTTTAAGAATTTTAAGAGTTAAAAGATTATTCTATATTTGAAATTAGGTTAAAATGTAACTTAAATTTTGAATTTAGTTAATGTTTTGAGAGTAAATTTTAATTACAATAATTTTCATTTAAAAGTAAGGGGCAATGCCAGGATAAACAAAAATATTTGAAGAAATTAGGCGGATGATACAATGATTTGATCTTTTGCAAAAATAGCAAAACTGGTGCTTATCACAATTTAAAAGAGAAATTGTAGTTGAAAAGTCTAAAATACCCTCATTCATTCACAGGCTTGTGGATGAAATTATTACTATGTGATTGTTATCTAATTGTCATTTGATTATCTTATGCTCCTTTTTTTTTTTCAATTTTAGTTAGATATTCATTTGATTACCTCCTGATTACCTTTTTTTGTCACGGTAATTTTTTATATTGCTTAATTGCCTTTTGATTAGCTTATATTTTTTGACACGTCTAATTGTTCTTTGATATTAATTGTTATCTAATTACTATCGTATATTTAATTGTTATCTTATGGTTGTTTGATTGCTATTGATATATATATGTTTTTGCTTCCTTAACTTTATGGGACTTCAGTTTTCTTTTGCCGACAATGAATGTCAAATCACCATTCTCAAGGTTTGACTTGAAAAATTGGCTTTTTAAGTATCAAAACCTTTATGTTTACTAACTAGAAAATAAAAAGAGGATTCATCTTGCATGATTCTTAGTATAATAGGGAGCCATTTCTGATAGTCATTTGATTTTCGTCTAATTACCATATGAAATCCTTTTATTTTTTAGTCAGTTATCTGATTGACTTCTGGTTATCATATAATCATGTCGTATTCTTTTTTAGATAACTTATAGCTTTTATTAAAAAAAACACAAAATAAGGTATCAATCACATGGCAAAGACAAGTGGTCATCGATTATCAATTCTACTGATTATTCTTATCGTTGTCAGCTTGCTATTTGATTGCTATTTGATATTGGTTGTTATTAGATTGTTATCTTATACTGATTTGTTATATGACTGTTGTTTGATTGCTATTTGACATTACTTGTTATATAATTGCCAAAGATATTGATTGTTATCAAATGGTTTTCTGATTACTCTAATATTGTTACTATATGATACTAATTGCCAATAATGTCAATTGTTATGTGATTGTTGTTTAATTACTATTTGATACTAATTGCAAGTGATACCAATTGTTATATGATTGTTGTTTGATTACTACCTAATATTGATTGTTATTTAATTGTTGTATGATTATTATTTGATAGTGATTGTAATATAATTGATAATGATATATATTGGTGTCGGATTATTGTCTAAGTACTATTTAATTGTCAATGATACTTATTGTTATCTGATTTTTGGATGATTACTATTTGATATTGATTTTAAATGATATTGAATGTTATTTAACAATGATTGTTATCCGATCATTATATAATAATGATTTTTATCTTATACAATATACCATTGATATTTATTTGTTATTTTATTATTGTGTGATTACTATTTAACATCTATTATTATTAAAAGATATTGTTGATATACACGTGGATTACTAAGTATTTATTGATGGGTGTCTGATGCACTCGTGACTTAGCTCTGATGCTTCTTAATATGTTATAATTTGGTTGAGTAAAATAGCCATTGGTAGAGAAATGCTTAATTATAAATTTTGAGTTTCTCGCCCTAGTCCCTTCTCAGTTTTGTCCAAAAATACCCTTCTACCACAAAAAAAAAAAAAGAAAAAAAAGAAGATAAATTTTAATAGGTATTAATAAATTGAAGGAAGAAAATCACCAAGAAAACAATCACTAATCCCCACAAGCTACATACAAAAGGGCCACCACATTCTATTACCTACAAGAAGAAAAAATCAAATCAATAAAAAAAAAATTCATCATTCTGTTGGTCCAAAATTAAAAAAAAAATAATAAAAAAAAGGAAAGAAAAGGAGGGAAAAAAAGAAAATACAACTTAATTAAAAGGCCAGAGATATGAGATTTGGTTGGATAAAAAGTTTGAGAAGGAAAGAATTGGATAAATGGATTTCAAATTTGAAAGTGGGAGAAAAATGAATAAGAACAGTGGAATATAAGGGCAGTTTTGGAATAAAGAATAAATAAAATTTATGATTTAAAATTTTGTCATATTTGCAAAATTACAAATACTGAAGATACACCTACGAAATTCTATTTTCAAATTGTCACGGGTTTTTTGTAGGGATGGCCCTTTTTTAGGGGCCCATTCGATTTTTGGTCCAAAAATCGAAAGTGAATGAAAATGGTCTTTTGATTACATCAGCACCTTGTGAGTTTACCCTTTTTTCCCTAACTTCAGTACGTGTGTCTCAGGGTCACTCGATGCACGTTACATGTTTACTCGATGCACAGTGCTAGCTACTCGATAACTCGATCCACAAGTCAACCAATAAATGGATGTTTGACTACTCGATGCACGTTACACACCATACACGTTACTCACTATACTCGACGCACATTACCTTCAATTTTTAAAAATTAGATACTTAAGCTTAAAGTTACCATTTCGTTCCCCCCAACATTTCTTTCATTTTCTCTTCTATTCTCTCTTCTCTTCGAATTATCTAGTGCTTTCTTTCTTTTTTCTTCGGCGAAAATTCATCTCCTTTTTGCGTTTCATATTGCCCGATATGTCTTCTACTTTCAAAAGGTAACAATCATCCATTAATCTATTCATGCATTCATACTCGGTCTTAGCATGTAAAGTTCTTAGTTTAAGCATTGTATTGTTTAGGGTTTAGCGTTTGTTTAAGCATTGTATTGCTTTCATTTCCTCTCATTATCAAGTTTGAAATAGGGTATGGCATTTGGGTTTAGCGTTTTCTTCATCTTCACTATGAAAATATAGGATTTATTGTCACGATCGTACACAACATTTACGAACACCAAACTGAACTTAGCATCGAGTGTATTGAGTGTGGCGTGTTCAGGGTGTTTGCATATCGAGCATGGAGTCATTCAACTGTCGAGGGTAGCGTGAATCGAACAATGTATAACCCTTGCATCGAGTAGTGAGTGTAGCGTGTAACGTGTAGCGTGTACATCAAGCAACGTGCATCGAGGATTTTCCAAAGGTAATTTCTAACGTTTTTCAAATTGTTTCCTTTGCAGTATGGCTACGCAATTTAAGATTGATGTGAAGGATCCATTTTCTAGTCAAGCTACCAATTTGTTTTCCCACATCCCTGTTGCCAACAAGATAGTGAAGGAGAAGCTTACACCTACACAGCTTGCTCTCTTCAGAAAGACTGTGTTCGACCGATTCGTTGACATAAATGTAATTTTCAATAGTTTGCCCGTACATTACATCTTATTGCAAGAAGTGAAAGATAGTAATAGAAGGGATATCATGACCTATGAATAGAATGACACGGTTGTTACATTCACAAAGGAACATTTCCTACTGATTACGGGATTGTGGTCGGTCTTCAATACAAGATCAACTTCAAGGGCTGAGTGTGAGCTTGAAGACACAGTCCTTAGGTACTACAAGAAGTCCATCACCAAGAGTATTCACAATAATGCCCTTGAAGCGAAGTACAAGATTATGGACTTTGAAAACGTCGTATACACTGTGAAGATGACATGTGCCTACTACACGAAATTGGCGATGATGGATAGGGAGAAGACGAGAGCCTACATTGACATGAGACTCTTCATGGACGTCGAGATAATGGACTACTACACTAGTCTAGACTGGAGCAACATTCTACGGGAGAAGATTTTCTTGGATTTACAACGAGGTTTGATCGGCAAGGTCGATAACTACAAGAAAATGGTCAAGAATAACACAGATTATATTATTAAATACAATCTACCGAGCTTTCTTCATGCATTCTAAGTAATAGCAAGAAATTAACTAGTTCGTGCATTATGTTTCAAGTGTTTTGGTTTAGTAGCTAATGTGTTTTACGTTACTAATACGAGATAATATCCACCGTTGTTGGAAAGTATGCGACTTGACTAAACAATCATATAATTTCTCGTTTCTTGAGATGAGAATGTACGTACTCCCTACCCACCAAGGCCATGCAAAAAGACGTTTTCGAGATAGACGAGGTGCAATGACTCGTTAAGTATAATTTAATAATAGTCTATTATGAAAATTTTATTAATGTATGTTCATTCATGTAGTTGTTGGTAATCACACCCAGACTTGTGATGTCTGAGGAAGAGGAGTTGTATAGAGACAATTTGATCAACAAGATAGTAGTCTACGAGCTCAAAGATGATGGAATGAGCAAGTCAGAGTCGTTTAGTAGGAAAGATGACCGCACTTCTACTCAGGCTGTTGATGACCTAGAGGGCCTAGAGGAGACCCCTTTGGACCAAGATTATGGGTCATGTCAAGACTACACGCACCATGAGGAACTTATACATCAATTGGTACCTCATTTCTCGTATGAACAAGATAGACAACAGTCTAGTGGTCAACAACCGGACCATGAGACGGTCCATTCTGGTTCCTACACTCGACCAGAATCCACAAGAGTTGTTCCTTTTCGTGGATTGTTGAATGAATTGGTCGAGCGAGACACATTAGTAGAGATAAAGCTAGGGATCGTTCAGTCAAACCTCACCTCTTTCAAAGCTGATGTGACAGATATAAAGTCAACCTTGCATCACATCGTCGACTTTATCACCCAACTTTGTCGGGTACGTATAACTTCGTATTATGATATGTTATATTTTCTTGGCTCAATACTTAACATACTTTTTTTTCTTTGGCAGGACTATACTGGACCATCCAATGACTTCCATAATACAAAATCAATGTCACCTGGTCGTAGGGAAGAAGTACATAAGTCTACTTCTTCCCTACATCTCACCCAGTCCAATACATAGCTACCTCTCAACCAGTCCAATACACTGCTACCTCTCACCAGTCCAATACACCACTACCTTCCACTGAGTCCACTACTTCCCTACATCTCACCTAGTCCAATACACCGACTCTTACTCAGTTCAATACACCGCTATCTCTCACTCAGTCCAATAGTCCACTACTTTCCACCGAGTCCACTACTCCCCTACATCCCACCCAGTCCAATACACCACTAGCTTCCACCGAGTCCAATACACCAATACATCTCGTCGAGTCCAATGCACCAACACCTCTTATCGAGTCCAATGCACCAATTCCTCCCCCCACCACATAGTCAATCCATCCACCACAATCTGCATCACCACCATGTCCACCATCACCACCATCACTACTTCCACCACCACCTCCACCACCACCTCTGTCATTCACTCGACCACTACCACCTCCATAAACCACTCGACCACTACCACCTCCCTCATCTCCCACCATGTTCCTTACAATCCTACCTATCGTACTTTTCGCATTGAGGACCATTCCATCGCATCCACTAGAGCTTGACCATTTTGAGATCCCCCTACTAGCATCTAGGTTTTCACATTCAGAGTTAATCTCATTCCCTCATCGGCCATAGTTGAAAATTAAGATGAAGACTCAACCACCGATGATGGAGGAGCGTAAGGTGAAGATCAAGGTTTCAATAGAAATTAAGCTTGAAAAATATGAGCCAATGCACACGGGTAGGAAAAAAAACACCTCAACCATACACACCACCAGCCCATCCAAAGAGACCAGGAGAAAGTATACCGATCCAAGCATTCCTCCATCTAAGAGATGCACAATGGTCCCTTACGATCCAACACAACATCTCGATCAATCCATTATGGATGAATTTATGGATTGATTGGTGGCTCCGGATATTGGACACTATAATAAGTCAGAGAGTTAGTCCCTCTTTCGTACCGAATCCATGAAGAAAGAGCTCTTGGAGGAGCTCATGAAGGATAACGAGTGGCTTGAATGCAATATAAGTATCTATTCTATTTACAAATGGTCATGTTACAATGATAATTTGATCAATAATGTTAACTTATACGATTTTACAAGTCATGAATGCTTTTTTTTATACAAGCGGTCAACACTCTCAAACGGTCTGATGGTATGTGGATGATGATTTAGTTCTTTACTAACTTGATAAATTGTGGTTCAGTACTAATGCATGTTTTATGTGGTTAAAGATTTACATGAATTCTTCCAAGTTGTACGGATTATTCAGAGAGATATACAACAAAACACAAAAAGAGGTCACACTAGTATGACAGAGGGAACATGTTTATATGAAAGTCGTCCTTGGTATGAAAAAGACTATCAATCGGGATGGGCAGACGTTGATTACGTTTACACGCTTATCCATTTTCGTCAACACTGGATAATGTTGGTGATCGACCTCAACTAAGGGCGTGTCATCGTGTACGACTCATACCCCACGTACATCTCCATGTGGGATTTAACGAGGTTCCTAACACCTGCATGTCATATCATCCCCTCTCTCGTAAAAACTTGTGGGTTGCAAGATACAAGTTCGAACCTCCAACTTGGCCCATAGATGGTGTACCGAAACAATATGGAGAACATTCAGAAGAAATCTACATTAGACTTTGAAATTTTTTATACAAAGTATTTTGAGTTTTTATATGCGGATAATCCTCTAACTTCTCTCAATCATGATGGAATCGTAGAATATAGGTTACAGTATGCTGTCAAATTATGGATGGTCAAACATTTTTAAATTTTGTACTCTGTAATTTAAATACATTTTGAGTATTTAATCTAAATAAATTTTTAACACTTACAAATTTGAGTAAATTTTGAATTTATGCAGTTTGAGTAAATTTGAATTTATGAAATTTTAGTAAATTTAAATTTTAACGATAGGAACAAGAATATTTCAGAGGTAAAGTTTAACAAGCAACGAGTAACGTGTGCATCGAGTAACGTGTAAAAGGTATAACAAGTATCGTGTACAACATGTAACATGTAACTTACATCGAGTGACGTACGTCGAGTAACTTGCATCGTACATAGTGTAAAACGTGCATCGTATAACGTATCTCGTGTAATGTACATCATGTAACGTGCGGCGAGTAACGTGCATTGTGGAGAATGTAAGTGAGGAAAAATAGTAAATGAAAAAGTTGATTTACATATAATATATATTATAATTAATAGTACAAATTGAATTTAACAATGAATGTATACAACACTGAACATTTTACATGTATATACAAATAACTGGTTCTACGTTGTAGATGACGACGTAGCCTGTGTAGGTCTTTTGACATTACGAGGCACAATAGTGTTCGTCGATTTGTTGCATCATTTTCTTTTGTGACCCGATTACCCACAATATTCACACTTCTTAGAATGTGAGCGCTCTTCAATCGATGGTATACGATTCACTATTCTTCTGTCAACTCGAACAACTCTTTTCGATGGAAGTATCTTCACCTCAGTATAACCATCTAGCCTCTTCCATTCAAAAATACGACCAACCGAGTTGATCGATTCTACGTACAAAACGATTAATGATTCAATGATATACAGTCTATTGAATAGGTGAATGAGTTGACACTGCAATCCCTAGGTGCAGCAATAACATGTAAACAAGGTATCCCTAAACACTGAAATTGTACACATAAACATTATTTGGTGTGAAGATCGACGATTTCGCCTAATCCATCATCTTTAATCTCGAATCTGTAGCAGTCAAATGGTAACGTACCATCTCACCAACTCAAACTCATTTTTATCAAATGCTCAGCATACTTCGAGTGAATCGATGTAATAGTTGAAAAAATGTTTTGTCGTTCATTAAATCACCCTTGTAGAAGACCTCTAATGTGTTCCAATAGTGTTGTGATGGATAGTTTTCTAGTTTCACTGTTAATAGAGTTAAAACACTCGACTCCATTACTGGTCATTTTGTCGTAGTGTCTTGCATATTGATCACACCTTGTTCAAAGTTCAACATCAGCACCCTCCAAATATCGTCCTAACCAACCATTACCGTAATTAACTACTTGCTCCTAAAGTCTCTTGAACTCAAATTCTTGAAATGTTCTTGATGCATCGTGGAAACGTTTTCTAACTATGTTGTCCTTTAAGTAATTTTCCACATTTCTCTTTAAATGGTAAGTAAAAATAACATGGTATGTCATGAGGAATACTACCTCAATGAAATTCGAAATGGACTGATGTCGATTTAAGACAAAAACTAGATCATGATATTCACCAATTTTGAATTTCAAATGAGACATGAACCACGTCTAAGAATCGTTGTTCTCGCTATCAATGACGACGTATGCCAACGGATACAAACTATTGTCGCCATCAATAGTCACACCCACCAACATGGTTCCCTTGTACTCACCCTTCAAATGGATACCATCCACAATATAAACAAGGCGACAATAACTAGATCCTTGCATAAACACATACTTGAAGTATTTGTTGTCCTCAAGCTTGATCTCAAATATGGTCTCAGAATTTTCTATCTTCAAAGCTTTTCCGTAAGCATGCAACAATGCATATGATTCCTCGAAAGTTCCCGTTGCAAGGGCGAAAGAAGTTTTTCTAGCGTGTCATGTGTTGTCATAATTGATATTTACTTTAAATTGTTGACGCATGTCATTTATGATATGACGCGAGCAATTACCACAACCAACTCCAAACTTGTCTTTATTAAATGTCCAGTAAAAAATGCACTTGCTTTTCTGTGGTCGTGATTCAACACCTCAATTGAACACATGTGCTCATCAATTGAACACGTGTGCTCAGTCGTACACTTGGTTATCATGAATATGCCGCACCCTTTAATTCTAGTTGTTCGAACAATTCATTTTCAAGAAGAATGGATACATCGCACACTATACAAATCTTTGTTAGATTTTTGAACCCGCATCTCGAAGTTGTTTTTGATAGCCAACTGTAACAACCTCATCTTAACGTCGCTTTTGCTAAAGAAGATCTAGATTTTTGAACCCGCATCTCGAAGTTGTTTTTGATAGCCAACTGTGACAGCCTCATCTTAACGTCTCTTATGCTAATGAAGATTTGTCCTTTATGAACGTTTGTGTCCAAGTTGATCCAGTGGATGGTTGGGTTACCAGGTCCACTGGTCTACAACCACTAATCAAAGGTACGTTATGAGTATTGGATTCAGACTGACAAGTATAACCTAAACTAGTTGATTGTTCTCCAAACTGTCCACTACTGGAAAAACTTTGTACATTTTGAGTTATGTGTTCTTCCCCGGTTGGAATAGCCCTGCACAAAGAATATTATTAGGGTTTAGGGCATCAAGAGTGTTTATAGCATCAGAAGTACATGATATCATATCCGCATTGGTATCGTTGTCATCATAATATTGTCATGTGTTTTTCATGTTATCCTCTAAGGAGACTGCTGTTGGAATTGACCTGATCCATTTCTTGTTGGATCTTCTCAACACTTACATATATCGGAGGTCTGCTGTGGGTATATTCATGAAGCAAGAATTGGACATCATCATCATATTCTACTGATACAATATGAGACTCAACGTTCGTACGATATTTAACCTGAATAACTAGACTGTATTTTGATGCACTGCACTTGGACACTTTGTATATCACTTCTTTAAATGCTTCATATGTGATTGTAGAATCTACTTCGACACCCTTCTGCCGACCTTTATTATAACTTTGTTTCTTCTCATTCCATGTACCGTCAAATTGGATGAATATATACCTTTTTTTCATCCTTACAAGCAAACATAATAAGTCAGCTAAAATATTCTACCATACAAACATTCAGCATTCTGTAAAATACATGTTACACGTTACTCGATGTAAGCTACTCGATACACACTACACGATGCAAGCTACTCGATGCAGGTTGGAAGATACTCGACGAATGTATTTTGTTGCTCGATTATAGCTACACCTCTCAGCTTACATGACATGAAAAACAAGTTACCATGTAACACCTATTGAGTCCTGAATGCAAAACACACTCGTTTTAATATATTTGACCAACTCATACATAAACTTATTATTGTATAATCTGGTAAGTATCCCAAACTAGAGTTTGAGTGCAGCTTACGTGATTGACTTGAACAACTTCCTACAAAATGATGTCTTCAAAGAAAATCGGTTGTGATATTCTATGAGTCTTGTTTTCTTCTTTGTTGGAATTTTTTAGGAGGAAAAAAATAATTTTTGAAGTGTTACAAAAAAAATGTTGTGGTTTATTATGCAAAATATCTTTTAATTAATTTGATAAGACCGGATTGTACCCATTGTTAGGAATTTTCCCAAAATTGTGGTTTAACGTCAACTTGTAGAACAAACTTCAAGGTAACGTGCATCGAGTATAGCAAGGAACGTGTAACGTGTATGACGTGTAGGGTTTAGGATTCCTCGCTACACCTTTTATGATAAACAATTAATATTATTTTATTCATTTGGCTTACTCTCTAATACTTTACTCGATGCACGATGTCGGATGAACGATAATCGATTCTCGATAATTTCATTGTTTTAAAGTTTGTATGCTTAAATAAAACGTTCATTTTCTTTCTATACTTCACAACTTTAACTCTCCCCCTCTCTAAACGATTTTTCGCCTGTTCTCTCTTGTCTTCATCTGTTCATCATATTTTTCACGATTCCACTATCTCTTTGATTATATCTACAAAAGGTAACACTTGCTCATGTTTCAGTTTGTTTTAGTACATATTGCCATATGCATGTAACAAGTATCTCGATACTTTGCTTTATTTGAAGCATATACCTTTGATTTTTGTTTTTTCGATTGTCGAGTTTGGACTAGTTTGTCCTCTTCGTTTCGATTTTGGTATTCCTTTCAATTTCGATCCGAAAAACTAGGGTTTACGGTTTATGAAAGTAATTTCAATAATGTTGAGCATAACCATTCATATCGAGTGTCGATCATCGAACATCAAGTCTCATATAGCCTGCAGTTTGTGTCGAGTAATGTATTGGTTTTACCGTGTAACGAGTAGCGTGCAACGAGACATCGATTAGCAAGGATTGAGTGGCCTTCATGAAGTGTGGATGCACATACGGGTTTGAGAGGCAAATTGTTAGTTTGATGTGGCTGATGCAAGCAAAAGACCAATTTTTACACTTTTCAAAAGTAGACCAATTTTCTTTTGAACTCGTGAAAAGGAGCTATCCACACATAAAACCCTAAACCCATCTATTTGGGAGGAAACCTTCATGGATTGGAATAGGAAGAATTGGCAAAATATTGTTGTTTAGAAAAGTATTTAGAAAAATACCGTTGTTTTCAAACAGTTTAGAAAAATAAGGTTGTTTTGAGGAGAGAGGAGGGTGAGGGTTGAACCCTCGCCCATGGGAGAGAGAAAAAAAGAAAAGGCGAGTTTGTTATTATAATAAATAAATAAATAAAAGAGAAGAAAAGGGAAATGGAAAGGGGGATTGAGGAGAAGGGCAAATGTTGAACACTCGCCCTTTCCTTTTTGTTTTTTTTTTTCAATTTTATGTATTTATATATATTTAATAGTTTTTCTTTCTTGAAAAATCATTAAATGTTATTTCAAAATTATCTTCTTCTAAATAAAATCGATTTCTATCTATAAAAAAATATATATAACAAACGATAGTTATATCAGTATCAAATGCTGAATAATAAAATAGAAAAAAAAACACTATCGATCTTTATTTTATTAATCTTCAAAAATTTTATAATTAGATTTAAAGGGATGTTAGTTTTTTTTTTTAACAAAATCACGTGTAATGAATTTTTTATCTTTAGTAACTTTTTGTCATGAATTGTAAATAATTGTTTTGAATACTCGGCCATATTAAAAAAAAACTAAAATGGCCGAGTGTTGTGTTCAACACTCGGCCAAGGAGAGATACAAAACAATAAAATAGTTTCTGGTGAAATGTTCAAATACATGATTGAAAATTGAGATTATTATAAAATAAAAGAAAGTTTGAATACATGATTGGAATTTGAGATTATTATAAAATAAAACAAAGTTTGAATACATGATTGGAATCCGTGGAAAAAGTTCGTTCGAAGTTTTAGTGACATACTCAAGAGAAGCTTGAAAAGTGGATGTAGGCCGTCGAACCACTATAAAATTACCAGGGTCAATTTCTCTATCTCTCTCCTATTTTGTTTTGCAATTAATTTGTTGATATAGTTCATTGCATAAAATTAATTTCTACAATTTGTGCTTGAATTTGTTTATGTTACTTTATAAGTCATTTTGATGTGAATAAATTTGTATGAATTTCTTGTCTAAATCACTTATTAGCAAAAAGTTTGTTAATTTGTTTAATTTGGCCCACTTAGTCAAAAAAATTATTTAATTTGTAAAAATCATATTCACCCCCCTCTAGTATTGTCATACCGATACTACAAATTTTATAATTATCAAAATTTTAAATGTACGATTAATATATTTGAAATATTTATTAAATTTTCTTAAAACAAAACTAAAGTTAAAACAATTAAATTATTCATTAAAAAACAATTAAATTTTATTTTTCATTTAAAATAAACAGTTAAATTTTTCTTAAACAATTCATTAAAGATTAAACACTTGCATTTAAAATAAACATCTGCAGATTGAATTAATCACACTTTTTAAACTTTAAATATTAAATACTAATAAAACTTCAAAGATTCAATAATCAAAGCTCTTTTTTTATAATGGACATGAAACGATGCAATTAATTGTAAGAAATGGGAGGAAAGTAAATAAAAATATTATTTATAAATATCTCTATTTTGTAACAATTTAGTTCATAAACTTTGGGCTTGTTGATCTCTTGAGACAAATTAGATGATACTATCCATTAAATTTAGATTGAATTGAACGATTTGCTTTGGGATAAAATTTGGAGTATGATCGAATTTTAATTTGAGATAAATTTAAAGTAATATCTAAGTTTAATTTTACAATTCATGACAAAAAGTTACTAAAGATAAAAAATCCATTACACATGATTTTGTTAAAGAAAAAACTAACATCCCTTTAAATCTAATTATAAAAATTCTAAATACTAATAAATTAAAGATCGATAGTATTTTTTTTGTCTATTTTATTATTTAGCATTTGACACTAATATAAATATTATTTGTTAGTAATCTATTTTATTTTTTAGATAGAAATCGATTTTATATAGAAGAAGATAATTTTGAAATAAAATTTAATAATTTTTCAAGAAAGAAAAACTATTATATATATATATATATATAAATACATAAAATTGAAAAAAAAAAACAAAAGGAAAGGGCGAGTGTCCTTCTCCTCAATCCCCCTTCCCATTTCTCTTTTCTTCTCTTTTTTTTATTTATTTATATAATAACAAAGAGGCGAGTTTTCAACACTCACCCCTTCCTTTTTTTATCTCTCCCATGGGCGCGTTCAACCCTCGCCTTCCTCTCTCCTCAAAACAACCTTATTTTTCTAAAATGTTTAAAAACAATGGTATTTTTCTAAATACTTTTCCAAACAACAATATTTTACCAATTCTTCCATTGGAATATGAAATGATTTGGAATAAGATATTCTCATTTCCAAGGTTGTAAACTTGTACCGAACCTGGTGAAAAAAAGATCATTTCCCCTTCCCACATCTTATTCTTATGAACCAACTACTTGTTAATGAATCCATTGTTGGATTCACATCAAGTAACTCATGCACTACTACTTTCGTTTGGGACATTCAGAGTTTTAAATAATTTCTACTATAAGATAGTTTTAAAACGTTTATAAAATATCAAGAGCAATATGAAATTAGAGTGGAAGTGGAGATGTTCGTTAAACCCCAATTGACTAAAAAACATAATATTATATCATTTAACACTTTTTTTTTTATTTGTGGAGTTGAAATGACTAGAAAACCCAACAAGTAGAAATCAATAATAATTGAAGAAAAAATAACATATAATTATTTAACACAAACTCGATATTTTGTTAAATCATTGAGTTGATAAAAAGAACTTAAAGACAAATGTACATTTAATATTATAGCATTTAACAATACATTTGACTTCTCGTCGTTTTGTCTTTTTTAACTAATTAATTTTCAATTTTATCTTGATCTCATCGTGTAATATAATCCTCAGGTCTAAGTTTACATAAATTAAAAAGAAAAAATTAAAAGATAATTTATTATACACAATAAGAGGCATAGTTATTAATTATTTAAGATTAAAAGATAGCTCTCTCTCTCTCTCTCTAAAAAATCTTATTTTTTATTTGGTTGCTTGAAGTTCGAAAATTATAATTCAGTGTTGAAATCTAATTTAACAATGAATAAAAATAACATAAGATCAATATTTCTACAGTCATCTCAATAAATTGATAATGTAACTATTTTACAAATTTGACATACAATGTAAGATTTGTTGAAGACATGCATTTGAATGAAAAATTTCAGTTAAAAAAAGGAAAGGTCTAATGAATAAAAGATTTTAAACATTAAACAAATCATGTCCTATTTGTTAAAAGCTTTCAAGAACAATCCAATATTTGAAATTTATTAGTACTTGAGAGATTAATCCATAATTTAGGAACTATACATATACATACTAAGTAAGTGATTAATGTTTGTTTAATTATTCAAATTTTAGATGGAGAGTGAATTGTATCCCATCCTGAAATTAGAATTAATGGCAGCTCTCCTTTTCCAAGTTCAGCTACATATATAGACGATAATTTGATGCTATAACCTCTTGATCAATAGCACTTTGTCAACTAAGTTAAATTTAAACGATGACAAATTAGTTAATTAGCTCAAGTCACATGACCTACAGATTCCAGAAACCTCTATTCTCTTTCATGGCGATTTACATGGAAACCTCGGTACAAATAACATGTCAAGGTTGCCAATACCACCACAACATTTAGGAAATCATTCATACGTGATCTAAAGAAAACAATAAGATAATCTATCTCAACTCCAGACTTTTATACACGAACACTTGCAGCACGACGGGACTTTTACGACTCGGCTCATTCTTACACCAGGAGCATCAAGTCAAAAAATTCAGTGCAACAAAGAATGTCAAAAGTCACCTCTATTTACTTGGAGTCAGTTGTTCTTGTATTTGATCCCCTCCTCCACCCTTACTCAAAAGACTAGGGGAAGATTTGGTCATTCTGCTTGCTGGTCTCTTCGAGTTTTACGCCTGGCTCTTCGATTTTGAGAGAAGCTATATCTAAAGCCTGCAAGTGCAAAATAAACATATAAACACATGAGTACTAAAGATGACATGTCATCTTTCTAATCTTACTTTAGGAATTTTTCATAAAAGCTTATGGAAGGTACAAGAGAAGAAAACTCCTTTTAATGTCAAGGGCTCTGCAGAAACAACTCAAGGGGGAAACTTTCTAGACATATCATTTCAATGAGAAATGATAGTTTCCTATTTCAAAAACCTTTAAAGAGAGCATTTCATGGGTTCCACTTTTAAGAGATTTTTCACCTTTGCGCTTGTAGCCTCGGCTGCTGTTTTTTCTAAACCTTTCGCACTCTCAAGATTAACTTCCTACAAAAATTTAGAGAGCCCATAAAAAAGCAAAAGGCATGCTGGAAAAATGTCATGAATGGTGGCTTGAATTGGTTAATGGGGCATGAACAAAAATAGGACATACTATATTCAATTAGAACATACCGGATCTTTGACTTCAGATTCAACTGTCTCTCTTTTAACTCTGCTCTGGATGGGTTTTCTGTCCAAAACGCAAGTGGAAAGCAAAAGTTAAGATGCTGAGGATTGAAAAGATAAAATAAAATGGAAACCAAGTACAAAACGAAATACCTCTCTTCATCAACTTCCATATCCGAGTCTGGATCCCATCTCTCGTCCCTATCCTCTTGATCTTCTTCTGCCTGGAGGATAACAAATGACATGATAAAGTAGATTGCGAAAGTAAATGTGTTTCCAATTTCTTAAGAAACAACAAATAGAAAGGTAGAAAAAGGAACAACATTTGCATCTCAAGTATAAAATTTTATCGAACTAAACCCATGTTACCATTTTATATTTTACGTCTTTCGAAAAATTATTGGCACCATGGCTACAAGACAAGCAAAACCAGACACATTGGATCTATTTTCCCAGGTGAATATCAAACCAACACCTCTAGCTTAAATTCAAATTCCAAAGGTATTTTGAGAAGTATTACTAAAACTTGGATTAGTAATCAGTAATAACTTATTAGGGTTGTTTCAAATATAGCATGAACCAAAATATTTAAATATAGCAAAAATTTTACTTTCAATCTGCAATAAACCGCAATGTACTTCAATCCGAGTTTATTTAAAAAAAAAAATGGAAACGAACCTCTTAACTAATAAAATGAAATGAGACTAATGCTCAAAATACAAGAGAATTATACAAAGTGCAAAAAGCAAATAAGCCTAGGGATCCGGAACGGAAACACACCAAGGCATCTCAAGTAGGTTGACACCTCCTTAGCAGCCTCGTCATATCCAAACAAGCTAACCTCAATATAAAAATCCAAAGCTAAAACTCAGCCCATACAAGGGAATTAAAAAGACAGACAATTAGATTACAACATAAACTAAAGCTGGACAAAGATAACTATTTGGGTCCATCGCAACCTAGATAGTAGCCTATCACAGTCTATAGTGAACTATCGTAGATAAGCTATGACATTTTCCTATATTTGTAAATATTTTCATCAATTTCACCATTTAAACAATATCCCAGCTTATTGACTAGTAAAAGGAAATGTGAGTTATAATCTGTATCAAGAAGAAATTTTCAAAGTTGTTGAAGCTTGCGAAACATGAGGTCAAGTCAAGGAATAATTTCATGTTAAAAGGAGTCGATCCAAAATCATATCTACAGTGCAGTGCAATTAATAAGCACTCTTCTAAGTGCGTCTAACTGTGTACTTTACAGCATAGAAAAATGGAAAATTAATAAACAAAACAAATGAAATAAATAATCTTATGTAACCTACCTCTGGGAGTTCAGTATCAGGAGGTCTTTCTTGAAACTGAACACTGGGGGCATGCTGAAGCCTTGAAAGGTATTCAAGCAGCTTTCCTTGTATTTCTTCCAACATTTGGTGTGTATTTTTGTTCTCCATATTACTGGGAGCAACATGCAGAGTGTAATCAGGGCCAAAATACTCATAATATTCATGTTGTGGCATTTTATCATCAACCTCCATCCCTAGTGCAACTCCTGTCTGCATTACATGAGACAGTTTATTGCCAAACAGCAGTCAGAAAAATGATATAGATATGAGAAAGAACCTTAGAATAACGATCTAGCATCAACGACAATGCAACTTCGTAGAAAATCTAAATGCCCCACCATGAAAATTGTAAAATGCACTACTGTTATGGAGTCACAGAGTTTATCAGTTCTCTCCACATGAATTTTTTGTTCTAATTTGGAACACATAGAGATGGGATGAATTGAAAGGACACGTCTGATGTCTCGCTGGTCAGAAACTTCAATATATATGCTCACAAAAGAATTCAACCACAATCTTTCTGGAATATAGATTTGTTAAATTGAGTTCACTTGTGTCATATAAACTGAAGAAAACCTATAATTTTGAAGACTTGAGACACATTAGTCAATAATTAAGTTGTCATGAACAAGTAAGATGCTTCCATTCCAATGCCCTTCCTATTTCAATATAACACAAGCACAATCTTAAAGTATATCATTCGCCTCACTAATTACGAACTATTAAGATCAAGTGGTTTACTCTCCAAAACTTTGTAACAAAAGAAACGAGAAGAAACCAACACTTGCCCATACAAAAATTATTGTTTGAAAGCAAAATGTATACCTCGTAGCACCAGCAGCGAGCAACGTTACGGATGGTATAGCCACCCCCACCAAGCAGTAATAGAGGCACATTGAATGATCTCATATATCTAACACACTCTGCATGACCTTTAATTGAAAGGTTAAAGCATCCTAGCCTATCGCCAGAAAGAGAGTCAGCACCACACTGGAGAACAACAGCACCAGGTTTAAAGACTTCCATAACTTTTCCCATTATAGGTTTGAACAAGAAATGATAGCTTTCATCATCAATTCCGTCATCCAAAGGAACATTGAGGGAGTAGTACTTTCCTTTCCCATAACCAATGTCTCTTATATCTCCTGTACCAGGAAAATAATCTCCAAATTTGTGGAACGATACAGTCATGACCCTGTCGGTTGTATAAAAGGCCTCTTCGACACCATCTCCATGGTGGATATCAATGTCAACATATAAAACACGCTGCACATAAAGAAGTTACAAAATTACAAGATCAACATGCAGAGAACAATAACATCACAAAATGTCAAGTTCACATCCCATTTCCAGTATGAGTGTATTTAAACCAAACCATGCCACATGAAGTGACGGTGATTAAAGATTACATAAACAATATTTGTAAATATTGTGTCTTTACCATTATTCAGTGGTACACAACATTAATATGATATGATATCACAGGACAGATACATACTTCCGGCAAGACCTTAGGGTTATACCAATGAAAGATTTAACATCAGTTAACAGTTAAGTAAACCTCAGGATGGATTAGAAAGAACAATCTAACAACTAATAGTTAATGGTTAATAGTTCAGTAGCTACACGAACCTCATAATGCTTAAGGAGTTCCAGTATGGCCAAAACAATGTCATTGACATAACAAAACCCAGAAGCTTCACATTTCTTCGCATGGTGTAGCCCACCAGACCAATTAACAGCAATATCACAAACCTTATGGTTTAACTTAACGGCACCACCAACAGATCCACCAGCATAAGTTTGACAAAAAGAATAGAGGCCATCAAAGACAGGACAGTCTTCACCGACATTGAAGCGCTTAAGCTGTCTCAGCTGGTCTTGCTGCGTTTCAGGGGTAATGCTTTTAAGAAACGCCACATAATCATCAGCATGAAATCTGCAAAGGACTTTGTCTCTGGCAGGAAGAGGCTTGAAGACCTGCATATGCTGGAGTAAGCCATAATGGGCAAGGAGGGCATGTGTCATTCTGATGCGATGCGGCTTCATTGGGTGACCCTGCCCATAATAGTAATTCCCAACCTCAGGGTCGTAGAAATAGCAGACCTTCCTCTTCACACCGTCAGGCCCAGATGGTAATGAATTCCCTCCTGTCTCCATAACCCCCACAGCCAAGATGATAACCTAACTTGAGTTGGGTCACCAAAATTCTTACTACAAATGGTCAGAAACCACATGGATTCAATCAGATTTTACATCAAAACCAAATTCAGAGAGAAAACAACAAAAAGGAAACGAAGAAAGCAAATTATAGTGTCTAACTTAACGTCAACATCCAGATTCAGGCAAAAGCTATGGTTGTCGAAACAGGGTTTTCGTAATGAAAGTGAGGGAGCAAAACTTTGGTGAGTGCGAGAAATGCAATGTGGTAGAAAGGTTTGGGAAATTGACAACTTCTGTGAAGAATGAGTAAACACAACACAATAATAAGAACAAAAAGCTGAAAGTGGGAAGAGAACAAACCTCGAGAATGGTGGAAGCAGCGGCCACGATACCTTCCTCACTATGCTCAACAACGAGAAGATCCAACTCCCAAACTTCTTCGGGAGAGTGAAAAATGGAGCGTATGTCCCATATTTGGCTAAATAGCCCTCAATTTTGGGAAATTCTCAGAAATAATCTACTTAAGCTTTCACTTCTCAAAATTAGCATGTTTTTTTAAAATTCGTTAAACTAATATTTTAGTTCATTTTACTATATTTGAAAACAATTTATAATAAAAATTCGTTAAATTAATATTTTAGTTCATTTTATTATATTTGAAAATAATTCATAATATTACAACTCTCTCAAAATTATGGGATATTTATAGGCTTATTTGAAAAATTAGAGGGGTTTTGAAAAATAATTAGGTAAAGGGGTTATTTTCAAACAATTTAGGCAAAAGATATAATTGTTTTGTCATTATTAAGAGACGTAACTGACGAGTCCACTAAAAAAGTTTCAATAGAATGCGTCTCTCAAAAAAAGAAAAAGAAAAGAAAAAAATTAATGCCACTTGAATATTTTTTTTTAATCTTTAACTCGTTTTGTCAATGATTTTCATAATCATTGTATCTGTTTTTTTTTTTTTTGTATATTATGTTTTCCCCAATTTATTTGCTAATGATGTTCTTAATGACTTGATAATTTTTCTTATGATTTCAATTGTTTCGTTAATGATTTTTTTTTATTTATTTGATAATTTTTCCCACTTGTTTCCTTGTTTGTTTTGAAATTTTGCATTAGATGTTGTATGATTAAAATTGAGATTAAAGAATTAATTTAATTAATCTATATATTTTCATGTCTTTCGTTATTTTGGATCTATTGAATTCATACTATTAATCAAATTTTTTGTGATGCTTTCACTATAATACAAACAGTGAAACTTATCTAATTGTTTTTCACTAAAATGTTCCTAGTCTTGCCTAGAAGAAGATCCCCTATTACGTCGAATTCGGCCTTGGTTGTTCACATAGTGTCCATGATCGACCCGACCTCTTACATTTGATGATTGTTCTTCGTCTGTAAGAACAATGTGAGGTATACCTTCTTCCATGTTGAGCATGCAAAGGGTAGTCGAAAAAAAGTCAAATCTTAACGGCGTTGGCATCATGAAAGTATGGGTGAAATGACCAGTTGGGGATGTTGCATACTGATTTTGAACATTGGGTTGAACTGGACATGTTGATGCTAGCTGGATCACCTTGTTCTTCACTTGGAATATCATCATCAAAATATCTTACTCTATATACAGATGTCAAATTACGCAGAGTAATTGATGTCGTTCTAGCCATCACATGTGATGTATTAGATATTCGTTGTTCAAATATGTTTGCGAGAATATATTAGTACATGTTAAAAACATTAGCACAATGTAAACAAAAAAATATATCAACTTTCAAACAAAAATAAATAAATAAATAACAATATAACCTTAGAAAAATTGTGAACTTCTATCTCCAATATCGACACCGTAAAGAATTATAAAAAAGTGTTTTTTTTTAATAAAACGAAAAATACTGCAACTTATATAAAAGAAAAAAAACAAATTATAACTCAGATTGAAAATATTATTTTATACCTCATAATGTTGAATAGTGAAGGATCAATGAACCAAAGTGAAGATGAAATAGCAAGTTAATAGAAAAAATGAAGTTGGAAGATTAAGGGGGATGAAAAAAAAAGAGGAAAAGAGAATTGGTGGGTGTTTCAAATAGATGAAAAAAAATGAAGAAAGCAGTGAAAGGGATGAATTGTTTTGGATGAAACAATTGAAGGAAGAAGGGAAATTAATATAGAGAAGAAGGAAGAAGGGAAATCAAATGAATTGTTGGAAGAAAATTGTCGTCAGCTCAAGTCACGTGAGTGTCTGCCGTCGTTAGCTGAATCTCGTGTGTGGAAATCAATTCCCTTTGACCGGTTTGAATGGAGACGCATTCAATTGACATTAATTATCTTTGTCTTTAAGACTATTTTGTTGAAGTTTTTTCAGTAGTCTTGTCAAATGTCTCTCCAATAATGACAAAAAAAAAAAAAAATCTATTTGATCTAAATTGTTCGAAAATAACTCATTTACCTAATTATTTTTCAAAACCCCTAATTTTTCAAATAATACGTATTTATAAAACAAAGAATAAAGTTTAAAGGTTATTTATTTTTCATAATTTAACTAAAAAAGCTAATAATAATAATAATAAAATTAAAATTTGGTTGTTAGGAAATTTTCATCCCTTTAGAATGCATCGCCTACCTTCCTTCCATTCGTGTCTACATTTCATTCGTGTTAAGCTCACAAGTATGAAATGGCCTACCTTCTCCTTCCCTTTCCCGCTTTCTGTAAACTTCCATTAGCGCTACCAAATTCTGAAGAACAAACGATGAAGACTAACCCCTCCATTTTCAGCATCTATAAAAACCTCCGCCCCTATGCTTCATTCTACACCCAAGTCCGCCCCCATTTGTCTGAGAATCGAACGAAATGGAGCAGAAGCTTGAAACAAATGGCAAAGGCAAAGTCTGCGTTACTGGAGCTTCTGGGTTTTTTGCTTCTTGGCTTGTTAAGCGATTGCTTGTGTCTGGCTATCATGTGATTGGTACTGTTAGGGATCCAGGTTTCTATTTGTCTCTGTCTCTTGTGTTTGAATTTGCTAAAAAATTAGGGAATAGAGAAGTAGTTCACCGATTGATTGAATTTTGTGTAGGGAATGTGAAGAAGGTGGAGCATCTATGGAGATTGGAAGGAGCAAAGGAGAGGCTTCGACTCGTCAAGGCTGATTTGATGGAATCTGGGAGTTTTGATGATGCTGTGCTGGGATGTCATGGCGTTTTCCACACAGCTTCCCCTGTCTTAGATGCTACTCATTCCAAGGTAAGAAATCTCCATAGCTTAAGCTGGTAGGTTATGTATGGCTTATTGGAATAGTACATATAGTCCTTGTTTTTGTATTCGTTTGATTATATATTGTCTAGTGGATGACTTCACTTTTGGTTCACTAAAACAAGTTCTGTACTAATGTCAAAGTTATCATTTACCTTTATATCATATATCTCTGGGAAATTGTCAGACATAACCTCAAAAGGTTTTCATCTTTCCTAACTAGCACCCTTTTGGAAATCTGTTGAGATAGTTTTTCTCGATTCTTCCTAGCTGAGACTGACACTGACTGTGAGATTCAAATAAAAATTTGACTTCTTTTCATCAGTAGAATATTAGCTAAGATGAAAGAAGACTGGGATGGTATATAACTTTTCCCAAATCCCATGTATTACGTTATATCTAATCTTCTTCAAATTTAAAGTAATTTTAGGATTTTTAATGATTTATTTTAATATTTATGATGAATCAAATCTTTATGAGCTGTCAGACTCTTCCAAACCAAAGAATATAACATTTACGATGATGTCAAATCTTCATGAGTTGGGCTGACCCAAAAGATTACCAAATACTACACCTTTTGGGAAAAACAATGAATCAAATTCTACAAAATTCCGTGATTTGGGAAAAAGTACATTCCATTTCTGTCGTCATCCTAGCAGAGATTCTACTGAGAAAACTCAAAACAATCTATAGTTTGGAGGGTAGTCAAATTTTTTATTTGAATCTCTTGGTCAATCTCGATCGGGAAGAACCGAGAAAAACTAGGTTTTAATTGTGATAGTTGAAAACCTTTTATGGTATTTTTGACAACTGCCCTATATTTCTCTTGTTGTTAGATGATATGAGAATGTGTTTTCTTTATTAACAATCCTCCTTTGATCCACTCAAGCAAAAGACTTTATTGACCTCTCCTCAAATAGTCATTCATCGTCATTCATCTATGTGCCTTTGAATTCATTAAAACTTGCTTTTATCGAAGTTAACTTCTCTTTTTTATAATACATCTCTTGTTCAACACATCTCAAATATGTATGAATACATGGATTACGCTCTTCAAGCTCAAAATTGTTTGTTTGACAAACGAGGACTCCTTTAATGCATTATATTTGAGTCTAGTACAACACTGATACCATGCTAAAATCAGTACAATCTCCTACTATGATACCAAGTTTATTCCCAATGGGTGACTTAATTTGATATATGTGTCAAGTTACGACTAACTCAAAAAACCAGTTTAATCTTTTAAGACTCACATTTAAAGTTTAATCATATTTTGAATTTTGTTTGCCATTTGAAGATCAAATACTACTTTCCATAGAAAGGTAGTTGTAATTGAACAACTATATCCTCTTTCTTCACCATTTTCTTTGAATTCAAACAGGCAGAAACACTGGAACCAGCCATTGAAGGAACATTGAATGTGTTACATTCATGCAAGAAGAACCCATCTCTGAGGCGTGTGGTGCTCACTTCATCTTCCTCAACTGTTCGAGTAAGAGAAGATTTTGACCCCAAAATACCATTGGATGAGTCATCTTGGACCTCTGTTCAACTGTGCGAGAGACTTAAGGTGCCTTCATATAGTTCCGTTCAAATATAATTCATCCTTTAGATAAGATTTTTTTTTATTAAACTACATTTTATCATTAACAATTTTCTTGACTTCTTATCTATTTTGTGTTTTTGAAGTTTAACCATGATTTTAAAAAAAAGTTGTATTAAAAACCAAAAACAAAACAAATGTATTTATGTCACCATTTTCTTAGCTATCAAAATAAGTAAGGTTAGAGGGTTGTCTCGTGAGAGTAGTCAAAGTGTGCACAAATTGGTTGACACGTACGAATATTAAAAAAAAAAAAAAAAACTCGTTATTTAATCCAACATATTACAACTGTTATTAGCCATCATTTTGAATTTTATAGCCTATATGGATTGAAAGATGGTGTAAGTTGATGGACTGACTTCTTAACGTGTTTCTCATTTTCTTACGAAAAAACCTTGTGTGGGACCTCAAACAAAAGCTGTGGTATGCTCTTGCAAAAACTCTAGCAGAAAAGGCAGCGTGGGAATTCTGCAACGAAAACGGAATCGATTTAGTAACTGTGCTCCCTTCAGTGATCATCGGGCCTAGTTTGTCGCGGGATTTATGTTATACAGCATCCACTGTCCTTGGCCTTCTTAAAGGTGTGTGAAACTTCAATGGCTTACTATTTCAATCTTAGTTTTAAGAAAGCATATAAACTGAGTCGTTTTATGAAACAATTCAGGGGAGACTGAGGCTTTCCAATCACTTGGAAGGGTAGGATATGTTCACATTGATGATGTTGCCCTCTCACACATCCTTGCTTTTGAGAACACAGATGCTCAAGGCAGATACATTTGCTCCGCAATTGTGCTGGAAATCGATGACTTGGCATCATGCTTATCGTCTCGCTATCCGTTGTTCCCTATTTCGAAAAGGTATACTCAATCATCTTAACCATCAAACTTTTCTTTTAGATAAGAAATCAACTTTCATTATGATCGGAAGAAACAGAAGTTTCCATTTATATCTCAAGCTTAATTTTGAAAGACTTAGGCCTTTGATAACACTGTTTGATTTTTTTTTCTTTTGGTTTAGGATTTTTGAAAATTAAACTTATAAACTCCACCTCACCTTATAATATATACTCTTTTGATTTGTTTTGTTATATACTCTCTAAGACAATTTTCAAGTTTCATGTCAAGTTTTGAAAACTAAAAAATGTAGGTCAGTCTTGTATTGATTATGTTTTTAGTTTTAATTGTTTGAAATTAATGTATGCTCTTCCAATTTCTTTACTATGATTTTCCACGTTGATGAAGCATTCAAGTTTTTAGTCAAATTGTAAAAACAAAAAATAAGTTTTTAAAGCTTTGTTTGGTAATCATTTGATTTTGAAAGTCAAGTCTCTAAATACTTCTTCCACCTTACAATTTTTTTGATTTGTTATCAACTTTTTATCAATGTCTTCAAATACCAAGTCAAATTTTGAAGACTAAAAGTAGTTTTTGTTCTTGAAATTCGGCTAAGAACTCAACCTTTGTACTTGAAAAATGCAAATCATTATAAGAAATAAGTTTAATTTTTAAAAACAAAATCGTTACAGAACCAGACTTACTTAATATTTCTTTAGCTTTCAACTCTTAGCCTAGTGTTTGAAAACATTGATAGAATTGGATAAAACTTATGTAGATGGGAGTAGTTCATACAAGCTTATTTTTCAAAAACAAACCACCATGAAAAGGCCATAAAATTTTGTTTTTGTTTTATGCATTTAGTTAATAATTCAAATATTTCTTACTAAAGATGAAAACCATTATAAAGAATGAGAAGAAAACTAAATAACTTTTCAAAAACTAAAAACCAAATGATTATTAAGTGGTGTTAGTTTTGTAGTAAATGTGATGTTGAGAATGGTGTAAAGAATAAGGTTGAACATTTAATTTTTCAGGTTTGAGGCATCAAACAGACCATATTATGATTATAACATATCAAAGATTGAGAAATTGGGAATGAAGTTCAAGCGTGTGGAAGAGATGTTTGATGACTGCATTGCTTCTCTCATAGAGCAAGGCCATCTTTCTTCACCTTAATTTATAGATACCTTACCATATAGCTCCCTCTTACTTCAAAGTTTTCAATCTCTATATGTTTGAAGTACTTATATACACAATAAGGTTATATATCATATCCACCATTTCCCATGCTCACATTTATCCTTCTCTATCGAATAATTCATCAATGCCCATTCGAAGTTAGTTGAATGCGAATAAATTGGTGGGTGAAAATTTTGAATCTTTAAAACATGTTTAGCAATGATTTTGCAATGGTCATGATCATTTTTTAAAAAAAGTTAACAATATTTTTAAAACATGTTTTTAATTAGGGGTAAAAAAACCCGAATCGAACCGACGAACCGAACCGGTTCGGGTTGGACCGGTTTATTACTATTATAATACCGAATCGAATAGGAATCGGTTCGGTTCGGGTTGGTTTACAGTTTAGGCTATCTACGGTCGTTGAAGTTTGCGGTTTAGGGCTATTTACGACAAGTTTATTACATTATACTCTGCCGCATCGAAGACAATCTACGATCTTGCCGAAACACCCCCATTGAAGCCCTTCGTTGAAGTTTCTTCACCCTTTCTTTTCTTCACCCTTCGTTGAAGCCTGTCGTTGAAGCCCTTTGTTGAAGCTCTTGCCTAAACACCCCCATCCATCTCCTCTCTCATTCATAGGTATGTTTCCGTTTCCATTTTCATACCCTCAAATCTCCTCTTCAAATGGGGATTTGATACCCTAATTTCTGTGAATGACTGAAATTTTTATTTTGGTAATGGGTTTTTGTGAATGACTGAAATTTTTATTTTGGTAATGGGTTTTTGTGAATGACTGAAATCTCGTCTTCCCCTTAAGTTTTTGTTTAATGGGTTTTCTTCTTCTTCTTATTCATTGATGTATGATTTTGGTAAGCTTCAAAATGATTGGTGGGAGGGGGCTTCCATCTTAATTTAATTGATTGCATATTTTGTTTTGTCGATTGTTGTATTCATACTCTATACTAGTGTTCAAGTTATGTTTAATGGGTTTTTTTTTGGTGTATTAACGAAATTTTGGGCGTATTCGTACTCCATTTTTTAACCTCTTGAAAGAAGAAGAATTGCAAGGATTTGGGTCCAATTACTGCTTGCTGGGACTCATTTTACGATCGGAATCCTATGTCTTCCAACTTTGTCTTGATCTTTATGCTCTTTGTCTTCATCTTTGTTGTTGAATGTATGTTGTGTTTGATGGGGTTTGATTTTTGAGTTGTGGTTCATCAATGCTCAATTTTCATTAGCTAATTGGATGTAATCTGCCGTTTAATGGATGTTGCGTTTGTAATTTAAGCATCGATGTTTGCTTTCCTCGTCTTACATCGTTTGTTTATCCCTTTTTCTGAAATGGGTGTTTGCTTATTATATGTTATGTCAAGATTTCCATATTTTTGTCTATGATGTTTATTTGGTGTAGTTTTTGTTTAACTGTAGTAGTTGATGACCTTTCGAGATCGGGGGTTCTGGTTTCGTCTTTATACAAGAGTAGAAATCATGTGACTTATGTTTGTTTGAATTTGTTGAATCTTGTGGATTTCATTTTCTTAAATGCGGAATTATCTTGGAGATAAAAAAGATGAGAGAATGAAGATGAGGAACATATACAGGAAATCAACTGCTTTACGTTGTGATGCGGGGAACAGATCTTTGTTGTACACAATGGCTAAGCCGGACCCGACTTGACTCATGTTGACTCGATTTGGGTCAGGTCGGGTCGGTTAATGTGAACACTAACTAGCCACTTTTCGGGTCGGGTCAGTTTTGAATGAAAATTGACCCGACCCAGCTCAATTACACCCCTATTTTTAATCATCCAAAATATTTGTGGAGGAGATTCAAAATCAAATTTGATGCTATAAAAAGCAAATTAGAGTGCTTTCAAACTTGATAAAGCGATCTTAATTAGTTCGAAATTGTAACAATTATTAAGAGAATAGATCAAATGTTTGTTAATATTAATAACAAAGTAGCTAATACTTTAAATTACAAATTGAATTAATTGAGTTAGATTATATGATGTAAATAATTGATTGATTGTATTGTGCATTTCAAAAATTCAATTTAAATAGCTCTATAAAGAAGGTTTTTCATGTTCTATGGGTAATTGATTCAATTCTCTATGAAATATGACCTGATTGACTATGAATAGATCAACATAACACAAGTCATATGCATTAAAAACAAAAGTTGTCAGTAGCATCATTACAATCTTACGTTCGAGAAAAGTTAAAATTTAGGGCTCGTTTGGTAACGTTCTCGTTTCCTGTTCTTTGTTTTTCGTTTTCTGTTTCCTGTTTCTTAGTTCTTCCATTTTAAGAACAAGAAACGAGACTACGTTTGATAACTACTTGTTTCTTGTTTCTTGAAAAAAAGAAACAGAAACATAAATGTGTTTGATAATTATTTCTTGTTTCTTGTTTTTTT
>JBBPDJ010000003.1:6601645-6623919 GCA_037974625.1 Cucumis cinereus
CCCCCCCCCCCCCCCCCCCCCCCCCCCCCCCCCCCCCCCCCCCCCCCCCCCCCACCCCAACCATGAGTATGAAAATCCTTAATACTTTGATAGAAGACATGGACTTAGTGGATATCCCTCTCAGAAATGGCGCTTTTTCTTGGTCCAAATTTGGTATTAGAATCGCGACTTCCAAGATTGATAGATTCTTTCTATCCAAAAATTGGATTGATTTTTTCAGAGAAGTTAAACTAGATAAACTGCCTCGTACTACCTATGATCATTTTCTGATTTTTTTGAAGCTGTGGGCTCATTCGTGGGTCCTACCCTCTTTAGGTTTGAGAATGTCGGGCTAGAACATCATCTTTTTCTTAAAACTATGAAGGAATGGTGGGGAGGTTTGAAAAAGGAAGGATGATCGATATATTCCTTTATGGAACAACTCAAGGAATTAAAGTCGATCCTTCAAAAGTGGAATAAGGAAGCTTTTGGTAATATTTTCTCTCAAAAGCAATGCCTTCTTGATAAATAAATTCCTTAGATGCTAAGGAAGACTGAGGGCATTTATTCGAGATGGAGATCATGGAGAGGGAGGATAGCAGAAGAGAGCTCCTGGATTTGATTATTAAGGAGCGAAGAATATGACTGCAAAAATGTAAAATTCAATGGCTTCGAGAAGGGGAGGAGAATTCTAACTTTTTTCATAGATGAGCGTCCGCTCGCAAATGTAAAAGCTTGATCTCCTCTATTGAATGGAGAGCGAATGGTCTTAGTAACAGAGAAAGAGATAGTGGACGAGATTCTCAACTTCTTCTCCAAGCTTTACGACTCAAAAATTTCCCATCCCTTTATTTTTTAGAATCTCAGTTGGAAGTCATTAAGCCTACATGATTCGAGTGCCTTAAAGGCCAATTTCTCTGAAAAGGAAATCCAAGAAATTGTTTTTGAGTTGGGCAACATGAAATCTTCGAGTTCAGATGGCATAACTGGTGAGTTTTACAAAAAATCTTGGAACATCCTGAAACCCGACATTATAGGGGTGTAACAAAACATACGTGTGCAAGAAGATTTCTCTTTGATTGACTAGAAAATAATGCATTGTCAATGGTAAATTTTGTTCATCTTGGAAAATTAACATATGTTTTTCCAAAGCGCTCAATCAGGTTTTCAGAACCTGACATCGTATTTGCTTCTCCATTCAACATTGTCAATTTGGAAAAATATTTTTTACTTGTAAGTATTGTGTGTGTGGTTGCACTATCTGTCAGACATAGATCTTATTTACTCATTTTTGAATCACCCAGCGTATGAAAATGATGCATGTTTCTTTATTAAAAGGAAACAATTATAATAAGTAAAACAACAGTTGGAATTAATGTACAAGGTTAATATTAACCAAAAACAAAACATGATGATAGATAACAAAATAACAACATTATTTTAGATATTTTCAAAGTCAAAAGAAACATTTGTTGTTCCATCATCTGTGTCGATCTTTTCTTCAGGAGTTTCAAAGAAATCTTTCACATCCAAATTAGGCAGGTTGGATGGATCAAATATATCATTATTTTGACAGACACAATTGGCTTCTACATTTTTCTTTTTTTCTTCTACAAGGAAACTTGATATAAATCAACTAAGTATTTCGATGTACGACAAACATATGATCAATGTCCAGTTATACCACATCAGTAGCATACTTTTTCATCACCTTTTGAACTTTTATTTTGTGGAGTTTTCCTTTTATGATCAACATTTTGTGTGTTTTTTTTAAAATTTGGACTATTAGCACAACCTCCACAAAAATAATAATTATTTCTTTCTCTGCCACGATCTCTACCACGACCCCGACCCCGTCCACGATTAAAATTTGCAACATTTTCTTTAGGAAATGGTGTTGTTTCAGTTGGTTGAGATTCTTGATTTTTTATCAATAACTCGTTATTTTGTTCGGCATCAAGAAGACATGAGATGAGTTTTGAATATTTTTTAAAATCCTTCTCCCGATATTGCTGTTGTAGGAGCATATTCGAGATATGAAAAGTAGAAAATATCTTATCCAACATGGGCATCAATAATATTTTCTCCGTATAACAACAATTTTGAACAATATCTAAATAATTTAGAATTGTAATCACTTACTAATCTAAAATCTTGTAGCTTCAAATGTATCCAATCATAATGAGCTTGGGGTAGATGAACTAATTTTAAATGATCATACATTTCTTTTGGTTTATTTCACAACATATGAGGTTCTTTTATTGTTAAATATTCTGATTTCAAATCTTCATGAATGTGACGACGAAGAAAGATCAAGGCTTTCGTTTTTTCTTGATTGATCGTTGCATTTTCTTGATTGATCGTTGCGTCGAGATGCATCTCAGCATCAAGAACCCATGACAAATAATTGCTACTATTAATGTGAAAAGCCATAAATTCTAGTTTTGCAAGATTTGTCATGGTAACACTTTAGGACCTATTTTCAGCAAATGAGACGACTAGAGCTCGCGTTGATAACGTGTTGTAAAATGAGGCACAACGAGAACACAAATTTTCAGAAAATATAATAATAAAATAAAATAAAATAGATAAAAATTAGGAAAATTTTCAAAGCCCATGGAATGTCACTATTTATAGACAATTTCACATGCATGAGGTGGACTACATGGACACTAAATATTGATAGATGGACAATACATGGTCAACATACGTGGCAATGGAAAAATACCACATGACTTTGGACACTAAGCAAAATGGAGCATCTATTTACAATAGCGAGTACAATATTAGAGAAATATTTGGTGAAAGTATTGGTGAAAGAATGATTGAGCAAACCTCTTTTTATAGTAGCTGATAACAAAAAGTTACAAAACTGTTATTCTAAAACTTTTGAGATTCTATAATAAATTATAATTGAACGAAAAAACTAAGGTAAAATACATTTTTGGTCTCTCGTGTTTGAGGTTAATGTCTATTTAGTATTTGAAGTTTCAAAATGAACACTTTAGTCCCTCAAGTTTGGAAAATGCTTCTAAATAGTCCTTCCATGCATTTTACCGTTAGTTGATTAATTGAAAACTAACCTGGTAAATTGAGTTGGCAAATTTCAATTGAGGTGATAATTATTATTAATTTTAAATAGTTTTTCTTGATTAGTTCGCTTTGGGTTTTTTGTACTATGGGTCAGTTTGAGGGGAGAAAATGAAATTTGGCCTAACTTTTTAAAGTAAATGATTTTTGGCCTTCTGCTTACATCATCATGCTGTAAAATTACCCAAATATCCTCTTCACTTCTTTCCTTTAATTTTTCAACCCTACCTCCCAACTCCCACGATTTTCTTCAATTTTTTCTAGATTCCTCTCCCTTCCTCGACGGCGACAACTTCTTTGTTTAATTTTTTTTCACTAATTTTTTCAGGATTCCTCTCCCTTCCTCGACGGCTACAACTTCTTTGTTTAATTTTTTTCATCCATATTAATTAAAAAAGAAGATCCCAACACAAATCTGGGGAGAGGTTGTTGGAGTCCACAAATCTGAGAATTTGTTGAAATCTGCAGGTGGGAAGGTTGTTGAAGTTCACAAATCTGGGATGATTGTTGAAGATTTTTTAAATTGAAAATTATTTTCATTATTTTTTTCATCAATAAAATGGGGAGGTTTGCAGATTAGATGAAACTGATCGAATCCAACACAAAAATGAATAATCGAGTAACGTGTTTCGAGTAGCGTGAGGAGCGAGTAACGTGTAGCATGAAGAGAATGGAAGGAACTTAGCTTTCAAACTGTGAAGAGCGTCTAGCGTGAGGAGCGAGTAACGTGCAGTGTGAGGAGGAGCGAGTAACGTGTAGTGTGAGGAGGAGCGAGTAACGTGAGTGTTCTGTTTTCTTCTCTCCTCTCATTTTTTATTACGTAATATGTTTCTTCTCTTCTCTTAATTTTTTTTTACCTAATTTCTCATCTGTTTCTTCTCTCAAATTAATTTTTTTGTTTTTTTATACAATTTTCTCTCCTCTTAATTGTTTTTTTCTCTCCAATTAATTTTTTCATTTTTTATGCAATTTTCTCTCATTTTAATTGTTTCTTCTCTCCAATTAATCTTTTTGTTTTCTTATGCAATTTGCTCTTCTCTTAATTGTTTCTTCTCTCCAATTAATTTTTTCTTTTTTTTATGCAATTTTCTCTCCTCTTAATTGTTTCTTCTCTTCAATTAATTTTTTCGTTTTTGTATGCAATTTTATTCTTTCAGTTAAGAAATTAAGGGAGGTTGAGAAAGACTCAATATGAGTTGAGAAATCAGAGTAGGTTGAGAAACAGTTGAGAAATTAAAGTAAAATTGGGGATTGATTGTTGAGAAATTAAAGAAAGGGTATTTAGGTATTTTTACACCATGATGATGTAAGTAGAAGGCCAAAAAACCTTCATTTGAAAAAGTTAGGCCAAATTTCATTTTGACCCCTCAAAATAAGCCTTCCGAGCAAAAAACCCGTTCGCTTTTTTCTTTCCTCTCGTTTCCCTTTTCACTGTCACTTTCTTCCTCCCGCCACTGCAACTCTCTTTGTAATTAGAATTCATCATACTAATTTCTACCGAAGGTTAAAAAGTAAGTCGCTGTCAAATTCAAAAATAGTATCATAAATTCAAATCTTCCCTTATCAAAACCCTAATTCACCATCTTTCCTAACCTTTCGTTCACTACCTTCTCGATGACTCTTCCCCTTACCTCCTTCCACTTTCAAATTACAGTACGAAAAGCTTCAAGAATGTGAACAATGAAGGTGTTGTTTGTTGTTTTACTTAAAGCTTCATGATTTTCTCTATGCTATGAACAAAAGTATCACAATTGTTTATTGTTTAATTATTTGTCTGAGAGCAAGATCTGTTAAAGCTTTTCTGAGACTTATTGTTTCTCTCTGCTATGAACGAACAAAACTATAATTATGTAATTGATTTGATGGTGAAGTCTTTTGGGGTATTAATCCCTTGCTCTAACAACCCAACGTATGAAATTCCATTTGAATATTTAAATTCCATTAAACTTGATTTCAACATCACTAACCATAAAATCTCAAAATCCTCATCCATTATGTAAATAAAAAAATTGCAAACAAAGCCATGGAACATAGGCATTATCACAAAGGTAAAATTTTGAAATTTCTACATTAGTTCTTTTTCAATCATTTTCCAAATGGAACTGAAAGTAGTGGAAGGTTGTGTGTGGACAGACGATATAGATTCTAAAATCCATTACTGAAAAATTAGCTCTTTGTACTGTAATTGGGACTCACCCATTGCTAACAGTTCTTGAAGCTTTTCGTACTGTAATTTGGGGTCAGGGCATATGATCGGTGTCACACCCCCTCCCTAGCTCCTCTCTAGCCAAATAAAGAGGTGTGAAGCCAGCATATGTCGATACATACTGATCCTCTTGCTTAAAACTTTCGACTAACTTGCAGATATATATATATATATATATATATATATATATATATATATATATATTAAAAAGTTATTGATATGAAAATCCTAGGTTTTGAATATTAGTAACCCAATTGGTAAACTTCTAATATCAAATTCTAAAATTTCAAGTCAATTATACAACAATCCATAGGGAAGGACTAGAATTGGATTACCTTTTGATCGAAGACTACTAGATAAGACTCAAGGTTTAAACACTCCACAAGCAAGATGATCAGACTTACCTGAATGTCCAAGCATGCAACCCTAGGTCAATAATTGCAAAGATTGGTGACGAATCTTCGTCATCAACACAGAGGAAAATCTCATTTCAAATTCATTGTGCCAAAAAGCTTTTTTTACAATGTCATAGCTAGGCTTAAATAGCCTTCCCAATAAAAATCCTAATCCATCATACAAATTTCTAAATGAATCCTACTTAAATGTTATTAAAAAGAAAAAAGCTAAAAAATATTAAAATTACATCACAATTATTAAATAAAATCTAATTAATAATTTGATGCTTGGACAGTTTATATCATCCTCTTCTCTTTTGAAGGATTCGTCCTTGAATCCAAATCAAAGCCTTGTAAAGCAGTCTTGAAGTCATGAGAAGAAAATGATGTCAATCTTCTTGGATGATCTCCCTTGCAAAACATCATTGAAGTCATGAGATGTCAAAGGTAGACGCCTTGGATTCCTCTTAGTTTTGAAAGAATAGTGGTCCTTCAAATCTCCATTTAGTTTGTGACCATAAAAAAAACTTGGACCACTCATGGAGATTTGTTTTAATACTTTTACTTCCTGCAAAAATTCAAAGAAAAAACTAGGCAAACTTGGTGGAAGTGTTATCATCCTCACAAATTTTCAAACTCACATTATTGGCTTTTCTCTCATCAACGTTTGCAAACTTTTCTTCTTCATATATTTCTATGGTTTTTGTCTCAGTCTCATGCCTTTTGTCTTCCAACTCACACACAACAATGTTTTCTTCTCTTGGAAGCAGTGATCCAACAGTATGATCAAATATTACTTTGAATTCTAATGGACTAGAAAGTACGTGAGTTTCAAGTTCACTACCATCTACTCCCTCTACCCCACTACGATTAGCACATGCTTCTCGAGTAAAACAACAGTCCAAAGATTACAATCATGTGAGTCCTTGCAATCTAACGATTTACTAGAAAAAACATCATGTTCATGCATTGACACAACATTATTATGCTTGTCTTTACTAGTGGAAGCATTAAAATTGAACTTGGATTTAGTGTACCTCGAAGATTTTCTTTGGAGTGATCGCCTTTCTATCTTGATGGCAACATACACCATTTCTTCTAAGTCCTCACAAGGTCAAATTTCTTCTTGGTCGGCAAGCATATCGACATTTTGCTCATTAAGTCCATTGTAGAATCAATCCATGGTAGTTTTCTCTTTCTCATATATGTTAACATCCTTAAGTAGTAATAATAGCTCTTCATAGTAAGTTTTCACACTTTTGCTCCCTTGCTTCAAAGCTTGCAATTTGTAAAAATCTTTAGGAACAAAACAATTTCTCATTAGCACCTTTATTTCTTTCCATGAGAGTGTTGTATGATTTTCACTTCTTCTTCTTTTCGACAATAAATAAATAACTCCACCATGTTAGTGCATATTCTTCAAACGTAGATACAACAAGTTTTACCTTTTCCTTTTCACTGTAATTGTGATATTCAAATACGACATCAATTTTCTCCTTTCATAAAAGATATGCATCTAGATTTGAAGATCATCCAAAAAATAATGAAAGCATGATTCGATCTACGTAACTATTACTCAAACCTCTTCTTTTTTTATACATTATTTAAAAAAGTTCAGCTACTTATAACATAGAACATTTCAGCTGGTTAATTGATGTGTCTGCTTAACGTGCTTGCTTAACCTAGCTGCTTGACGTGTCTGCTTCCTAATTTTGTTTTCCTCTGACTTTTCAGATCGGCGCCCAAACTTTTCTTGTTTTTTTTTTCAATTCAATCGTCGGCCACTTCTTTTATTTTTTTTCTTTCTTTCCTTCCTTCTGATTCCTCTTTCACGACCGCAACTAATCTTTCTTTATTTCCAATTCTTTCTTTTTTTTTATTCAAATAGCAAATAAATTATCTTTTTCTTCCAAGTCACTGCCGACACTTTTTGTTTTTTTTTTTTTGTTCAATTCACGACAGATTCAATTTTTTTAAAAAAAAAATTCAAACAAGAACAAAACAAATTAAAAATTAGACTCAATCAAGAAAACAATTAGACATATACCCAATCTAGAGCCTAGGCATTGATACCAATTATTATGAAAATCCTAGGATTTGAAAATTTGAAACTCAATTGGTAAACTTCTAATATCAAATTCTAAAACCCCAAGTCAATTTGACAACAATCCAAAGGGAAGGACTAGAATTCGATTACCTTTTGATCGAAGTCCAAGAGATAAGACTCAAGGTTTGAACAGTCCACAAGAAATATGATCAGACTTAGCTGAATGTTCAAGCATGTAACCCTATATCAAGAATTGCAAAGGTTGGTGATGAATATTCGTCATCAACACAGAGGAAAATCTCATTCCAAATTCATTGTGCCAAAAAACTTTTTTTACAACCTCATAGCAAGGCTTAAATAGCCTTCGTAATAAAAACCCAAATCCATCATAAACAATACCAAATTAATCCTACTAAAGTGTTATTAAAAAGAATAAAACTTGAAAAATATTAAAATTACATCACAATTATTAAATAAAATATAATTAATAATTTGATGCTTGGTTAGTTAGTATGAGTTATAGGGAAACTTCTTTAATCTTACACAACGAAAAACTTATAATACATAGTGTGATAAAACTGGTTTAAATACAACTCATCTGTATCTAATTCTTCAGTACGTAAGTCCACCACGGACTACGGCACAATAGAATCTGCTAGACAAACTGGACAACTGGCAATAGTAGGCTCAACTCTGAGATCACTATCATTACCGAAAAACGAAAAAACATTTTGAAAGAATGAGCTGAAAGGCTCAGTGAGTAATTGACTTTAATAAAACATAAACAAACTTAGCTTAAACCTTATTTTCCAGTTTTCTAAAACATACTTATACTTTTAACTTGAATAAATATCTTTTTATACTTATGTTTACTCTACACATGACTACTCATCTAACCTTATTGTAGTAGAATTTAATCGATGCAGACAATGATGGTCTCAGTGAGTTGTGGCTTTCAACTGAATCCGTTGTAGTAGAATTTAATCAACACAGACAACGATCGTCTTGCTGGAAACAAGGTAACTTCTAACTAGTTATGATAGGATCCTTACTAAAGTGGAGCACTAAGTACGTGATAGCAGATTTTAATTAATGCTACAGTGCCCCCACAACAGTAGGCCTTTAACTCTATGCACATGAAAATTATACTATCTCGAGATACTCAAGCCCATCCCACTGTGACTATCTCCTTTGAAGAGCTTAAACAGTTCTCTAAATATCAGAATATAAGATAACACAAAGCATGCTTGTAACACTTATAATAAACTTATAAGGAATTACTTGCAAACTTGCTTGGCTTTAGACATGCTCTTAACTTTAGTAAACTTATGCTTTGTTCTTGACTTGCTTCTATTACATCTTACTTATCAAATTACATATTTTTAATAGCTTATGCAAGGTAATGCTTAAGAAAATCTCAGGCTTAATATTTACAATATGCCTTGCTTATCTTTTGTTAAATAGCTTATATCTTGCTAATAAAACATGTTATTTTTAACCTTTTAGTATACTTGGACTTGATTAGAAAAACTTGTAACTCACATCCATCTCATCGCATAGCATAGACTGACATCACAATTCTACATCCCAACAAGTTTTTGTAATTTAGTTTATACTTGGACTTGATTAGGAAAACTTGTAACTCACATTTATCTCATCGCATAGCACATACTCATAACAATTCTAGATCACAATAGTAGTTTACTAAAGGTTATCATGGTTACACTAGAAGTGGAACTTATCAGTCTTATCAATCGAATAGTACATCCAAGTCCCAAGTTAGCCTTGATGTCTCCTCTTCGCGAACTAATGCTCATGGAGTGCGAATGCGAGGTCTTTCTTTGCCTTCTTTCAAACATTGAAAGGTGGGCTCATCTCGATTATCTGTCTCTCCTACACACAGACAAGCTTCAAGTATTTCCTCATCTGTTCTAACTGTTAATGACAACACCATGGATATTTCTATGGTTAGTCCATCCGATAGTATCGACTCTTCCTTTTCTCTTCCTACTAGTGATCATGTTGTTTTTGGTAAATGTTATGATATCTGAAAATACTTGCTCCTCTGCTATGTTGAATGCTCATGTATCTTCCTCAATTCTTGTTGTTCCTGAGTTTTCTGTTGCTATTACTGATTGCTCTGTCTTGCCGAATGTTTCTATCCCGATGGAATTTGTTCCTTTAATGACTTTAATGTTAATGGCTTGAGTTCTAAATTGATGTTCTTATGGAGATCGTGGATGTGAGGAATGTCTCTGATCCAGTTATAGAGACTGAGATTCACCCTGCTTGTGAGGGTGCTACGGACAATGTCGCTTCTCCTTTTATTGATAACATTGCATCACCAAATGATGTTGTGTCTGACTCCACCTATTCTGATGACCATGCTATTATTGCTCATTTAGTTAGATGTCCTCATAAATCTGTTGGCTCTTCTGGTCTCTCTACTGACAAGTTTTCCAGTCCTGTTGGGAAAAGTTCAAAACCCACATCTGTTCGTGGTGGCCCTCTCAAAGGACCAAAATTTATCACCAGCAAAGCAAGACGTCGTAAACTCTCTCCAAATGTTCCTTTGATTCCCATTGATGGAGTGTATTTCTACTGTGAAGACAATGTAAGAAAGTGGAAATATGTAGTCCAACGAAGGATTGTAGATGAACTTAATATTTCTGACAAGCATCACTTGTGTTTCGCCATCATGGATCTAATTAATCAAGCGAGTCTATTTAAAACAGTATCTCAAGCTAGCCCATTTTATCCACGTTTGATTCGTGAGCTGATTGTTAATCTCCCTAGTGAGTTTGATGATCCAAGTAGTATTGAGTAAAGGAAGATTCATATTTGTGGTATGTGCTTCACAATTTTGCCTAACACTATCAATCAGTTTCTTGGGATTGAGATTCCATCAGATTTCTCTGCTATTCAGCCATCTTCCAAGGTTTTAATTTCTGAATTAACTGGTGGGACTATCACCACTTGGCCTATGACTGGTCAATTGTCTGCTACTACTCTTAGTTTAAAGTATGCAATTCTGCATAAAATTGGTATTGCTAACTAGCATCCTTCAAGTCATGCTTCCAGCACCTCCTCTGCTCTGACAAACATAATTTATCTCATTGGGACAGGTACTGTGGTTGATGTTGGTTCTTTTGTCTACAATCAGTTGCTACCCTATGTTGAGACATTTGCTCTCAAGATTCAGATTTGTTTTCCGCGTCTGCTATGTGGCCTTATGCTCTCTCAACATCCCACCAGCTTAACTGCTAAGGATGCTTCTAGTCCTACCCCCAAAGTCCTCAATTTGAGCTATAAACTGTTTCAAGGGTCTCATGTCCCTGACATTACTCATACCATTCACCCCTCTCGTGATAAGGAATTTGTTCTACCTGATGATCTTCGCACTCTTGATGATGGATTGTTGCTTCCTCCAGCTTTGGAAAATCGCATCCTTCATGTGCCTTCTACTGAATCTAGATTATTGAGTGGGATCATGTGTACGCTTACTTATCGTCGTGTTGTTTTAGATATTCTAGTTCTTTCTCTTCGTATTTTGCTGCCATCTTAGAGAGATGCTTCTTTGTATGAGGAGCCTCATCCTCAGTCATATTGAATTTTTGTTAGCAATCAAAGGGGAGTCGTGTGAGTTAAGTGGGAGTTGTGTTGTGTTGTTAGTTGTTTTTGTTGTTGTTGTTCCTTGTATATGGTTGGTGTGGGGGGTTTTTTGCCTAAAAGAAATTTTGTTTGTCAAAGGGGGAGTTTGTTATTGTTTTTGTTTTAACTAGAAAACTTCTTTTATTCTTGCATTTTATTCTCCTTGGTAGTTTTCTTTTTGGTTATTGGTGAACATTCCTTTGTGGAGATGAATTAGTTGTGACAATCTTTTGGCTCCTTCCTTCTTTGATATTGATATAAAAACATCACATTGTTCTTTGAATAAGTATATGTGCGTAGTATATTTTATAACCTAGTGTTGATTAAGAAGATTGTGATTTTATGCTTTGTGATATGTACCATAAAGAATATATCTGCATCGGCTGTCGAACATCTTGTTACTAACTTTGTGGTGAACATCATTGAGAAGTGTTGCACAAGTTAGGAGGAGTCTAACTTTAGAAGATATCTTGTGGATTCTCATTCAGAGGAAGCCTGGATACTGAGATGCTAAGGTGAACTATGCATCAATTGGTTTAGGGGAGCCTAGACCTTATCTTGTGAGATTTGTGTAATATAAGGTAGTTCATCTTTTGATGAGTTATGTACTTATGAACCTCTTGATTTTTAGTAAATAATCTTTATCATTTGGGTATATGACCCTCCAGATGTAGGTGTGGTCACACCTAAATGAGTTAACAATTTGTTCGTGTTCTTACTTTTCTTGTTTTTCATTGTGTTGCTTGCTTTGTCAATAGTTTTGCTTCTACCTTAATATCTCCAAATTAATACTTTGTTTTTTTCAAGATACAATAAAATATTTTGAAAATAAAAACTAAACAAATTGAAGGATATCTAATATAGATAATTTAAGCACTCATATCATAATTATCAATTTAACTTTGAACGCTAACGTCTCTTAAATGAACTATAATAGCCCACTTTCTCTAAAACTCTTCGAAATCTCATATCTGTAAAAATGAAAAAAATAAAAAAGAAAAGTTGGTTTATGTGTGCCACATTGCCATTGTCCCCACTATGAAATAATTTTCGGTATAATGTATGCCCATTCATAACATGTGTGAGATATGTATATTGATAAATCAACATTGGTTTGGGAAATGACTTGTTGCTATTAGTGTAGAAAACTTAATTTGGTGAGTTGTGTCTAAACAACACGTACTCCAATCACATAAAGTCATGTGTTTGCAACGTTTTGAAAAGTATATTTGTTGTTTTCTAAAATCTCATCCATCTTTTCAACATTTGTCCAATTTAACAATATAAATAATATATTATCGTTGAAAGTAACATAAGCTTAATTAATGGTCTCATGTACATTTTTTTTAATATTACTTCTATTTTAATTTTATCATTCTTTCGAGTTACAATTTTAGTCACTATAATTTTAGAGAAAATCAGAATTTTGTCTTGAATGTTTGATATGATAAAGTTCTCAAACAATAATTTAAATGAAAAATTTGTGAAATTTGATCAATTCATCCTGAGAAGATCATCAAACATGCAATTTAATCAAGAAATTAAAAGATAATGGGAGTAGAAATTGAGTTGGTTTTAGAGAAGAGAGAGAGAGAGAGAGAGACAATGAGATGAAAGGTGTATGTCATTAGATACCTTATTTGTGTGAAATGACATAATATGTAAGTGAATGGCATAGCCACCACATATTAAACAAGTGGAGGCCTCCCACTCCCTACAATAATCACCCCCACATCCTTTCCTTTCTATTTCCCTCTTGGGTTTTTATCCTCTCAAACCAACTCCACCATTGCTTCCATGTTTCTACTTTCAATCTCAATTTCTTCTTTCTCATTTTTAACAACTCCTCCATCTTCATTTTCATCCCACTCATTAACCATTTTCACACATCTTTACTTTCAACTAAACAATAACCGCTACAATAATTATGGTTTCTATGACACAATAATATGCCAAATTAAGGTAAGAGATAAAAAAAAAAAAAAGGAAAATTGTCCAAAACAAACTAAATAAGTTTTCACAAAGTAGCACCCTTTTTTGAAAGTCGTGAGAACACTTCTTCTCGATTAATCTCGACTGGGATCATTCCCAAGATTTTCATTTAAACTTCAGGATTTGAAACAACTCAATGACTTGAAATGACAAAATTACCTTTGTTTTGAAAAAACCCTTTACCTTACGGATGCCAATCTAGGTCCTCATTTCACTTGAGTTGTACTTGAAACAATTGCTGAATTCGAGCTTACTCACTCTAATTTACATTCTTGGAATGTTTATTCCTTACATTAATCTTTGTTTTATCGAGGTAATTCACCATTTCTCGTCTTTACTTAGAAATTTTACTTCAAGTATAGAATGTTACGGAATTGTGCAATAAATTTGGTATATTTGTGAAATCAATTGGTATTTGAAGTTGGGTTTCTAGAGTTTTACGTTTGCTCCATGTAGTTTGAAATGATTTCCTGTATATTTTTGCATTTGACGCATGAAATTGGTATAAATCTCACTCGAAAGTTTATTGAATGAGCACTGAGATTGGTTGAAGATGTCTCAAGTTCATACGTTTTTCGTGCCATTGTGTATACATCTTGGGATATATGTGGACCGAGAATGGCCGAGGATTTTGTACATAATGGTGATGCAAACCCCAATCTTGTGGCCCTCGATGTGAATATGTCCCGAGTTCTTAAAAATAAAACACGATCTTGATCGAGATATTCGTAGTTTTTCCTGAGATATTCAGCACTTTATGACATAATGGTCTTTTTTTTTTCTTGTTTACTTTTTTGTATATGATTATCCAAGATGTGCTTCTTTGTTGGTTTGTATGGCAAATGACAATGGTATATAAAATTCGCTCTTCTGACCACTTTTTGACCAATTCAACTTGTTGTTCTCATTTAGCTAAAACTGTTTTGAACATCAAGAAGAAGCTAACACCTAGACAGTAGTACATGTTTAGGCCGATTGTGTTTGGTCATCGTTCTTATGTGAAGTTGGTTTTTAATGGTCCTATGTGCCATTATATTTTGCCAATCATCATTAAATCTTGGTGACAATCTGATGAAACTTGATCCAGAATTATAACCTGTCACGGTGATTACGTAAGTTAAAACACAAACGTAAATTATTGGCATCAACAACATGCAAATAACAAGAAAAACATATTTTCAATAAGATAATATCACTGTATTTACCTTCTTTTCCTTGATTTTTTGCCAAAATATGGAATGTAAGGGTTTGGAGATGAAACAAACACTTCACAAACTAGTTTTTGGAAAGTTGTTATGCAAAATTCTTGAGGAAACAATCATGCTTTAGGTTTTATTAAGAAGGATATAAAAATATATAACAATATTCTCCTAAATGAGGGCATTTTCGTAAAAATCGTTTACTTTTATGATTACCCTACACTTGCAGGAAATTTAGGATATCAAAATTAAATAATAAACTCGGGACGATTCCGATCGAGATTGACCGAGAAGAAATATTCTCACGACTTTTAAAAATTGGTTCTACTTTCAAAAGGAGAAAACTTAATTAGTTTATTTTGGACAATTTCTCATAAAAATTATATATATTTTCATGACAGTGAATTCGATATTTAACATTTTAATTGATAGTACTTATTTTATATTAGTTCAGCTCAGATCTTGTTTACATAAAATGTATATACACTTAATCTTAACGATGAGATCAAAAGTTTCAATCTCTCATCCAAAATTGTTGGGCCAAACAAATATACTTTTTAGAAAATTTATTTAGTGTTGGTGTGTCTTGTTAAAATTGTGTCCGAAAAAACAAAATAAGAAAATAATGAAATCAAAATGGTATAAAGGAAAATATGATAACTAAAATGAAATGAAGATTTTGAAAGTTTATGAAAATAGATATAAGTTAAAAAATTTAGTATCAAAATGCATAGTTTTAGAAGTATAAAGACTAAAATCATTTTTTTTACAATAAAATTTGAAGTAATGAGTGGAATGGAGGAATCAAACCTCTAACCTTGATTGATAGTGCAAACACTATGCAGCTGAGCTAGACTCATTTTAGCAATCAAATTCAAACTTTTTTAAAAAAGTTAAATCCTATTTTAGTTCCTAAATTTTGTATCTTGTTCTATTTTGGTTCATGAACTTTTAAAAACGTATGTTTTAGTCATTGAACTTTTAACAAGTGCATATTTTGGTCCTGCCATTAAGATTTCATTAACTCTCTAACGGAATGATGTAGTGACTTCTATATTTAAATGAGTAGGCTGTCAAATAAGATAATCACTCTTAATAATTTAGGGTTTTAATTTTTAATGAAATATTAGATGGTAAATTGATATTTTATCGGAGAACTCAAAAAGTAACTGTCTTCAAGATTTCATTTTGGTGCATTGTCATTCTATTTCACTTTCTCCACTCATATGTTAGATACAATTTATCCACATACAATTTCTTTTTGTGATTTATTGAGGTGTTTTTCTTCTCTTCCTCCTAATTCTTTCTTTCTTCTTTTTTTTTTTTTTTTGGACAAGGCGAGGCGGGGAGGGGGGAATTGTGATTCATTGTGGGAATATTTATCCGCAATTTCGTATAGTTTATTTTTATGCATTCAATAATTATGGGGATAACAAAACGGTAGGAAACGGTTGGGGTTTTGTCAAAATTCTGGATTAATGAGTTATTTTGGTAAAAAATGTGCCCCTCACCTACCATTTTTTTATAATATTCTTGTTTTGCCCAGGTTAATGGTTTATAACATACTAATCGAATACAATCTAATTAAGTGTAATTTAAAATATCATTGTCTAATTCAAACCTAACCAAATTTCTGGATAAAGTAGTTGAATTATTGAAATACAATGTATTTGAATCCGTTGGTTTTGAGATTTTAGCTCAATGGAATAGAGAGTTAGAGCAACCAATTTTTTTTTTTCTATTTTTCATTTTGAATATTATATTTGATATCAAATATGTTTTGATATAACTATTTTTTAAAAATATGTGGGATTTTCAATCTTAGATTTATTTATCACTTTTATAATTTATCCAACTAATTATTGAAAATATCTAAAATTATTCAATATTTTATTTGTTTCACTTTTATGATTTTAATTTATAATGTACCATTACATTTATTTTAATTTTAGATTTGGATTAAACCATTCATATTGGTTTATGGTTAGTTTAATTTTTAATACACCTTTACACTTTTATCTTGTTTGCTTTTTTATTATTTTAAATTCATATTAAATCATTTTGATTTATTTTGTTGTTATTTTAGAGATATTACCGTATAACAAATTTTATTAGTTACCCTATTAGTCATTTTGGTATATTATTTTTATTTTAATATTCTCTATGTATTTTTTCTTTTATCAATATCTCTACAAAAGTTTGTATTTTATAGAACCAAAAATATTTATACCATTTTAATCATTATGTTTTTTTGCTATGGTTATAGAACGAGTAAGTACTAGTTTTTATGGTAGATGGAGTGAAACTTCACAATATCAGGCTTATCATGTTGTTGAGGTTTATGTTTCTTTAGCATCTTCATTTCGACAATTTATTGATTGTATTCAAGGTAAGTTTTTTCCATCTTCAAATCTAATTGAATCAAATAGTTAAATTATTGAAATACAGTATAATTTGAGATGTGGGTTATGAGATTTCAACCTAACAGAATGAAAGAGATAAAACAACCAAATTTTTCTTCATTTTTCAAATTTGAATTTTATATGTTTCCAAACTAGATTATATGATTTAATTGAGACTTCTTGTCAATTAGAAAGTTTATTTTTAAAATGTTTTATTTACAAATAAATTCTCTTCATTTTCGATAATTATAAAAAGAAAGAAAAATCCTAAGTTTTTTAAATAGTTGGAAGAAGCTGAAACTTCATCACCTCCTTCGCTTGAAGACAAACATTCTTCAAGTTTCATCCTTTGTTTACTTTCAGAAGTTTGGAGATTCTATCATTCATCCAACCATCAATCAGATTTTGGAAAAGTAGAGAGATTGTTGTGCATTTTCTAAAAGATAATTTGTATTATGTTTTTTTTTTTTTTTCTAACTGCAACCCCAAACCACGGCGAACCCAGTGTGCAATGACAACAAAACAACGATAGACGAGCAGTAGGCGAACGACTGTGGACCAACGGTAGGCGAAAAAGTGAGAAAGCTGATTTTTTTGCTGATAGAGGATTTCAAACACTGGTTTAGGCATGAATGAAGGAGAAGATGAAAAAATTAGGCATTTTTTTTTTTTTTTTTTTTTGTTGAGGCTTGAATGAATGATGAGTTGATTAGGTATTTTGGCAAGTGCATTGATTACAGTGTAAGGGGCTTAATTATAGTGTAATTTAATGTTTTAAATTGTTTAGAGACTTCTCAAATTGTGTATTTGAACTTTGGAAATTTATTTGTGGTTGAGTATTTTTGACAATTTTACACCTTTATTTTTTTTTTATTAATTTTTCATTTTCTTATTTTTGTAATTAAATATTTTTTTACTATTTGTTTAAAATAAATCTTAAATTTGGCTATTTATCTACTCATCTCTGTTTTATGCTTTTTACACGAAGAAAAATATAGAACTAAAATTTATTGACTAAAGAAAAAGAAAAACTAAAATACATTTTTACTAAACTTGTATGTACTAAAATAAAAATTAATTTAAAAATAGGAAAATTATTACAAATGACAAGTTGATGAAAATATTTACAGTTATACCAAAATTTTAGATTTTATTAATGATAAACATAATACAGTATATGTGAGTGCATTGATAGAAGTCTATGTCTACATCAATAAAATCTAACATTTTATCATATTTTATAAATATTTTGAATCATTTTGCTATCTTTGAAAATGATTCTAATAGAAAATAACCCTAAACCATAATTTTAGTTTTCTCAAAGGCGAAAAGAAAACCAAAATTTTTGTGTCGAATATTTCTATAAATGAGATGATTGAAATGACGTTTGTTACAAATAGGATGAGAAACGTTTTTTTTTTCTTTTTTCTTTTATTTAAAGTAAAACAGACCGGAACAACTTGTATAAATCACTTTTACAAAAAACACAATGAGATAAGATAAAACAAAAATTAAAATTCCCAATATCAATATACATCCAAATTAAAAATCATGAACACATATCACCAAAATTTCTTGCTTTAAATTTCATTTAAACTCAATTATTGTCCCCATAATTTTCTCTTTGGAAAAAAAAACGTATTTAAAATCTAATCAGGGCAACCCTAATTATTTATATTAATATTTTAATATCACGTATTAAAAGTAAATTTAATTCTCTCATGTTATTATATTTTCATTAATTATTTGAATAATATACAAAAACATTTTTAATTCTTTTTTTAATTTGAATCTCATTTAAAACTAACTTTATAATAACAATTTATTATCATAATTCTTGATAAAGTGAGCTTAGCTCATGGTAATTGATATGATCTTACTTCTTAGATATCTAAGATTCGATCCCCCACTCCCATAGTTATTGTAATAAAAAAAAACACAATACAATAATTCCTACATTAATTGTATTAGATGCAATAAATATATTTTTCATTTAATAAATGTGAACATTTCAAATTTTCTAATTTCAATACCTTTTATTTTTGTTGGGAGCTAACAAGGAGACTTTATGGACCTACAAATTATAAACTTGAATGATACAGGATTAATTAACTAAACTCTTCAATTAATTAACTCACTCCTATACACTATAGAATAAGTTGCATCCATGGATTTTTTTATAACAATGAATCCTTGTATATAATCCTTACAAATAAGTCGATAACTCACGAGTTGTTCGTCAATACAGATAGATCAAAAGTTTGTTTTATCATTATAATTACTTTTATATACACAAGTATCACTAAGCCTCTAATTAACAATTGTTTATGGTCCAATCATAAATTACGTCCCTCTCGGGCAAGCAAGAGAGTAGGATCACTTGTTCAAGTTTCGAAGTCACAACCTAAGAGAACTACTCATCTACTCACCCTATTTAGAAAGAAGTGGATTCTGTCTTGTGAAATTATGTTCCTAGCTTCTTACTTGGTTAAGCCTCCAAAATGATAAGCACATTAAGTTAGCGACTCAGATCACTCTCACCCATGCAAATCAAAGGACGAGCCCACACATACAAGAGTTCATAACTCAATTAAGATTAAGATTAAGTTGCACCATGATCATTCTATGAAATATTAATTTCTTCAATTAACAGTTTTACAAAGGGAGATTAATTATTTCATGTTCGTCTTATACAATTTCTTCATATAGGATATCTCACTCACATATCTTTAGATGAATGATTTGGATCAAATCGATTATAACAATAATAAAGTGAGTCGTTTTCATAGTGTCTGATATGATCCACACAAGCATCAAATTATTAATTAGGTTTTATTTAATAATTATGATGTATTTTAAATAATTTTCAATTTTTATCTTTTTATCTTTTTACCGTTTTTTAATAACTTTTAAAAAATGGATAATTTAGTCTTTTTCCATGGAATTAGGGTTTATTGAGAGGCTATTTAAACCTTGCCTTTAGGTTGTTTTAAGGTTTTTGATAATTAAAGATTTAGGGTTTTATTTGAAAATTCTTTGGTAGATGACAGAATCTCAGCGTCGCCTTTTTGCAATTCTTGATTTAGGGTTGCAAGCCAAGAACATTCAGGTAAGTTTGATCACCTTCCTTGTGGAGTGTTCGAACTCGAAGTGAGGAACTAGTTCTTCTTATATCTTGGTCTTCGATCAAAGGGTAATCCAAATCTAATCCATTCCCTTGGGTTTTTATCAAATTGATTTGGGAGTTTTAGAATTTGTTATTAGGGGTTTCCCAATTGGGCTCCTAATTTTACAAATCCTAGAGTTTACTTATCATTTGGTATCAGAGCCTAGGCTCTAGATTGGGTATATGTTTATCGCTTTATTGATTAAAGTCTAGTTTTTAAGTTATTTGTGTTCTTGATTGAATTGAAAAAAAAAAAAAAAAGCTTCTGCCGTATATTAGAGTAAGCAAGAAGAAGAAGAAGAAGAAAAATAAGAAAGAAAAAAAACGTAAAAGAAAAACGAAAAAAAAAAGAAAAAAAGAACAAGTTGTCGTGGGTATTTTTTAAAGAAAAAAAAATTAGAAGCACGTCAAGCAGGAACGTCAATTAAGCTGCTGGATTTTCACAGGTTTTAACCTGCTTATCTTTTATAAGAAAATTAATAGTTTTTTTTTTAAAAAAAGGCAATTGGTTGACTTTTTTGAATTTATTTTTGGGTAAAATTAGTATCGTTGGATTCTATTATTAATTATTTGTTTCTTTTAATCATTATTTTGTCTAGTAGGTTCCTTTTCTTTGTTCATCTTGCATAATTCTTGAATTTTGAATATTAGGTTCTTAATTCTAAATATCATATTTTTATCGTTTCTTGTCTAGTTTGTTGAATCTCGAATATTAGGTTCTTGATTTCTAGTTTTCGCTTTTGTTGTATTCAACTGGTTCTTTGCTTGAGTTAGACACTTTATAAGCATTCTTGCTTTATTTGTTGTTGGCTTGCTCTTCTGAGCTTGGTTGCAAAATCTTGGCTATCACCCAAAGAATTCATATATGTGGGAGAGATACAATTTGAGTGAAAACACGAGTGAACATCATCTAACGAGGGAAAACATGTGAGGGAGTAATTGTGAGGTTCACTTTTCTTTCACTTATTTATGTTTTGCAGCAATGACAGGTAACGAAGGTGTTCAACAGGGAGAGTTACAAGGAGGATTAAATGAGGAAGTCATGCAACGCTTAGAGACCTTACTCAATGCGAGGTTGGACAGAATAGAACAAAGGTTTCAAGCTAGGGAAATACCTAAAGTAAGGAGACAGGTTGTGAGGGATTTTGAGGAGGACGAAGAATCAGAGCAAAATGAATACGACTCTGATCCTGTTATAGATGAGCCTAGGAGAGGGGAGCGACATGGCCCGAGGAGAAGAGGAGGTTTTCATAATAGGAGGTCGCAAGGTAGAAGAGAAAACAACCATGGAGATAGGATTTTTGGAAACATTAAAGTTAAATTTCCAAAATTTCATGGTAAATCAAATCCTGAAGACTTCTTCCAATGGGAACATGAGGTAGAACATATCTTTCGAGGTAATGATCTCTCTTAAGAGAAAAAGGTAACTATCTCCATCACACATTTTAAGGACTATGCACAAACATGGTGGGATAAGGTATGTTCTAAGAGGAGGAGACGACAGGAGGGTCTAGTGGAGATGTGGGTCGAATTGAGAGAGCTCATGAAGAGTCGGTTTGTGCCAAAACATTACTTGAGAGATTGTGCACAACGACTACATGCATTGCGCCAAGGGAGTAAGAGTGTAGATGATTATTACAAGGAGATGGAGATGTTGATGGAAAGAATGGATATGGATGAGGGTGAAGAGAACACTATGGTTAGATTCCTTCTTGGATTAAATATTGATGTGACAGAACGTGTTGAACTGCAAGAGTGTGAGGATGTGGAGACGTTAGTGCATCTTACAGAAAAGGTTGAAAAGCAGGTACAACGACGCAAATCCAGGTTCACTTCTAAAATTTTTTCCCATTCAACTTCTTGGAAGCATGGTGACAAACCTAAAGATTCTAAACTTAAAGCAAAGATAAGAAGTGATAAGCCTAAAGATAAAGCATATTCTTCATAAAAAAACTCTCCCAAAGATGGAGGCACCCACAGGTAGAAATAGAGACCTTAAGTGTTGGAAGTGTCAAGGAGTAGGGCACATTAGTAGGAAATGTTCTAATAAGAGGACAATGATTATTAGAGGAGGAGAGATAGTAACTGATGTGAGTGAAGATGATGCAGAGCCAGAAAATTTAGTGAGTGACGAAGAAGGAGAGGAA
>JBBPDJ010000003.1:6647098-6666549 GCA_037974625.1 Cucumis cinereus
TATATGAGAGATATTCATTTAAATATGATTTAAATGAAATATTAATTAAATAGGATTTAATTAATTTAAATTTAATTAATTAATTAATTTGTTAATTAATTAAATTAAATTTAATTTAATTTTAATTAAATTAAAATTAAATAACTCCTTTGTGGGAGTTATTTTTTTGGGAACGTGGGATGATCCCACATTTTCCAAAAGATGTCTCTAACCTCCCCTTCTTCATCCTGGAGAAGGGGAGTAGCAGAACTGTTCTGTGTACGTTGTTTTGCATAGAGTCTGCAGAAGAAAAAAAAATCCCTCTACTATTCCTCCAAAATTCCCACAGAAAAATCTAAGTTGGTTCGCATCAGAGGATAGGAGAGGTTCCAATTGGTGGTGGCTTAAATAAACTGTTTTGTAGATTTCTGAGACGGCATCAAAAGTAAGTTTTTTTTTCTTCTCTGTAATTTACAAAAAGCATGCTTAGCCTGAATTAACTATTTCTGTATTTTTCCAATGTATGGTATTTTAAAGTTTTCCAAAATAAAATTGAGATGATTCTGGATTTCTTCCGCTGCGATGGGTTTTTATCCCATCACTGATATCACATATGAATGAGAGGGATCATGAAAGGACATGGGTTGTCCGCCTAGACGTAGTGCGAATGTTATATGAAGGTTTCGTCCAACCAATCGAGCACTACGCAATAGTACAAGGGAACTGTGTCTACTTTGATGTTGCATCCACCAATGTGCTTTATAAGTTGACCAATGATCCTGAAGCAGCTGGCAAGTTTTGATTGATGCAACTAAGAGGCGGAATGCCAAGGAAGTGCCAGGTAAGATCGTTTGGCCAGAGGCATTTCTCTTGATTCTAGTCCATATTCTAACGAGTGCACGCCTGAATTTGGAGGTTGTATAAACCTTGGGGAGCAACTGACATCACGATTAGCACCATGGTTGTGCTGTAATTGCTTTTAGGACAATGGTTCATCCACGACCTAGAAATTTCTCTCGGCATCCATTCTTACATATCACATGCTTCCGCAAAAATTAGATTCCCTTCGCATAATTAGTTGACCTAGTGGTAAATTAGTCTTCCAGTCCCTCCCTCTATACCCAAGTTCAAACTCCACTATTCAAACCAAATTTATATAAAAACACTCTTGAGCTTAGCAATACTTAGGTGCAGCCTAGTGTACCTAAGTTTCATTCTCCCTACTTTTAAATCACACAAATTCTAATTACACCTAAGTTTTTCTTCCAAATAATTATGAACGCTTGGTGTTTTTATTTTAAATAGGTTTTATCAAAGTTGTTTAAGTGGAAATACATTTTTAAAATATATATATATATATATATATATATATATATATTATTTTATTTTTGTCGTGAAAGACACGAGGCCCTAAACTTGTTTCAGAAATGAAAAAAATTCAATATTTAATTGACTAAAGATATTTTTGAAATAATTCTTTTTGTTTTATCATATAAGCAACAATCATAAACATGTCTAAGAACATCATGGAAGTCCAAGCAACGGAAAAACTAAGCAAAACTGTTAGAATTTTTGTAATCAAGAAGCTGTGGGTTCAATTTTTCAAAGATTAGTACGTGGAGAAGCTTGTTTCATGCGATCCTGGAGGCTCTGTGGCCTCATATATCTTCAGTCCAAATCTTTCCCTTTATTTTACTTTATTTCATTTTGTTTTTCTCTCGTGGGGAAATCTGATAAAGAGACAAGACTATGGATAAACCGAGCCAAATCAACGGCCATCCTGAGATTTGCTCCATTTTACATGGGGTATCCAATACGGTTGGGTGGGAGGCATATTTATTGGCCAATTGGGACTTTATCCTCAGCTGGCATCCCCTACTGTACACCACCTGTTCGATCAAACTCCTCACCCTGACAGCTTTTCTGTCTGAAATTTCACCCTGACACCCTGAAATGGTTTCTGGGTTTTCATAATTCACTCTCTGAATTGTACAAAATTCCCATTTGTGGGAGCTTCTGCTTCTGCTTCTGCTTCTGCTTACTTCACCCACTTCAAAGTGGGGGGTTCACTCTGTTTTTCCCTTTTCCGTATAATTGAATCATGCAGGTATTGCCTTTTGGCTTCCTGATTCTCTGCAACTCTCTTCTGCATTTTCTGTATTTTTGTTGAGTTTGGCATGCTTGGCTTGTTGGGAAGATGAATTCTAGCTTCTTTCTGTTTTCATTTCTTCGTCTCTTTTGTACTTGGCTTTCCTAAGCCTTTCCATTCTCAAGTTCTGTTTTTGACCTCTAATATTGTGTCAGATTTCTCAGCCTTTTTGAGTGTCTTGCTGACGTCCCAGTAGTATTCATTCGACTATACTTGGTAGGCTGTTCTGTTCACAAACTAAAAAGAGACGTTAATAATGGAGGACAAGCGAGGTATGAGCAGTAACAAGCCTACCGACAAATGGATGGCATTTGACAGAGAATCAAACACAACAAACCCTCCTGGAAATGAATCAAAAGAAGACAGAAAAAGCTTGCAATCTTCTTCCAGAGTATCAACAGAAGCAAACATAGCAGAAAGGGCGGCGGAGTGGGGACTGGTGGTGGAGACAAACGTGGAAGAAGGCAGTTTCAAGGCCATCGTAGGGAGAGCCTCAGGAGAAGGAGGGGGCAGCAAAAGATCATCAGAGAAAATCACTGGTACAGGGAGAACTTCAAGCTTTAGCAATGAAACCTCTGGAGTTTTTCCAAGGGTATCACAAGAGTTGAAGGATGCTTTGGCTTCTTTGGAACAGACATTTGTGGTCTCTGATGCCACAAAACCAGACTGTCCCATCGTGTATGCCAGCAGTGGCTTCTTTGGCATGACTGGTTATGCTTCAGAGGAGGTCATTGGAAAGAACTGGTAAGATGAATTCGCTTAAAAGAAGAGAAAATAAAATAAAAGAAAGGATCTTTTTGGAGTAAAAGCTGTATGATACTTAAAGGCAAACCAAGAGAAGTACAATTCTGGGACAAACAGTAGAAGGCAAAAAAGATGCCCAATAAAGATGTTCATTTATAATTATTTACTTATTTTCAGAAAACGTTAACCCATGTTGCCTCCTCTCTTAACAGCAAAATGCCTGAGAGGTAGTATTACTAGTATTTCTTTTTAAAACCTTTTTTTTAATTAATACAAAAAAACAAATTTTTGCTTTTTATTTAGTGGGTGATTAATTTATAATTATCTGGGACTTATTCAAAGTCAAAATGAGTTTCCATACGTAGTTCCCTTTGAATGAAAAATTTTTATCAAAAAAAAAAAAAAAAGAAGGAAAAAACAGAATGAATAATAAAACTAACAGAGACCCAAAAGAGGCGTTCTGATAATAAGTTTACAACTTTAACGAGCTAGTCATGGAATCATTCGAAAGAAGCACAGAAAGAGCTTTAAATTTTCCAAAAAAAACCCTTAAAAGTTCAATTGCCGACGTAATGTGGAATACCCAGATGCATCTTGCTTAAATTTACTACCTTGCTATTTCTAGAATTTTGATGGAGTACCAGCTGAGTAGTGTGGGTACTGGTCGAATAACCAGTTTTCCTAATCTTGGGTGTAATGCTAAATGCATTGCATATTCAAGATGGCTGGAAGCCTGGATTTCAAATGGGGCACTGTAAAATGAAAGTTATCTGGAGCCGAAGATCTAAATTTCATATTTGGGTGCTGACGGTCTTTTTTTTTTGTTTGTATTTTTTTTTTTTTTTTTTTGTATTGGGTGGCAGCCGTTTTCTTCAGGGACCAGAGACAGACCAGAAAGAAGTCGACAAAATTCGGTATGCAGTGAAAAACGGCAAAAGCTACTGCGGGAGGCTTTTGAACTACAAGAAGAATGGCACTCCTTTCTGGAATCTTCTGACAGTCACGCCTATCAAGGATGACAATGGCAATACTATCAAATTTATTGGGTTTGATTTCTTCCTCGTCTTTTGACTCTTGATGATTCATACTATAAAATGATCGGGACTTTCTTGGTTTCCTTAGGTTCTCCCTCATTTAATGGTGCTGTGTAATCTTCATGCGCATTCCCTGTTTAGAGTTTAAATTAACTGTTTTGCTGTTTTCTCTGCGTAAGAAAAGATTAGTCTAAGCTTGTTTTTTGAAGCTTTCTTGGTTACTGCTCCTGTGCCGTCATGCCATGAAGTATTTTGTTTCAAACTGTTACGGGTCAGGCCTATGTTTTTGCTGCGCCTGAATTTGAATAATCATAATAATAAAACTTGGAGCTTCTAAAATACAATGGGAATAAAGAAAGTCATGCATGACCACAAGATTCTGAGTGCAGTAAACTGTGATGAACTAAGAAATTGAAGAATGGCATTTTCTTTGGCAGAATGCAGGTAGAAGTAAGCAAGTACACAGAAGGCATAAATGATAAAGCATTACGACCGAACGGGTTGCCAAAGTCATTAATCCGCTATGATGGTAACTGATCCTTCAAATTTCTGTGGAATGTGATGCTTCCTCACCTTAATTTTAACTCTTGATGTTTCAGCTCGCCAGAAGGAAAAGGCAATCGTTTCCATCACAGAGGTTGTTCAGACTGTGAAGAATCCTCGATCTCATGGTCGAGCTATGAGTCATGACACTACCCGAAAAAAAGAAGACTTGGAAAAGTTCAACCTTGACTATGTTCTTCCAAAATCAGTTGAAGCTGCAATTAATACACCGGGTAGACAAACTCCTCTACATGACCTCAATGATGACGGGTTAGGCAAAAAACCTAGGCTATCAAGTCGAGTTTCTTTAATGGGGTGAGTTATTCATACAAGATTGTTGATTGTTTCACTGTTTTGATGCCCACGTTGGCTGTTGAAGATTTATTTCCTTTGGAACCTCCAATTAGTTCTTTATTTCATAACTACATGGACTAAATGGTTGGCTAGTATCACTTGTAATTATCACTTTGCTACTTGATTTCAGGACATTCTTTGTTATGCTTTATTGCAGTATGAAAGGGAAATCTCTAAGCAGTGCAAGGAAGCTTGAAGTAACAACCTTTGAACCAGAAATTTTGATGACTGATGAAATAGAACGGACTGATAGTTGGGATCGTGCTGAAAGAGAAAAGGATATTCGCCAAGGAATTGATTTAGCTACAACGTTGGAGCGAATTGAGAAAAATTTTGTTATTACTGATCCAAGGCTTCCTGATAATCCAATTGTAAGGCCACTTTCTTTTACTGTATGAGAGGTTATAATATAACTAGATTTGATAGCGTTGAGTAAACATGAATTTGTTAATCATAGATGTGGAAGAATATTCAGGTACACGTGGAAAAGCAAAAATTAGTTTATAGTGTATATCTAGTATTTTGTTATTTCCTTTGGCGCAATTAACACATGTTGGTCCCTTTTAAACTAAAACCATTATGTTATGAATCTTACTGAAGAAAATTATTCCGTCATGAAAATTACTCAATAGATCTTGTAAAATTTTCCCCTGAAACTTAGAAATCACATCTCAACAAATATTTGCTGCTAACATAGTGCATCTTTGACTAACTGAATCATGCCTCATTATCTTTCTTAATCAATGTACTAGGAAGTTTGCATAATCTCTGGTCATGTTTAAACTGCATTGCTTGCAAATATGGAATCTTAGGTTTCTTGTTAGTGCAGTAGATGAAAAACAGTGCTCCTTAAAGATAACTCTACTCTTGTATGCAGATATTTGCATCTGATAGCTTTCTTGAATTGACGGAATACACACGTGAAGAAATTTTGGGACGAAACTGTCGGTAGGGACATCATCACGTATTTGATTCATTATTTTTATTTATTTTATTCTTTTTTCGGTTTTGGAATAAAAAGTATTTTTGTAATTTTCTACTATAAATCAAGAGCCCTCTAAGTTTCCTTAATCTTTCCATACTTTTCCATGGCATCCTTTATTTCTTTTTTTCCCCTCTTTGGGGGGTTGCAGAAAGTTCTTATTCTGTACCTTGCTCGATATGAGTAAAAAAAACTTCATAATTTTCAAGATGAATCTGCTTAAGTATAGAACCAGCTGGGAAAATTTACTACATTATATCTAGTTAATTCGTTCTTACTGTAATTTTTTGTCAAATGAACTTCAGCCGAAAAGTTTTGTTTCACAATAATTGTAGTACATTTCTCATTTATCCCACAGGTTCCTTCAAGGACCTGAAACAGACCAAGAAACTGTCTCAAAGATAAGGGATGCCATTCGGGAACAAAGAGAAATAACTGTTCAGTTGATCAACTATACCAAGACTGGTAAACAGATTCTGTGATGTTACGATGATAAATCAACTGTAATGATTTTTACTTGTCAATGTTACTGCTTATTTCGGAGTTAGTTTGAAGGATCATATTTGATGTACATTATTTTGAAAGTTCAAGTTGATATTGTGCATTTCGAAGTAGATTTGAACTTTGAAACTTTTTGCATTACATCATTTAGCAGCAGTTTGTAAATGTACCTGATTTTATGAATTATAGGTAAAAAGTTCTGGAACTTGTTCCACTTGCAACCAATGCGTGATGAAACGGTAACTATTAGAACCCTCTTCTGGATCATCATTTGATAGTGAATTTCACATTGTCATATTGCAAATTCTATCCCAATTAACATTTTATTATTTGTATAGGGAGAGCTTCAGTATTTTATTGGTGTTCAACTAGATGGAAGTGGCCACGTGGAACCTTTGCAAAACCGTCTTTCTGAGACAGCAGAGCTGCAAAGTGCCAAGCTGGTATAGGTCCTTTTTTACCCTTTTTTTGTTAAAAAAAAAAATTAATATTGAGTATCAGCATTTGATAATTTTTTATGATTTGTTTGTCTTATTCCTATTATTAGGTTAAAGCCACTGCAGAGAATGTTGATGAGGCTGTCCGTGAACTTCCTGATGCCAACTTGGTAAGGTATTTCTTTTGAATTTTTTTTCTCTTTTTCCTTTTAATGCATGCATACGTACATATATGTACATATGTACATACATATACATACATATACGTGGCGTCCATATATGTAAATATATAAGCATTATATATATTCGTAAATATGTACGTACATACATTCATATGTGTGTATGTATGCATATGTATATATATATGCACACACATATATTGCTTGTTTATTTTTATTTTTTTTTGTTTTCTTTCCTCAAATCATATTTTTCTCTTATTTTCTCTTATGTACTAAAAATAAATGCGATAATTGTTTTTTATTTTTTAAAATGAAAAATAAAATTCTTTTCAACCTCTTTTTTTTTTTTTTTTTTTTTTTTTGAGAAATAATTCTTCTTGCATTTTCTTTTAGAAAATTGAAACATGACAAATTATTATGCAACGTTGAGTTTTATGATATTTAATATATTGTAGTTTGATATTACGGGTATTGACGTGTTCTATAAAGTTTTAAATGTAAATTAATTAAAAAAAGTTTTAAAGTACAATTCATAGTATAAGATAGGTTAAAATAAATTGGTTGCAGAGAATAACTTTAGAATTAATTTTGGTTTATAAATAAGAAATTAATTATTTACCATTCCCTAAAATATATATATTATTAAGATAATATAAATAAAACATGGCAAAATGGACAAACCTAATCCTTCAAATTATTATTTTTTTAATTTGTTTGGTATCATTTTCTTACCTACTTATATTTTATTTATATCATTTGATTACTTAATGTCAAGCTTCGATTTAAACAAACCTAGTAGTTTTAAAATTTTGAATGAATTATTTAATAGTTAATAAAATATTTCTATATATATTTTGATCTGGATAATCTAAATCATCTACTCCATATCAAACTTTAATTTAGATAAAATTTTATTATTTTCATTTTTTAAAGCCTTCATATTAGTTATTTAGTAATTTAAAAATCTATATGTTTTTTTTATTTTTTTATTTTGATTTGGATAGATTTGATTATGTATTTGATTAAAAACCTTAATTTAAACTATTTTATTATTTTGTATTAATTATTTAATTACAACAAAATATTGTTCCAAATTTTTATTTGGAAAGGGTTGATTACCTACTTAATTTCATTGGGTATTATTTTTTTTTTGACGATCTCATATGTTAATTTAAATCAAACTACTACCATTATTTTTTAATTGAATTAATTTTTTATTAATTAAAAATATTTGTTTATTATGATCGATTTGATTACCTACTTTTAATTTAAACCAAAATGTCTGGCATGACTTTACTCTCATGAAGGATCGATCCCCTATCCCAGTTGTACTAAAAAATAAATTTAAACCAAAATATCATTTTTTCGATCTTTTTAATCATTTTAATAATGGTCTAGTAACGAAACATTATTATTTTTTTATTTTAATTTTAATAGACATACCTACCGAATTTGAAGTATTAATTTGAACTAAAATATTATTTTTAAAAAGTATTTTTATTAATTTGTTAATAATTAAAAATTAATATTTTTATTTTGATTTTGATAGGTTTGATTATCTACGTAATGTTTATATATGTATTTAAAAATTTTATGTTAATTCTTATTTTGCTAAATAAGGTATGTGTATGAAAATATAATTTAATTATCCAACGGCTCTTGTTTCAGAGACCAGAAGATTTGTGGGCAATTCATTCTCAACCAGTCTTCCCAAGGCCTCACAAGAAGCATAGTTCTTCCTGGACTGCTATACAGAAGGTTATGCATAATTGTATTCTTTTGTAATCTCTGCAAAATTGTTGACCTTTCGCCACGGCTCATTTCTTTTCTTGTTATTTATTTTTTTATTAATTTTTTTTGTAGATTATACGACGTGGTGAAAAAATTGGACTCCAACATTTTAAACCAATTAAACCACTGGGTTGTGGAGACACTGGCAGGTAATGTAGTGTAATAGTCTATTACTACAGGCACTGTACATGATTATATCTTTTTTACTTTGTTATATAATACGTTCTCATGAAATTAATTAAATATGAATAGTTAAAATTCTCTTAATCTGTTTGTGCTTTACATTTTTGGTAAGTTTTTCTTAATTATTCGCCATGCATTTTTTACTGCAATTATGTAACAATTATCACTTCCATTGTTATTATTACTAATTTGCTACCATGAAACCAATGTTCCACAAATGAAATTGATAAGCAATAAAAAAGTTTGAAGTGAACATATTTTCTTTTAGATACCTCCTTTTATGAGAATGGAGGAAGAAAATATACCTGAAGAACCACACAGTATCAGCCTTTGAGAAGTAAGGCCATCATATTTTTTCAGTCTATCTGGGGCTTGTAGACTGCTATTTGGACTTTTTTTTTTTTAGCTGATAGGGTTACCTGCCATTTTTTCGATACTTTCTAGAAATTATACTATCTGGTTCCTTTTGGAAATTTTGTAATTTGTGGTTTCATCAAGCCTTGTTAATTTTGCACCTGCTCTGATAACTTATGCAGCATATTTGCTGCAGTGTTCATCTGGTGGAACTTCTAGGTACAAGCGAACTTTATGCCTTGAAAGCAATGGAGAAATCATCACTTTTGAATCGAAACAAGGTCTTATAAGAAATCCATGGTTTGATTACTATAATACGCCCATATTTCTGCTTCATAAACTTGTTTGCAATCATAGAGTGGATTGAAAGAAATCGATTTTTGCTTGCTTATGCTTTCTTCAACGCTCTTCAAAAGCTTGGTAGTGTTCACGATTACATCACGAAAACTTCACGAGTCTCAAATAACCGAGACCTATAATATTAAGAGAGACTTTGCTCATAAACCTATATGAAAATTGGACAGATGGTTGCAGATAAGTATAATATCACAGGGTTTTGAACGAATGCACCTACTAGTTATGTAGCATTTAACAACATCATCTTATCACCTTGTCTGAAGTTTGAAGAGTAATTTGTGATTGATTGTTTCTCTGTAGGTCCACAGAGCTTGCATTGAAAGGCAAATCATTGCGCTTCTGGATCATCCTTTTCTTCCAACATTGTACACTTCATTTGAGGTTCAAACATGTCTTATTTCATCTCTGTTTTCCATATTAATTCTATATGCACATTTTAGAACCAGTCTTGCTCATTTTTACAAATATGGAATATTGATGAATTTTAACAAGAATTCTAACTGAGAATGCACAACCATGCATGCCTTGACAATTGCAAAAGGGGTTTGGTTCAAAGTCACACGGCTTATTATAATGTTAAGAGCTATTCCCATAAGGAAATACTCTGCATGTCATGTGTTATCTGACACTCTTGAGACAGATTTCATGGATGACTTAATTTGTGTTCTTTTTTTCAGACGCCTACACACGTTTGTTTGATAACAGACTTCTGCCCTGGTGGGGAGTTATTTGCATTGCTTGATAAGCAACCAATGAAAATGTTTAAAGAGGATTCTGCAAGGTATCCTTTTTTATCAACACAAAACAATTCGTAAAATGTTTCAGCTAGCAAGTTAGGAATTGGGTTTATTAGTTGAACTTTACAATTTTTGGAAGTCGAGCGTGATATTAAGCTCATGATATGTGGCAAAAGGAACTTTGAATATCCATTATGATTTTAACCTAATTTCTTGAAGGAGCTCTATAGAAAATGAAGGTTTGAATTAGTAGAACACCATTTTCATTCTTTCTTCCAATTGGAGTAGTTTGTGAATATGATGGAGACAAAATTGATAAGGTCCAAACATTAACAATGTTATATATAACGATGAATTAGTGTCTTTTTTTATCATGGATAAATATATTATCTTAGCTCAGTCTAGCAATATGTTTCTTTCATTCAAGACACGTTGACACTTTCATCTTGTTGTGGCCCATTCTCATCTTCAGGTTCTATGCGGCAGAGGTTGTCATTGGCTTGGAATATCTTCACTGTCTAGGTAACATTGATGTTTCAGTTCATTCGATTTCATCTGACATACATGCCATATTTCTTCCTATTCTTTTGAAGCTTTGAGTGCAGTTGTCTGAGAATAACACCAACTTACAGTAGGTTTTCTGAATACCTAATTAGAATGATCGCTATTCAAGAATATTTTGACTTCATTTATAAAGATGACACAGATTTAAAGATTCATTATTTCCCTCATCAACCCTGAACCGTTTTTCTTTTGGGTCGTTAAGGAAACATTTCATTAAGATGGGAGGAGAATCGAAAGAGATGGAAGGACAGGATGCGTAGCCAAATTTAATCACTAATAAAGAGTGGAAAGGAAAATGAAACCATCTTCGATCGATGTGAATAATCACAAGAATCATGAGTAGATCCCTGCTTCTCATGATTTTTTGGCCAAGAAGACAATTTTCTTCTTGACTCCCTATGGTCGCTAAAGACACCCTAAAAAGTCTTCATCTTTTCTTTCACTTCAAGTCTGCAGCTAAGTGAAATTGGATCCAAGATGCTATTGCCGAATTTTGTTGCTAGTGCTTACCATTTTGGAAAATTTAGAACTCCAAATAATTCTGGTAAAATGCTTGGGAATAATCTCCATGTTACTCATACGGGAATTAAAACATAGATTTACTGTAACTGGATACTAGTTAATCTCAATACTCATAATATGAAAGGTTTACTGTATGACAAGATAAACTGTGTTAATTCAATTAAAGCGTTCAATTTCCTTTATGGTTTTATGCAGGAATCATTTACCGGGATCTGAAGCCTGAAAATATTCTTCTCCAGAAGGATGGCCATGTTACGCTTGCTGACTTCGATTTATCACTTGTGACATCCTGCAAGCCGCAGGTGCATCCCAATTTCTTATACAACCGTCTTAAGACCACTTCTTCTTGAACCATATCCAAGGTTTTCATATTCTTTAAGTTAGAAATTGGTGTTAATTATATGAAACAAGCCTTAAGCCATGCATCATTCCATTCATGACAATAGCCACGTCAAACTACTCTGGGGATCCCATATTCATAGTTTGGAGGCAGTGGAACTTTGGAAGGGTGGATGCTTAAAATAGGCAAATTAAGTAGTTGCGTTTTTTCAAATAGAAACTCTACTAGACAACTTAGTTAATGTAAGTGTAATACAAGAGGAGTGTATAGTCCCCTGACATTGAGATGAGACAAAAAGTCTAATTATGAGGATTCTAGTCCATGAGCTGCTCTATAATCCTAAAATACTTCCCCTCCCGAACAAATACGCGGTGTTTTACTACGTCATATTGATCTTACTGAAGATGAAGCCATTAAAAACCAAGTTATCTCATGCCTTATGCTAATTGACCATGATATTTTTATCCGCATCAGATTCAGATATAATGATTTGTTAGTCATGTGGTCTACTCGAGTAAACTTCCATTCTAATTGTTTTCATTGAATTTTAGATTGTGAAGTATCCATTGCCTCAAGGTAGAAGGAGATCTCGAAGTCAACCACCGCCAGTATTTGTTGCAGAGCCGATCACACAATCAAATTCCTTTGTTGGAACTGAAGAGTATATTGCTCCTGTATGGTGAATCCCCAGTTATATGTTTAGTTACTTTATTACTAATCTTATTGGCTTAATTTGTAAAATAAGGCATATTTTGCATGATGTGGAACACTGATAAACAGAAGTAATTCAAACTCTAAAGACTAGCCACGTAGGTCTTGATAATTTGGTTTTGCATTTTCCTCAAATTTGACAGAACATTGTGGAAAGAGACATACTTGCTTGGATATCTTTTGCAACAGAGCATGATAGTAGTTATTAGATTGCATCTTCAACTAAAGAAACATATAAGATGATGGATGCATCAAACTATTTCTTCTCAAGTTCTTATTGGTACATCAATTGCAGGAAATTATAACAGGGGAAGGCCACAGCAGCTCTATTGATTGGTGGGCTCTTGGTAAGACGATGGTGAACTAATCGAGATTATTTTCCTATTCCTCTTTGCACTTTGCCTTTCTAATTTTCTCTATAAACAAAATTGTTAATAAGGCACTATAATGACTCAATCATTTTGATCAAACTGCTAATGCCACAATATTCCCATGGATTTATATTTATGACAACTGAAAGTTGTAAATACATTCCTGTTGATCATATCGCACAAATACATTCCTGTTGATAAGCCTTGCAATTGATTTGGTTGAATATTAGCTATTAGTATATTTCCTTCTTTTGTAAAATAAAAAATAAAAAAATTGTTAGTCCACTACCTGTTCCCATATTTATATCATCGAATTATTTAGCCTCCGCATCTTTTTTCGTTGGATAGACTTCTCTTCTTATTTTACTATCAAAATCTTTGTGACGGTTTTCTAGTTCACGACTTGAAAATGGTTGTGTTTGGATCCAGGTATATTATTGTATGAGATGCTTTATGGTCGCACACCTTTCAGGGGAAAGAACAGGCAGAAGACTTTTGGTAACATCTTGCACAAAGATCTCACCTTCCCAAGTAGCATTCAGGTAACGTAAAGTAATACATCTCTCTGAGATATTACTTGATGCGCTGATTCTTTTCATTTAATATCACAGTACTTGCATTATTTGAAGTTTATAAACGCCACAAGAAGGCTTCAATCGTTATCAACTTCAATCAACGGCAGTAGAAAATTCTCATATCATTTAAGCAATAATATGAAGCTAGATATTGATAAGAAATCAGTATACATACGGTTGTAAGAATCATTTTAAGCCTATTATTTAGTTTAGAAAAGAGTGCAGTTTTTATTCACATTTGGTGTTCACCTAGTAGATTTTACAGTTGTGTAGCCTACATTTACAAGCCAGCCATTAAAGTCTACAACTCTATTCCTAGAGAAACCGTTTTTAAATTTTGTTTCGAGGAAAGTGGATACGAAAGAATCATTTTAAACAAGCACGTGAAGTTACTTTGGATGAGGTTTATAGACTTGCTAAAGAAGGGACTTCGAACAGCCAGAAGAATGCTAATGTACACAGTAGTGTAATTGGCATTGCCTTAATGGTTAAACAATGTCTGGGGCTCAAACAAACACTTAATTATTGGTCTTGTTACCATCAGCCATAGGTGGCCATTTAGCATCCACCGGCTACCGGCTGAGCGTCCTCAAGTATTATGTTTCTTTTACAAACAACTCAAGGGCATGTTCATTATGTTGGAATTATGGAGGTATATGGGTTCTTATTAGATCAATTCACAACTATAAAAAGGCATTGCTGGAAATTGATACCTGTGGAATGCATTAAACTTGAGATTTTTTAACTGGTGTTTTCCAATTCCATGCTTTCCCAAAAATCTACTAATTTTTATTTCTTTCAGGCAAGTCTTGCAGCAAGGCAGTTGATCAATGCATTGCTACAAAGAGACCCTGCCAGACGGTTAGGATCAAGTACAGGTGCAAATGAAATCAAACAGCACCCCTTTTTCCAATCAATTAACTGGCCACTGATCCGGTGTATGGTACGGATCCTCTCTACTTTCGAAACTCATATTGCTTGCAAAGAACAGCTATGACGCTTAGAAAACCTGTAGCGAACATGGCTGTTGATGATCTTTCAAGAACATAATAATGTTCAACTTTTTATCAGCCATTAATAGAGATGATGTTCTTAACATCTGCTTGTTTCTTTTGGTATGAAGGTCCCGCCACCATTAGAATCACCTCTTCAACTTACTGGAAAAGATGGAACAACCAAGGCTGTAAACTGGGAAGATGATGGTGTGCTTAGCACAATGGATATGGATTTTTTCTGAAGGTTCTCACCAAAGTAAACTCAGACACGCATGTGGTTAGTTTTTACCTGTTAAAAGTTGGTAACTGTCTTTATGCAGGGCTGGTTAGGCCTGTATAAGTGCAAGTTTGTCACCATTGTTCATAGTCGGTTAGTCCCGGTTCTTCACTGGCATACTTGACCACGCCAATAATTGCTATTTGTTAATGTGAGGCTGCCTTCATTGTGATTAAAGTTTCGGTATCACCAGGATGGGATGACAGGTGATTTGTATTTCATGTGATCATAATCCTTCTTCATTTTAAGTGTTTGTATCTAGTCTTCGTACCTAACTACTGTCTATACCATGAGGAACGAATAATAAAATTTTCCACAATAAATTAGCAGCACTTTGTTTGTTTTATCAAAATATGATTTGATTCGAATAAGCAAGATTCATCAAAACAAAACCATTGCCATCTCATATGATGGCAAAATCTTAGGAAACCTGTTTTTGATTAGTGACATTCAAAGATGATGTGATTGTCTCTTGAACTTCTTCTTCACGTCTTCTTGTGGCATTTGAATCTTACAAGGTGGTTGCCCAAGATTTAACATGATGAGCAGAAGAAGTCTGAACATATTGGATTTGTGTCAAATGCTTATAGGAATCACAAGTGCTTTTGGTCTTTTTTATGCCATTTGCTATTAGAAATCTCATGGTATTGTCATTACTTTGTAATGTACCTCTCAAATAATAATAATAATAATAAAGACACAATCTGAAAATGAAAGAAACTAGATTTTAATATTAAAGTTCAAATCTTCATTATGTTCTCTAAATTTCTACAACCATTTTGTTCCAATTCTTTTATGCTTTGAAAAGTTCTAAATGGACTTTTCATTAAAAGTTGTGTTGCTTTTGTTCTCTAAATTTGTAGACCCATTTTGTCCTTACTCTTTTATGATAATATGAAAATTGATTAGTATAAAAGTAATATGTATAAATACATTATTATTAGGTTCAAATATGAAACTTATGGAAATTGAAAATGCATATAAATAACATAGGATGGTAATCTAAATACTTACCCATATTGTTTATATAGTGTTTTATATCATACAACACTTTTACCAAAATAGCTATTATATTAAGACAATTGAAGCGACAATGTAATCACAATGAAATGGAAATAATATACGGCTGATAACTAGTGTATCTCTACAAATAGACAATGATTAGACATCTATTTATGTGAGTTTTTTTCCTTTTTCTGCAAATATTAGTTTTTTTTTTTTCATTAAAGAAAATGTAACACAACATGTTTGGAGAGGGAGGAGGGAATAAAATAAAAATTAAAAGAAAAAGAAAAAAAAAAAAGAAAAGAGAGTAAATTAGATATATAAATTATTTATTCGATTATTTTTCTAATGAATTTATAAGTGTTCCAATTACTTTTTAAAATTGTAAATTAGATTTTTAAGTTACATCAATCTTGATTGATTCATTGGAACATTTAATTATCTTTAGCATTATGTCAACGCAACTTAAATTAATCTAGTTAACAAATAAGAAATTGTAAATTATCAATATTTTATTTATTTTGTTATATTTAAAAATCGTAAATATACATATATATTTGAAAAGGTACTTTATCTGTCTTATTATTATATACTAAAATTTAAAAACTAAGTTTTAAAAAATTGTTTAAAAAAAGTTGTCAACGTATTAATATAAATTTAAATGGCAGCTGGCAATACGTATTTAACTAGAAAATGTTCATCTATTATAAAAAAGGAATGATTTTTTTGTTCAAACATTAAAAAAATTAGATTAAAAAAAGAAAAAGAAAAAGAATTGAGTTGGGGTTTGAGTAATTGAGTTCATGCATTGACATTTTGAAACAAATTATATAATTAAGTCTTACTATTAACTATTCTAACAAATTATATTTTAGAAATGTAAGGTATTGATTAAAGGTAATGAATGAAAGGAATGATGAGTTTGGAGTGCAGAAGAAATGAATTTGGGAATTTGGAAATGAATGAGAAGAAAGAGAGTTTTGCATTAATTTTGGAAGAAGGAGGGTTGGTTGTATTTGCAGAATGATTTTATTGGAAAGATGTTTGTTTACAGAGAAAAGAAATGGAAATTGAAGAAGTAGAGATTTCTAAATCATGAAACAAAATGTACACAGAAGAGGAAATCAGTGCAAGAAGTAATAGAGGGTTGAAGGATTATTATCAGGAAGGAGGAAGGAGGAGTTGGTTAAGTCCATCTTGTTGTGGTTGTGGAAGAAGAAGCTCCTACAGAGGGGACAAGTGAAGCGATTCCTATCAATCCATTCCTGGATGCAATTGAAATGAAATAAATGGTGACAATTGGGTAATTCACACACCGAATCTGCTGATCTACTAAACTCCGTCAAACAGATGGAGCAAATCTGGTCCTCCGACGATCCAGCCTCATGGTATGACCTCACCACCAGTGGATGAGTTCCAAGTTGGGGGGAGGAGGGTAGGCCTAAAACAGTAGCGAAGGCGCCCAGAATGGCTTGCTTGATACGAAAAAGCGGAATCCATAGGAAAGTGTTGAGGAAAAGGATGGGGAATCGCAGAGGGGAAACGAGCCAAAACAAACCTAACATATTGGGGATTGGATTGAAGTTTTAAGACGCGCGCGCGCGGACAGACAGAGAGAGAGAGAGAGAGAGAGAGAAGGGAAGTGGCGTATTTGGATGGCCATTATAATTATAATTATAGTTATATAATGTATTGGGAGTTTAGGTGTTGAAGGAGTCGTGTTCAGTTTTGTAGGCCAAAATCGTTTTCATGAATTTTTAAAACAACATAAAAACTGAAGGAACAAAGGGGATATGGTAATGGTATTATTTGAATATCATATTCATACCCACTTTGTTCACACAGTTTTAAAAGAGCAACACTAATTGTTTAACAACCAAAACACACACAGCTTCACCGATGTGGGGGTGGCGGGAATTGTGTTTTGTATTATTTCGCTGTTTGCTTCCCCTCCACTATCTTTCTCATCAGGCGCGGTTGCTATATTCTGAACTCTCTACTTATTTGGTTTTATTAATTGCATCTCCCTTACCTTTCCTTTCAAATTATTATTAATTTTAATAAATAAAATCACTTCTTACCTTCATCATTTTAAATTCAACAAGCATCCACTACAACTAAAATCATACTTTAACATAATTTTATCTTTTTGTTCAATTTCAGAAATTATCTCATCATTTTTCTATTTCTTTAAAAAATACACATTATGTTCTGTATACATCTTTACTCTTCTCAACTTCAAGTTTCAATTAATTAATATATGTCTATAATTGGTTCCAATAAAGTTGAATGTCTAAAGCATGTAGCTTGGAGTTCGATGCCTGGTGATCGACGTATGAAACTTGGACACCTGGACTTCATCGCCTAGGGTTTGGACGCCTAAGGTATGCGACCAAGAAAACTACAAAACATAAAACTTGTTGAACCAAGGTTGAGTCGTGGATCACGCTATTTTTAAGACGTTTCGCGACTCTGTCCAGAATGAAAACAGTTCGTAATTGTCACGACGTTCCCAAGATAAAACAACCAACTTGATCGAAGATGCACTCGAATCGATCAAAATACCAAACGCCCTTCGGGTCTTGCTCAAAAATCAAAGAAAATAAGAAAACGAATAGAGAAACTTGGGTGGCGAACAATTGGCCGGTAGCGGCAGGAAATTGATAAAAATTTTGGGCAACTAGTGGAGGAATATTGGGTGGCTAATGGCTAAAAAAGAACTATTTAACACATTTACTAAATATAAAATTTAAAATAAATAAATATTTAATAAAACTAATATTATATTATTATTTTATACAAAGTCGGTCATGTACCATAATGCCACTAGGATAAGACACCTAACCTTATCCATACTACATACCTTTAGGTTATTTCTTAAACATGATCCATCTTGATGTCAAATGCATACTATTCAAGACTACATACATATTACTTTAGATTTTTTCCGGTTAATGGAGATTAATATTGCATAATTAATAATTAAATTAATCAACTACTAAATTCTAGGGCATACTCTATGTAACATCCTAAAAATTTGAGATTAATTATCTTAAAATATATTTTGGAATCTAATTTGTTTTGGGATGTTAATTATTTTGGTTAAGAAATTAAATATATATATGGGTATATATATTTAATTATTTTTGGTTAAAAGATAATTGAGAGAGGAGATAGAAAGATTTGATTGATTTGGAATAGAAAAAGGAAAAGATTTATTTAGTTTGAAAAAAAAAATATTTGATTTGGTGAAAATTTGGAAAAGATAATAAGAATAATAATAAAAGATTATTATTAGTTATTAATAAATAATAATATTATTATTTATAAATTAATATTATTATTTATTAATTTAGGGTTGCATTGAAAAACGTGATAGTTATAAAAAATTTCTTCTTCTTCTCCATCCTTCACCGTCGCTGCCTCCTCTATTCTTTTTCTTTTCGTCGGTTTTCGGCATATGCTTCGTTCAACCATTACGCCTCTCCATTCGCATATGTCGTTTATTCTTCTGGATTTGATTTTTTCGTTGTCGCTCACGGTCGTCGTCGTTAGTTAAATGGGTTAAGTATTGAGTATTTTATTTTAGATTTTTGGATATTAATTGAGAATTAATTTGGGAATTATTCTTGGTTAATTGAAGGTTCTTTGGAGCTATGGTTAGAATTAATTCGTAGAGTTTCTCCTGCTAATTAATTGGATCGTCGACAACAAATCGGTAAGATTAAGGAGCTATTTTGAAGAGTTTAAGGGTAAATTTGATTAAT
>JBBPDJ010000003.1:6666649-6686332 GCA_037974625.1 Cucumis cinereus
TAGATCTCAAAATAAATCCAACTTTTTCTTTTAAGATAATTAACCTAAAATTATCTCAAATTTTTGGGATGTTACAAAAAAATTGCAAATATAATAAAGTCTATCAACGATAAACTTTCATCTCTGACAGACTCTTATAAAAATAATAATCAACTTATATCTGTGATTTTAGAAAAGCATTTGAGTTATTAAAGAAGTTTTTTACATATATATGTAGGGAGAAGGACTTATTAAGAACCAAAGATGTTTTATAAACTAAGAGTACTTGATTTTTTAACATAGATATTAAATTATTTTACATTTTGAAGCACGAGATCTAAATTAGTATATACTACGGTTCAACAACTAATTTTGTAAAAATTTCAAAAGTATAGGATTAAACTATTACAAACTAAAGTTTTTTTTTTTTTTAGCATAGTGATAAAAAGAAGACAGTCTCACTAAATGACTAAAATGCTAAGAGTTCACTTCATGGTGGCCAGATATAGAAAAATTAATTTCCTACGAGTTTCTTAACGTTCAAATGTTGTTGGGTCAGGAATTCATGCAGATTGTCTCATGAAATTAGTCAAGATGTGCACAATTAAGTTGGTTCAGAGACTCACAAAGATTTAAAAAAAAATTACAATCTAAAGTTATTGCATTTACAAGGATACTGAAAAAATCAATTCTATTAGGATATTAGAAACAAAACTTGGAAACAAAAATTATCATTTAATTCTCAAAAGTTTTGATACATGCACACACTATTAAACCCATCTCTTCTTTTTTGGTACAAAAGTGTGCTGCTTCTTAAAGAGTAAATGGGTAAATAGTGTGATCATGCCATTGAAATTAACATTGGAACCCTAAGTTTTATTGATTGATAAAGTGATGCTTCTTGCCCATCATGCAAAAGCATGGGTCATCAAGATGTTTTTTGGTCTTCATCTTCAATATTATTCTTTTATCTTTGCAAAATTACACATTCTCCGTTTTATTTCATTCTTTTTTATCTTTGCAAAATAATAATAATAATAATAATAATTCTACTTGTTTTGTTTATATTTTTTATTAATTACACACAAATTTGATTTTTTTATGGAAAACGTTCATTTACCCTAATAATTATTACGTAAATATTTGAGTCATCGGCCATCAAATAGTTTAATTGATGTCAATACGTACTGAGAATCAAAATGTTTTATGTTAAAATTCTCACTCTTAACTTGTACTTGAAAAAATGAGTGGTAAAGAAAAGTTCATAAATCTAAAATTATTTTAATCATTAAAGAATATTTTACATATATTATATATGTAAGGAGAATGACTTATTAAGAACCAAAAAAGTTAATAATCAACAAGTACTTTTATTTCTTTTTTTCCCCCCACACATGCACACTATTAAACCCATATTTTTGTTTAGAGAAAAATGGAGCATGGGCCATGCCATTGACGTTTAGAATTGGTAACCTACTTTTGATTGGTAAAAAGTAAAATTAACCCATCATGGAAAAGCACGAGAGTCACGTGGGATGTTTCTTTGTGTTGGTCTTCAAATTTATATGATCCAAACTTTAAATTTAATAACTTCCTAAATTCTTTCACATGTTAACCAAGATCATTTTATTTTAATTCATAATAGATATAAAATATGCTCCCTATATAAACCCTCATTTGCAAAGTCCATTCACAAACAAATAAACTTATTTCCATATGATATTCGGGATGTGTATCAAACTCTTCTTTATAACATTCTTTACATTTCAACGCTTCTTCTTCTCATTTATCTTTTACTTCTAGATTTCTCATCCACACCACAGAATCATGGCACTATCTCAAATGGAGCTAAGCAGTCGGACTAATGGTATGTTTGTTTTAACTTTTCCAAGTATTAATTTTAAAAATAAGTCGTTTTGGAAAATTTTGAAGTGTTGACAACCACTTAAAATGGATTTTAAAAATAAGTCGTTTGGAAAATTTATTGTTTCGAAAAATATTTTTTTCTCTAGTCAATCGAAACAGATCCTTAATAATTATTTGGGATCTCTATTTCAAATCCATGCCTGCATTGATGATATTCTACCTTTCTATTCAAACGGTAAGTCTAAATTATAGTCCAAACGATGGTGCAATTAAGACCATTGAACATCATCGGTGATTCCAAGCAAAAAGCCAACATTATTGATGTCTATTGCAACATTGCCACCATCTACACTAAGCTCGACGCTCCTTGAGAAGCAAAGTTACCCTTGAGATAAAATAATGTCGTGCAACACGTTTTATGGGTGTGTATTTATTTATTTATTTATTCTAGTACAAATAAGATAGGAAGTTTTGAACCACAAATTTCTTGGAGTTTTGATTATCAGCACTGATGTCAATTGAGCTAATCTCTTTTTAATCATGAGTGTTTAATCTCATGTATTTTGTATATCATTTTTAAATAATATTAATTCACTAAATACTTTGGGACTTTACTTGCTAATATGTTCAAGCTTGCACATCAAGTAATAATGTCAAGAACTGAGGATCGCCTCCATAATAATCGGTTATCTTAATTCTTCTAACTCTTAAATAATTAAATGCTATTTAGGGGATTGGTTACTGTGACAAACGAAAATAATACTAACATTTAAGGATACTTAAGTTATAGAGACATTCTACTATATCAATTTCGTTAATATAACAGACTGTTTTGAGTTTGATTTACTTAATTTTTGAATCGACTAATAACAATTACCACATCTCTTTGCATCAAATCAATTGAGGAAGGCACTCATATCCTTCATCATTTCTTTTATGTTTTTGTATAATGGCCTGACATTCACAGCATGTAATATCTTGTCTAAAAATTTCTCAAGAGAGAACGATAACGATCTAAATTTTTTCAACTTAAGCTAAGATTGTTACTTAAATAAAAACTGTCTACCAACCGTTCATAATATACTGAAATCATCATAGCATAAAATGTACAGTGGAAGCATTTGTCATAATAGTCTCCAAAGACATCTTTGCTTGAAAAATAAACCTGAAAATGGTAAGTATATAAAATGCTCACTAAGAGACTCACTACTAACCCGCTAGGTGAATCGTTAACTTTCTATTAAGCATATACCATGTGTCATATCAGTCTAGTGATCCTGTAGGAACACACATATTAGCCTAGTAAACCCGTGGAACACGCATATCAGTCTAGTGAACTCGAAAGAACACACATATCAGTCTAGTGAATTCTTAGAAACACACATCTCAGTGAACCCGTAGGAACACACATACATACAAGGTATACTAGCCTAATAGATAAAATTAACTGTGACCATCAGTCCAAAATCATTCAATTTCAATCATTCTCAATCCAATTAAGTCGTAGACATATCCCATGAAATTTAATTTAACATTCGCATTCTCATTACATATTTATCATGTTTCAATATTTTCCATAATAAACCATAGACCAAATTAGCCATACTATCTACACATAACATTTCAACTCACCACATAATTCGATCAGTTCAACGCATCACATAAGTCAATCAGTTCATCTCATCACATAATCAATCAGTTAACTCGTCACATAATCCATTAAATTAACTCATCACATAACTAATCAGTTAACTCATCATAAACAACATCTCACTTACAGTCGAAGATCCGTTAGAAAACTCCTTACCTAATGATAAGTACTTGACTTGCAAATAAATATTCGATTCGAACCCTAAACATAACCAATTTTAGTTAATAATTTCTCATTAAAATTGTTAACTAAATTTAAATTTAACTCTTCAATCTTAATTCTTTGGTCTTATCCATCGTCGATGAAAATTCAATAGAGAAACTGTACGAATTAAATCCAACAATTATACCCCAAATCCAACCTTCAAAATCAAGAATAAACATCAATTTATTTTTAATTAAACTTTAATTAACTTTTATTCAGTATCCAAAAACTCAATTAAAAATACCCAAAAACTTACTTACAACCCACCGATGAATGACAACGACGAACGACGGCTGGACAGAGAACTAAGCGATGGCACGTCAGGTTTGCGGTTGGCCGACACATTGGAGATAGGTCAAAATAGGATTTAAACCGAAAAGAAAAAGATCTTGAAAGGAAAAGGAATTGAAACAGATAAGGGGACTAATTTCAACAATATAGTTAATTTTGAAAAAAATGTAAAAGTGGGGTAGGTTTTAAAAGAAAAACAAAAGTAGGTTGAATTGTCAAACTAATGTAAGAAATGTGGTGAAAACACTGTTCATGGAAGTTGTGTACCTGGTAAATGACTTCCCTTAGTTCAATCACGTCCCACATGGGGCGTGAACTGGTTGACTGGATGAGTGGAGTCGTGTATCATTCTAAATTAATCCCTATTTCTTCCTCATTTAATCTACCCTTTCTCTTTCTTCCCCATTTCTAGTCTCTTTCTTCCTCATTCAATTTACATCTTTTATTGCTTTCTCATTTAATTTACATATTCTCTTTCTTTCATATTTAATTTACCTATTCTCTTTTTTCCCCATTTAATTTACATATTCTCTTTCTTTCTCATTTAATTTACATATTCTCTTTCTTCCATATTTAATTTACCTCTTCTTTAATTTACTTCTTCACTATTCTTTCCTATTTAATTTACCTCATACTCTTTCCCTCTTCTCTCCATTCTCTTACTCCATTTTAAACATATGTATCTTATTTTTTTAATCTTAATTTCATAATTTGTTTTTTTTTTCTATTTCTCATTCTTGATTTTTTCATTCAATTCATTTCGTAAGTTGTAAATTAAATTAAGCATTGATTATTTCTTAAGTTCTAAATTTAATGGGTTATTTCTTAAGTTCTAAATTAAATCGGTTAATAATTTAGAACTTGTTAATAATCTAAAAAAACAAAGTTCATATAACTTTTAATCTAACGATGATGTTTATATGAATAAAAAATATGAATTACAATCAAGCATGATCTACATTTCCTTCTACAACATCTACGTCCTGTCGTCGTGTTTACGTCGAACACATCTTAGATTCGTGCCTGCAACATTTTGTGTACGTCTTGAAGAAAAGTATTCTGCATGATTAAATATAATAAAATTAGATAAGGTTAGCATTATATAGTTTATAAAACATATCATATTAACATTCTTACCATGCAATAATACTAAGCGTCGTCAGGTGTGATAAATCGTCTGGTAATTGAATTGTACCAGAAAAAATAATTGTTTGATATAGTTGGATGATGTGTAGCTTCTTCTTGTGCAATACGTTGATGATGGTCATTCCACATCGTGATATGCTCGTCATGAATCTTACGTCAATCTTGATCGTGTTTACTTTTTAAATTAATTTGGTGTAGACTCAGATTTGTAAAACACAACGATGACATGGTTTGCATCATACCAAATTGTCGCAACACACGATCGGGTAAATGCCACTCTATGATATGAAAACATATCAAAGGGCCAAAATAAGTCTAAACTTATTGACCATTATGACATTGTGCAGGTAATAAGTTCATCACATCGTGTGTATACGGTGTCCAATTAATCTGTAAAACAAAAAATTACAACAAACCTAAGCAGCAACAAAGAAAATAATATGTATTATTTATTTGGATATATTATCGTAACTGATTGTGCATCAGTCAGTCAAATATCTGTCTATATGTTAACAACATATTTAATTTGCTGACTGTTCAGATGTTGGTAGGACACCGTTCCATCTATATATTTTTTACCAAATAATAATAAGTTATAAAAAATTAAAATATCTTATTATAGGAAATGATTATATAGAAATTAATAAATGAAATAGTACCTGAAGCTAAATGGACGATCATGTGGGGTTTGTAACAACTTGTGGTACGATGATATTAAATCTATCGTATGCTCATACTTGCAACAGTATTAGTGGGCTAATAATTTTCATTGACTGTGTATTACTTGCTCGACATAGTTCCCTATATAGTCATGTGAGACATGCAACATCCCAAGAATACATACTTGTTTGGTTGAAATCTTCCAAGAGTGGTAGAAACATGCAATTGACCAAAGTGCTGGATTTATCGACGAACAAAAAGCTTCTGATGAGTTGCATTATGTATGCATGGGCATACCTTTAGACACTCACGAAGTCCACATCAGGAGCCAACTCGAAAAGCTGCTCTGCTAACCATGGAAGGCTTAATCTTTGACCTTTCATGTCAGGTGACATCAATCCCAGAAAATCCTCACACACTTGTTTTCAGTTATACAACAATGATCCTGTAACACGATCCCCATCCATAGATAGCCCTAAATGGATCGCCACATCCTGCAAAGTAATGGTACACTTCCCACATGGCATATGAAATGTATGTGTCTCTGGTCTTCAAAGCTCCACCAAAGCAGTAAAGAGGTGCCAATCTAGTTGGACAAATCCTATCTGAGACACCCCTAGAAATTCAGTAGCTTCTACATAAGGTGCAACACGTGGATCGAATGGGATAGTGCACTGAGATGCTGCATCTCTCCTACAACTTCTACATGACGTAGACAGTATCGATGGTATGCTCGAGGTTCACTCCAACCTACTTCTTCATTGTTAATTGCAGAAAGAATGTCTTTGTGTCTATCAAAGATCAAGCAAAAATCATCTTAATCGGTAACGTATTCACGCAATGCCTAAAGAAACCATGACCTACTTGACGTGTTTTCCCTTCAACAATAGCAAAATTGAGAGGAAGTATATGACCATTCACATCAATGAATAAGACAGTCAACAGTTTGCCTTTACACTTCCCATACAAATGGGTTTCATCGATTGCAGGACCGAATGACCAGAAAACTCTCCAAAAAATAGCTCTACCTGGTACGTCAGATGGAAGAAAGTACCAATCGACTCAGGTTTGAGGATTGTAATGTATAACAGCACTCAACCAATATGTAGCTCGTTATATGATTTTTCCAATCACCAAAAACTGCAACCAGCACTTTTCTCTTTTCTTGCCACACATGTTTGTACAAGACATTATAGTCGTACTGTTTTTATTTCTTGGATCAATGTCACAGTAGCACTAGGATAAGCTCTAACCATATTTTAAATTTCAATACTCATAAAGTTTGAATCAAGTTGTGAATGATCATGTGTTAATTCAGAGTACAAACACGAGTGTTCCCCTTCAAGCCTAGTAATCTAAAACATGTCGTGAGTTTTACGCTTACTTCCACGTAACCTCCACTCGCAGCCATCCTTCAACTGTTTGCATCTCACTAACAAATATTTTGGTTCAGCGCTACTACAATAATTTCGTAGTGTTGTGTCACACAATATTTTTTAACAGTCAATTGAAGATCTTCTTTGCTGTTAAATAACGTTTCTTTTTTAATTAAACAAGAATTGTCTACAGGTATGTTCCTAGCTTCTAATGTAGACCCTTAGTCACAAACAAAATAATAATTAATGTCCCAGTCTATTTGGGTAAACATCTCAGATTGTATCAATTCATTTTCATGTTCAATAATTTCTTCATTTTCAAACAATTCATCAACTTCTACATCAATATCATTGTTTCCATCATTATCAGGTTCAAGAATAATTAAATCTTTTGGACGCATCGACATATTTAATCAACTGGTAAAGTTGGAAAAATGTCAGCATTGTAACCCAATCCAACATTAATTGTCTAATTAATCCTAATCAAAATTCTAACTGTCTAATTAATCCAAACATCTACTTTGCATTTTGCTTAAAGAATTTACATCAAGCCCAAACTCAAACAATCATATGTTTTAATATATTTTGCTTCAAGTGGGTGATTGAAATTCTCTATCACATTCTACCTTATCCAATACATACAAATACATAAACAAACAAATAAAAACACATACATACATCAAATGATTATTTTAAAATATTATACATACATCAAACGATTATTTTAAGAAATAATGTTCTATCATAAAAGCACAATAAATACCCAACGTCAAGAATTGTTTAAAAAATAACCATATCCTTTTGCAATTTGTTTATGGCATTTTCTAAATGAATAAAATCTAATTTTTTGTTTATTCAATTACATTTTCACTTTTTAAATTGAGGACAACAACTCAAGGATTGGAATCTACTTTCACATTTATAGTTTATCCAATATTATACAAGTAAACCCTAAACAACGAAAAAAAATACAAATAAACAAACATTAATTGATTGATAATTTAAATCCAAAACAAACAAAAACAAAACCAACATCCTAAGTTAAGTCATTTTTTTTCCTTAAACTTGTTAAAGCATTTTGATTCTCATCAACAAAATTAATCTAGGTGAACAGAATGCATACCTTGGACGGACAACGTGTAAGCCCTCGATTCCTTTATCTTTATTGAAGATTAAGTTTAATTTGAGAGAAGAATTAAGAATTTTATTAAAAGGTTGAAAAGTTGGAGGTTAATGGCAAAAAGGAAATATATAAATAAAGGTAAGGACATTTTGGTAATTTACTATTTTTATTATTTTTTTAAGGATAAAGGAAGAGAAAGGAAAAGGAAAGGAAGAATTTTCTTCTTCTTTCATCCACGAGGCCGACATCCCCTTCACAATTTCCCTCACCGATCTCACTCCTCTCCTAACTCTTTCTTCATTCTTAGCTTGTCATGTGTTGGATCATCGTCGATCATCGTCTCCCTCTTCTTGAGTTTTAACGTCAACGAAAACTAAGAAGAGTTTTGTTGATTTTGGGAGATTTCGAAGAAATCGGACGCTGAAACTTTGAGGAGCTTGTTTTAGTATTGGGTAAGAGTTTTGTATGGGTTGATTTGATTATTGGTGGTTGAAAACAAAGGATTCAAATTTTGAAATATCTCACCGGAAAAGTTTGGCCGAAAATTGTTTGGTTGTTTTTGGACGTTTTAAGATGTGTCGGGGCTCCAAAATTTGAGATCAATTAGTTTAACTTTTGGGTAATAGGTTGGTATAAGTTTTGAACAAAAATTGGCCGAAATTGATGTTTTTGGGTCACCGGAGTGTCGTCGGAAGTGGATGGCCAAAATCTGGAAATTTTGAAGGTTGGAGGTTGGAGATGACTCCTGACCGTCATCTTTTGTGCGTCATAAAAACAGAAAAAGCTTGTGTAAATGTTTGACCGTGCAATTAAGGTTAATTCTGTAATTTAAAGGTTATTTAAGGAGTTCTTAAGCTTGATTTAAGTCCTAAGGGATGTTGTTAAGATTGTTGAAGATTTAAATGAAGTTGTTATGGAGAAATAAGTTGATTTAATGGGTGATTTTCAAGTAAAATCCTAAATGGGTTCAATATATGGTTATTGGAGAACTAAATTAGATTGGACATTTTTGGAGGTTAATTTGGAGTGGCTTTCATTTGAATTAATTGTGGAATTATCTGCTTTATTTTCAGGATAATTGAAAGTTGGAGAAACTAGGAATCAAGGAGAAATCAGGTTATTTGTGAGTGGTTTATTTTCAAATGTTTTGATTACGAAATATATGCATATATAATTTACAGTATGTATGATTTGCGAATGAAATGCAAGCATGGTCAGTTTTGTATATTGTAATTCAAGTTTGAATTATTTGATTTAGATAAATATGTTTTTTTTATCTATGGTTTGGAAAATAGTTGTATTTGAATATTGTGGTTTTGATGGAAATGGATTTCAAACCATTGGATTATGTACCCGGGTAATGTCATCGTGCCTCTTGTCCGTATGACGAAAAATGTCTGATTGTGCACATAGGACGGGATATCTTGACGTTGTGTATTTCGATACCAACGGGGTAATCGGTACAGGGTTTGGTGTGGTTTCCTGAATTGGAATGAAACTTACGTTTGGTTTAATCTCTGCTTGATTGAGAAAATTTGTGATCATGTTGTTTTATGAATTGCATATATTTCCAATGTTTTCTCGATTATCAAATGGAATTATGGTTTGACTTAATATGTTTAAGAATGATTTGATCTTAAATTAAATGTTTTCCAAAAGATCTTCAAAAGAAAAATCTTATGTTTGTATAAAAGTACCACTCACTGGGCTCCCCCAGCTCATTCTTTCTTGTTTGTTTTCCCTCCTAGATAGCAGAAAGTTCCGGGTGCCTTGCTTACGGGAGTCTTGTCTGCCACTGCAACAAAGTCTATTTTAGGTTATTATTCAAGGTCTTGCACGCTTTAAGGGGTCTTGTTAGTATATTTTTATGAACATCAAGAAAAGTAGGATTTGCGCTATTGTAATAATTGATGTTGTTAAATATACTAACTTGAACTTGAATGCACGTTTTCGTTTTTTTTATATATCGTACTAAAGGTTCATTAAGTGAAGCTGAACAACAATTATCACAAGAGGGGTGATAGTTGTTGTTCATCACATCTCCTCTCGGGATTCAGAGGGTAATCCGGGAAGGGGTGTGAGACAACGACTATTGACGATAGACAATGACGGTTGAGCGACGACAACCGACGACTAACAAAAAGAACAAATAAACAAATATTAATTAATTTTATCTAAATTCAAACCAAACAAAAACAATACCAACAAAATTGGATGGAAATTACAACAAAATTAAGCTTCATAGGTGAAAAGAATTCATACGTTCAACGGACGACGACGGATGACGATGGCGATCACAGTTCAACGGTGACGGCCGACGACAAAGGAAAGCAAAAGAGGGGACGAAAAGAGGGACGATTGGCGGCAGAGGAAGGCAAAATGGCAGATGAAGGGTAATGAAGAAGAAAAAGGAAAAATAGAAGATAAATAGGGTGTTTTTTTGTAGAAAACGTGTACCAGTACACGACTCTCTTTTGGAAGTTGTGGACAGGGTCCACGACTTCGCACATGTCGGACAACATGGCAGTGGTCAACACTGCCACACTGACGTCGCGGACACTACTGGTCCACCTACACCGTTGTCATGGACCGGATACACAACTTCATTATCCTATTTTTGACATTTTTTTTCAATCCACCGTATTTTTGACATTATTTATTAAAAAATATTAATTAAAAAAATCCAGATAAGAATTGGTAATGGTTTTAATTCTTGCTACCAATAACACTGTCTCCTAAAGCTTGAATTCAACCTTCTTCTCTGCCATAAACTACTAAGGTAACACCCAATTCCCAACTGTTGTGGCATCACAGGCCATTATTTTCTATGAAATCGTAGAATGAAGTCAAATTCAATCATTTCCTTCTGCAACCACGCCTTATGCTACCGTTTTTCTGTATCTATTAGGGTTCAAATGAATTTAAGCGCCAACCAACATGGTACCAGTATTCTGTGGTTCTTCAGGAGTAAAGGATTCGAGGAAAACAGTATCCACGAAATGTCCACAAAGTGCAAACTGCTTGAAGGTACGCATAAAGAAATCGCCTCAAAACTGGGATACTGGGATTACTTGAAAAATATTTGAATTCAAGAGAGGAAGCTCCGTCATATGGTTTCCATGTATCCCAAAATTCTTACTATTTGTCTTAACGGATAGCTTGTTTCCATGGTCGAGTGCCTTGCAACTCTGGGTAGTAAGCCCCATGAAGTTGCTTCGGCCATTGCCAAATTTCCTTTCATGCTTTTTCATAGCATGGAAGACAAGCTTTGCTCACTTTTGGCATTTTTTCAAGCATTGGATACCCCTGAGAGGCAGCTAGGGAAGATGATTTTGCTGAATCCCAGGCTTATTAGCTACAGCATTGTGCCGAAACTTACTGAGATTGTGCACTTTCTTGCTAGTTTTGGCCTTGATAAGCAAGGGTTGATTGGCAAAGTTTTGGTAAAATATCCATTTCTTATGGGGTATAGTGTCGATAAATGGCTACGTCTTGCAATAGAGTTTTTGAAATCTATAGGTTTGAAGGATATAGATCTTCAAGCAATTGCAGTTGGCTATCATGAAGTTTTAGTTTTGAGACCCAATTTTGATTTCCTGAAGAACTGTGGATTTAGCCGGTTATCTTTCTATTTTGATTAAGAGCATTAAACATTCTATAGAACCACGGGTTAATTTCTAGATAGAAGTCATGGGGAAAAGAATTGAAGAAGTTGCTGGTTATCCGGACTTCTTTCAACATGGTTTGAAGAAGAGGCTGGAAGTACGACACAAAATTTTGAAACAAAACAATATCGAGTGTAGTTTAAATGTTGAATTGTAAGCAGAAGTTTTTAAGGAAGTTTGGTATGTTAGATTGCCATTCTAAAACACACTCTTGATTTTTTCCCTGCTCCTCTCTTATCCCGAATCAAAATTAGCTTATTTGCACTATGTAGTTTGATTATATAATGAGAAATTGTCCACTGTATGCTACCGTATGTTTTTTGAATTATGAAGTTAAGAAACTCCATAGTTGGTTGGACAGTTTATTTCTTTCAAATTGAGCTGTATATAATTGTCTTTCTGCCCATACTTATTTTGCATTTTTCCTTTGTATTTACAATAATGGTTGCACGTCGAGATATTTTTTGGCCTCACTTAACTTTGTGTGAGCAATCATATTTAAAGTTCTGTCTTTTGCTCAAATAGATCAGTTTGAACTTGGGACTTGTTATATTGGTTGCGTATTTATCATATTCATTTCAAGTATTTATGTAGTCTGTTGGAAGTTATTGTTTAGTACAAAATCTATCATGGTTGGTTCTGTGACATAAATAGTTAATGCGTAGTTAACAAATGTGATTATTATCTCTTCTTTGTGGTGGATAGAGAAAATGTAAAGAAAGGGCAAATAGATCTCTCAGATATCAAATTCTATTCGTGCTTTATATATGCCTTTATATTGTTGATTGTTCAAACTGTATTTACTCTAGCAAATATGTTTTTGGCTGCTGTTGCTGAGACATGATACCGAGTTCTTGGAGTTTAAATGTTCCCTACGGACAAGACAAGTATTTATATGTGACCAAAATGAAGTTTAGTTTTCGGTATTCAAGACCACCATCTCAATTATTCTCCCTGGCAGAAATAGAATTGGAAAAATATGCTTGAAAGTAGTTCCTATTCTTCTGCACGGACCAGAGAATTGTGAACAGAATTTTGTTTACTTGATACTTCAATTTTCGTTTCATACTGATGTCAGACATTTTTTAGAGTACTTTTATTTGCATACACACAGTACACACGACATTATTTACCCTGAGACTAATGCATGAAGGAACATATTTACTCATAGAACAATTATTTTAACTGGAAGACCCCTAACCTACGCACATTATAGTAATTTACAAACAAAATCAAGAATACGTGATATTCAACATTAGCATGATTGTTTGTGTTTTCCCTCATCTTACTTTGATATGATGCCACCAATTACAGCTGCTACTATAGCTGTAGGGTCCCCTAGAATGGCGGAGATAATGGCACGAGCTGCAGTACCAGCCATCTGGCCATACTTCTTGACTGTTCCTCTTGCCCCAGGACGGTTTTGCAGTGATCCCTTGAGGCTTGGGATAGAAGTATGCATTTGCCTAACCTTATTCTTATCCACATTGAAATATATGGCTTGCCAGCTTTCCACCAGCATCTCCTTCACACATGACAGATGAAGGTTATAGGTTTTGCACTGCGACCTGTACGACCAACCGAGTCCCTTCCCTCCACAGCTATGACACGAGCTTGAGAGCTTGTTACACAGGTAAAGATTGTGTTTTCCATCATCAAGGACTTGTGGGAGGTTTGCACAACAAGGATGGAGATCGAAATCACAACTATTGCAGTGGTACACAAATCCATGAACATAACTTCTACATGCATCACATACTCGCTTTCCTTTGCCAGGGGGATAATAGTATAATTTAAATTCACATTTTTCATAGAAAGGATGGGTGATTCTGGGAGCACCAACGGCACAAACCTTGTGCAAGTTGAATCCACATTGTTGGCACTTGTATTTGTAGCCAATACCAGCTTCCTTGCACCCATCACAGTTGTAGGGGATCTCTGTGTACTCGAGCCTCAGCTTGTGTCGTGGGTGCATGGGGTGAGTTATCTCTTTCTCTATCTTCATGTTTTTTGTTTTGTTTTTGTTTTTGTTTTTGTTTTTGTTTTTGTTTTTTTTACTGTTGCATTTTGTTTCATATATTCAACTTGTAAGGAGAGTTTGTATTTATAAGGAGGTGAATTGGTAGCTACAATTTCATCCGGATTGGCTTGTTTTGGAACTCCTTGGAGGTAGATGCTTTGCTTAGCCTTTACGATCAGAGAATATCTTTTTTCAGTTGACATAAGAAGTAATTTGTTGAGGATCCAATAAAGGTTTGTAAAGGGAATCATATACCATTGAAGTACATTTTTGACACCTATCTAATGCATCTTAGTATGGTAGATCACCATATTCAACACTATATATATATGATGCACAGTTTCAGTCAATTCTCCAAATTGGCTAAACAAAACTCAATTCTTGGGAATATGAAGGTATTCTCAATAAACTCTCCCTCTCTCTCCCTCTTTCCCTCTAGTCTAACTCAATTACATTTGGCGATCACAGCAAGCAAGCTCTCCTTTATTTTTTTTTTCATGTTTGAAAACATCAAAAACGAAAATCCACCAAAAGAAATCAAACGATGGCCTGAAGAACTTCATTTGTACGCATCGAGTAAGTGAAAAGGGAAGAAAATTTCAGTTTTAGTTTAGTTTATCTCACTGTTTCAGGGAAATGCTTATTGTTGATAATAGAGATGGCATGAAAAGGAAGGGACTATTGTTGTTGGTCTTTCCCTTACCATAGAAGGCAAATAAAGGCAGGAGTGTCCCACAGAATCTGGGCTACTAAATGAAAAGGAGGTAATGTTTCTTTATTCTAGCCATTCATTGTCAAACCAAAAGAATTGAGCAAATAATGGATCTATCAGTTGGGGTTTTTGTGCCTTTCGTAAACAAAACAAAAAGAATTAGAATATTCTTGAATAGACCATTGTCTATTGTTTTTCTTGAACATACATGTTCCTAATTCTAGTGATGATATATTGCTATTATTCATTTGGTTTGATATGCTACTTGATATTATTTTCAAATTAAGAATTACTCTTAAAGCATAGTTTGTATGCACTCGTCGATCTTCATTAAGGTTCGTAGTTAGTTATTGAATTAGTTTTGTTTAAGAGGAAAAGGCAATGAAGTTTGGGTGTATTCTCTTACAATACCTTCATTTATCACATGACAATAAAATAATAATTTGAAATTTTTGAAAAAAATCAAAATTTATTGTTACGTGACAATTTTTAATTAGACGGCCAGTGGATTATACAAAAATAGGAGTTCAAGTTACAAGTACTTTTAAGAGAAAAACAAATAAATAATTGTCAATTTGAGCATAACTGAATAGATATTGATCTCAATCCCGTCAAAATTGTTGAACTAAGAAAAATGGGGACGATTCAATTATATATACATTTGATTAGTATACTAAAATTTCACGTTTATGGATAAGACGGGATTAGGTGCCTTTGGAAGAGGGCATAGAAAAAACTTCACTTTTGAGGTTCAAGAAATTTTAATATACTATATTCTATATAATCCAATCTAAAAAATTAGAGACAAACAAAAAGGATTTTTAAAGTGACTATAGGGAAACATTTATTTTTCCTTCTGCCCATTGGTTATAAGGTTATATAATCTCACATATTTAAATCATTAAATTAAATTTTTTTAAAAAAAAACTCTAAATCATAACAGTCTCGGGACATTAAAAAATTAAATAAAAAATCTACATACGTTAAAATGAAAAATAAAAAATCTATATTTTATCTCTACATAATCAAAACTAAAAAAATAAAAAAAATTGTCTAGGAACAAAAATATTTTATTGAAAAATAAGGGAAAAACGTGATTTAGATATTTTTTTTAAATAACAAACTCTACATCACATTAAATTTAAATTGGCAAAAAGAAAATATATATTCTATCTAAATCTAAACGGGTTTTTGAAAAACAAATCTATAGTATTAATTTGATTTATCTATATATATCTATATATATCTATACTATTTGGGCTATGAGAAAAAATATTTAATTTCTCATTTTGCCCCTTTTAATGGATGATTATAGGAATATATGAAGTAATTTCATGTTTAAAATCATTAAAATTATTTTACCTCTATTTTTGTAGCATCAAACTTGAATGGCATTAGATATTTTTAAATTTTTATTTCATTTTAAATATATCTCAGATTCATTTTTTTTAAAAAAAAAAAGTTTTGATTTATTTTCAAGATTTGATTGAAGATTGACTCAAATTCTCTATAAATTCAATAATGGCACTCCAATTTTTATCAGTTATCTCTTTTTCTCTTTCTTTTCTCACCCTAAACCCTAAATAATTAGATTCAAAATATTAGCATATATAACATCATTTTAAAAAAATTTGTAAATATCGCAAAATTTATTAGTGATAGAATCTTATGGTCTATCGGTTAAAATCTGATAGAAGTCTATCACCGATAGACCATGTTGAAAAACTGATAGACCATAAGAGTCTATCAGCAATATAAATCACTAATAGACTTTGCTATATTTGCAATTTTTTGAATCTGCCACTTGAAGTTTTCGGCCAATTAAATTCTTCCACGTCATCACAATTATAATTTGAATTGGTTTGGGTAATTAAAATTTCTACCCAATTCAATTCAAGTCCATGATAGAAACTTGACAAAAAAAAAAAAAGATAGTGAAGCCAGTTTAGGCCCAATAAACAAAATATGCTCAAGTTCAATAAACAAAATAGGTTTAAATCCAAGTTCAAGCCCAATAAACCAAATAGGCTTAAACCCAAGTCCAAGCCCCATAAGTTAGATGGGCTCAAGCCCAAATCCAATAGGCAAATGGGTCCAAGCCCACATAAAGCCCATAAAAATTCTCTATAAATATATGTCTTCTCATTCATTTGAGAGGACTTTTCAGAAAAAGAAAGTGTTGAAGCTTTCGACCTCTGAAGAATTGAAAACTCAATCTTTGAAGTGAAGACTCAACTTTTGAAGCTCTCCAGACGTGAAAGTTTTAATCACCTCGGGATCACCACCTTCTGAAAATTGAAGGCTTGAAAGACCAACAAGCCAAAAGGCCGATTATCCAATAAGATCAACAAGCCAAAAGGTCGATCATCCAAGAAGATCAACAAGCAAAAGGTCGATCATCCAAGAAGATCAAGAAGCCCATAGGCTGATCATCAAAGAAGATCAACAAGCCAAAAGGCCGATCATCCAAGAAGATCAACAAGCCCAAAGGCCGATCATCCAAAAAGATCAACAAGCCCAAAGGTCGATCATTAGAGAAGCTCATCAACTATAGAAATTTAAAGTTTATATTTGAGAGAAAGCATCAAAGGAGTAAATATTAGAGATTGTACTCACTATATCGAAATTAATACAAATACAAAATTCAAATTCAACGAATTAAATGACCTTTGTCGAAATCTCGTGTGAACAGTTTGGCACGCCCAGTGGGACCTCTCTACCTTTCATCTCTTTCTCTCGCACGAGATCAAATGTCATCTAAAGACGACGCTTCCAAAACTTCAAGTGACGCTTACATGAGACAAGTCACTTGTGGCCACTTCAAAGATATTGATCAATCTGAAAAACATTCAACATTGAACTTGCAAGAAATAAATCAGCAAATAGCATGATTGCCATGAAGGAAAAATCCACTATTTAATGAAGTCGCTTCATCTTCTAAAGAATTAAACAAAGAAGCTTCAGAACGCAATATAGTATAATTAATGATGACAAACGTGGGTACCAATTAAGAAAAATTGGCTGAACTAGAAAAGAAGGTGAGCATGCTAATGAAGGAAATCGAAGAGAGAGACTATGAAATTGCATCTCTAAAGAATCACATTAAATTTCGTGGAACTTGAAAATTCATCATCATGTCGTCGGAAGTCAAGGAATGGCATGATAGAGTTGTCTAGACCCAAATGAGGTCATCTCTACATGAACGAAACAAGGAGAGACACAATAAGGTAGACTGTTTTAAGGGTCATCCCTACAAAGTCAATGCATGAATCAATTTATAATCAATGATCTTCTGTAATGTCGCCGAAAGTCAAAGAGTGGCATGATAGATTTGTCTAGATCCAGTTGAGGTCATCTCTATATGAACCAAACCATGATGATGAAGGTCAAGGAGAGACACAATATGGTAGATCATTTTTGGGTCATTCCTATGGAGTCAATCCATGAATCAATTTATAATCAATGATCTTCTTATGACGTCATTGAAGGTCAAGGAGTTGCATGATAGAGTTATCTAGACCCGGTTGAGATCATCTCTATATGAACCAAACCATGATGATGAAAGTCAAGGAGAGACACAATAGGGTAGACCTTTTGAAGGGTCATCCCTATGGAGTCAATCCACGAATCAGTTTATAATCAATGATCTTCTTGAGAGACATAATAAGGTAGAATAGACCGTTTTAAGGGTCATCCCTACTGGAATCAATCCATGAATCAGTTTATAATCAATGATCTTCTTGAGAGACGTAATAGGGTAGAATAGATCGTTTTAAAGGCCATCCCTACTGGAAGCAATCCATGAATAAGTTTATAATCAATGATCTTCTTGAGAGACACAATAGGGTAGAATAAACCGTTTTAAGGGTCATCCCTACTAGAATCAATCCATGAATCAATTTATAATCAATGATCTTCTTGAGAGACACAATAGGATAGAATAGACCGTTTTAAGGGTCATCCCTACTGTAATCAATCCGTATGCCTTGCATGGCTTTCAAAATATTGCTGCAAAAAAATCAATTGATAGAACTCGAATCAGTACCTTTTAGTTGGACGTAAATTGCCAGCAAGCTTGTTTAAAAAAAAAAGAGATAAGTAAATAAATAAACTGTTGAAAAAAATAAAGAAAGAAAAAAAAAAAGCAAAAGCAAGAGAAGGTATAGAAAATTTTCATATGTTTTCTTCTACCTGATGATGAAAAAATGAGGAGGGTCTATTTATAAGCACAACAAGTCCAATTCCTAAAGGGATTTGGAATCAAATCGAATCTTTTTTTTAAAAAAATAATAATAAAAATTAAAAATTTGAAAAGATTTTATTTTGGGATAAGTTTTGAATTTCATTGGAGATAATCAAAATTTCTAAATTCAAATTTAAGACTTTATTCCCAATTTTAAATTAAAATTGGGCCATAACAGAAATTTTATTTAAAAATAAATTCACATTATCTTTAAATATTTGAAAAGATTTTATTTGGGGATAATTTTTTTTTAATTTACATTTGGAGATAATTAAAATTCCAAATTCTAAATTTAGATTTATTCTAGTTTTAAATTAAAATTTGGCCATACCACAAAATTTTTATTCCAAATTTCACCGAATTTAAAATTCAAGCCAAATTAACTTGCGTATATGACCTCTAATTTATCTCAAATTTAGATTGGACGCATTATCTAAAATACATCCCAAAGCAAAATTGAGAGACGTTCAAATTTCAACTGCCCAGAAAAAAAATGGAGGTAAAATCAATAATGGTTGTGTCACACCCTCTCCCAAACCCTCTAACCCTAGCCTAGGAGATGGCGTGAAGCCAGCGAATCTAGTCCTTACCTTGACGATCCTCACTGACTATCTTAATGTAACGCCCCAGGTTTTCAAACGTTAACCCCAGGTCGTCACTTAAGTAAAATTCATTAAGTTCATTTTAAAAGACAAAGACGAAACAAAACAAACATTTTAAATAAGTCCAAGTATAGTAACAAAGGGT
>JBBPDJ010000003.1:6686432-6741314 GCA_037974625.1 Cucumis cinereus
ACACGAATATCGAGAAAATAATATTAAAATAATAACAAATAAAGAAATAAAGAAAATAAGAAAAAAGGAATATTTCTTAATATTTCTCAAAATCTTCCACTAATTCTTCCATTTTCTCCATTTTATTTGGAATGCTCTCCAATGTGTGTTGTACTAACAAATGCCACCAAGAGCCACTATTTATAGGCTATTTGGCATGCATGAGGTGGCTTACATGGACACTAACCATGAGGGAATGAATGACATATGCTATACATATGTGTTAATGGATACATGCCACATGGCATTTTGGACACTAAGCTTTGCATAGGGCATCTATTCTATTTGCAATATTTATAATAGTAACTAATATTTTTAAAATAAAACTTAAATTATATCATTCTAAAAATCGCCCAAATTTCATAGAAATTGGAACCATAATATAAAATAATTATTATTCATAAACTTAAACCCACAAATATCAATATTAGTCCTAAACTTAAGACCCACAAATACCTTATATAGAAAAAAATATTAATGATGGACTTAAAACCCACAAATAGAAGGAAATAACTAAACTCAAGTAGCATTGTATTATTCAAATATGTTGTATTTGAAGGAAAGAACGTTTGACAAATTAAGAAGTAGGTCTAAAATACATATTTGAAAGAAAGTAAGTTTGACAAAATACCTCATTTGATTGATTTTAAAATACATACTTAAAAATTAATTCTTCTCCTACTATCCGACCACCAAGATTTCACCAAAATATAATTAGAATGATTTTGTAATTAAAACAATTGAACTATTAAAAAAAAACTTAGTATAGAAGGAAAAGTTAGTATACCAATAAGTATACTAAACTATCCTCTAAAAAAGACTTTCTTATAGACTACATAAAAAAAATACACTGTGAATGAAATGCTGCTGATATACACTTAATACACTGTGAATGAAACTTTTTTAAGGCAAAATAAAAAACAATTCCGAATGAGCTATTTGGGTAACACATTGTGAATGAAACTTTTTCATAGTCTAAAAAATATTTTTTTCGGTAAAAATATGCTTACTTGAAATTAATTATATTTGATATCCTCACCAAAATATATACTTGGTAAGTTACTGTAATTAAGAAACAAAACAGTTTTAATTTAAATTAAGAAAAATACAAATACCTAGTAATTGAAGCCCAAAATGCACCAATCAGCACGTACCTACTCCTTATTTGACTCATCTACACTACCTAATCCTTATTCTTCACATGCACGTCGACAACAACCTTAGAGTCCAGCAACCTATAATCTAGCAACTTACCATCCTTATCTCCAACCACATCTTCCTGTCTTCAAGAAAATCGACCACCCGACCATCGTCTATACCCAATCCTCCTCCACTTCCTACCCATTCTATGATAACTCGAGGAAAAGTCAGCATTTTTAAGATAATTCAAATCCAAGTTCAAATCGTCGTCGTTCTCCAAAAGGCAAAGAGAACAACGTCGCCGCTCAAATGTGAAAGTAATAACGAATCTGACTTCATCGATACCGTATTTATCTGCAATTATTATGGTGTCAGCAAGGAAGAATTGGTCGAAAAGGTTAATCCTAATATTTTAACCCAAAAAACTTATTAACTAACTTTTCTTTTCGTCTACCTCCTCTGTCTTCTTCTCTCTCCCCCTTCCTTTCAGTCTTCCTTCATCAAATGTCTGTCAGTCGTCATCTCCTTCCTCCACCATCAATTTCCTTCTATAAAAACCCTAGTTCTCTTCTCCTTCCTCCACCATAAAAAAATCTCCAAAGTCACGCCAGAACCCTCAATAACCGAGAACCCTTAATCCCTTCTTCCAATTTCCTACCCCCACCATGCCTGCAATTCCCGATGAGCCTCTCCTTACCCATAACCTCGATCGCTTCTGTAGGTTCCCAATTCAATATCCCCAAATCTGGAAGATGTACAAGAAAGCTGAAGCCACCTTCTGGACCGCCGAAGAGATCGATCTATCACAAGACATTCACCATTGGAAATCTTTAACTTTCGATGAGAAACACTTCATCACTCTCCTTCTTGCCTTCTTTGCTGCCTCTAATGGTATCGTCTTCGAGAATCTTGTTGAACGGTTCATGAAAGAAGTCCAAGTCGTTGAAGCCAGAGCCTTCTATGTATAGTCTTTTTAAAAATACTATATTTCACCTAAAAATACTAAAATATAATTTAACAAATTTGTGGAAAGATTTTTTATGTAAAAGAAAGATTTATTTCTTTTTAAAAATAGAGATATAACTATATTTCACCTAAAAATAGGAAAATATAATTTAACAAATTTTGGGATAAAAGATTACATTTGAGGGGCATATTGGGAATAGTCATAACACCATATCCATGAAAATTTGGTGGTCTGCCATAAATCTTATTCTCCACGTTTCTTGCCATTAATCAAGATGACTCCTCTATTTTTGCCATTTTCTCCAATTCTCCTTTTATTATTCATCTTTAGTTCTCATTTTTTTCTTAACACATATTGTAACGCCCCAGATTTTCAACCTTGACCCGAGGTTGTTACTTAACTAAAACCATTAAATTCAATTTTAAAAGAAGAAAATAAAATAAAACAAATACTTTTATTTAATCAAAATAAACATTAAGAAGGTTATCAAAACGATCAATCAACCAAAATAATGAAAAAGAAAAGTACCTAAACGGGATCCCTAAAATAGTTTTCTAAACCAAAATAACTACAATAAGTAAAGATAAACAGTTTAACCGTAAAGAAAACAATGCCAAAATGTCGTAAGCGGAAGCAAAAAGGTCTTCTGGTCCTTCCCGATACGGTCACTGGTTCTGCTTGTTCCTCGCCGGTCCCTTCTTATCTTTGCCTGAAATAATAAAACATAGAAAAGATGAGTATAAAATATATACCCAGTAAGAAACCCACTACTGATTCCACTAGGTGACCGTTAACTCCCCCTAATGACTTGTACTTTACGACACACAGTCGGGTGGTTGAGTAGAGATAGACATGTCGGAACAGATCGTCACAAAGGCCTGTTAACTGACTCTGCCAAAGCAAATCGACACACAGGCTTGCCCTCAGAACGGATACATCGGAACAATTCGCCACACAAGCTTGCCCTCAGAATGAATACGTTAGAACAATTCGCCACACAGGCTTGTTAACCAACCTTCAGAAACAAATTCGCCACACAGGCTTGTAACTGGCCTTGTCAAAGCAAATTGCCACACAGGCTTGCTAACTGTCTCATCGTTCTAGAACGGATACGTCGGAACAATTCGCCACGCAGGCTTGTTAACCGACCTTCAGAAACAAATTTGCCACACAAGCTTGCAATTGGCCTTGTCAGAACAAATCGCCACACAGGCTTGCTCACTGACTCATCGTTCTCCCATCAAGTACAAAATTCATTAGGTAAATGTAACAGAAATCGTAACCAATAAATCAAACCCAAAACATTGTGATCACAATAACCAAACAATTCTCATGCAACAGATAACACCGATAAGTAGTATGACGGGTCATGCATAATCCATACAAAAATACATTAAAAAATAAAAACCTGAAGTGAGCACCACAATGCAGACACACTAACCATCTCCACACCTTATACGCCAAAGGCGTGGATTCGGTAGAAGTATTCCTTATCTCAAATTACAAGAATTTCCTTAGACAAAGTAGTCTCCAATTTACCCTAAACACACAAGAATTTTAATTAATAAATTCTTCACAAAAGAAATATAAATTCTACCCCTTCACTAACCAAATCCAAACTCACCACTCAAGATGAAAACTAAAGTGTTTGCATCACAAATAACCCCGATTGAATCTTCAATTTGATCCTTCAACAATAAGAAAACATCCATATTAAACCAAGCAAAAACCTCAATTAACTTCATTGGGTACTTTAAAACCTAAAAATAAATTCTTCCTAAACCTTACTAAACACACCAATACTCAACAGTAGTGGCGGAGCTTAATCGTGACAGAAAGCGGCAGAAGGCGGCTTGGCTCAGGAAGTCAGCTCGGCTCAGCTCGACTTGGCTTCACGGCTCGGCTTGCAGATCTGGACATCGCAAGCGGCTTGGCTTGCGGACTGGCGCGCAGATGGGAAATGGTGCAGTGCGCGGGTGGAGGTCGGCTTGAAACTAGACGATGCGGCTGGCGGCTCCCGACGAAGGGCTTCAGGCGCGAAGCGACGTGCGATGCTGGACGGCGCTAGCAGATCTGGGCAAGTGGCTCACGGTGACGCGTGGCTGAGCGATGAAGAGTGGGGCGCGGTGCGACTTGGGAAGTGGACTGGTGCGCGGCGAAGGAGAGTTGGCTCGGCTTCCGCGATGATGGCGACGTTGGGCATGGAGGAAGGTGCAGTGTGCGTGGAGGAAGGCAAATAGCTGCAACGTGGAGGGCGTGACACGGCTGCTCGAGTTTCTCAGCTCGGCGTCGCTGACAGTTGGGCTTACAAGACTCACGACTAGCAACAACAAGCGTGGGATCTGCAGCGATCGGTGACATCGGGGAAAGTAACAAAGTTGCGGCGGGTAGGGTTTCTAAAGGAGAAGATGGAGAAGATGATGGGTGCACGCTTCCCCATGTGCTTTAAATAAAATAATAATAATAATAATATTCTTACTATTATTATTATTATTATATTTTTTTTCCTTTTTCCCAATTCCCTCACTTTCCTCTTTCCTCAATAAATTTTTTTCCCTCTCTCCTCATTAAATTCTCTTTTCTTTTCACCAACCACAAACAAACAAACCACAACAATTCAAATTATTCCTAAAATTAAACCCAAATTAAACATCCCAAAACTACCATTTACCAACAAGAATAAGATAATTGATAAATAAAGTTTACAAATTACCTTAAAATTTGGGATGTTACAGTCTTCCCTTATTAAGAAGCTTTCGTCCTCGAAAGCTCTAATCCTCGAACAACTCCGAGTATCGAGCTCTCATGTCATCCTCCCGCTCCCACGTGGCTTCTTCCACTTGCTGATTTTGCCATAAAACCTTTACCAAGGTAATGCTCCTGTTGCGCAACGTCGTCACCTCCCTTTCCAGAATCTCCATTGTTGCTCTTCGTAACTCAAATTCTCATTGAACTCCAGGGGCTCATAATCGATGACATGCGACGGGTCAGCCACATACTTCCACATCATCAAAACATGGAAAACGTCATGAACTGCAGAGAGGGATGGTGGTAGCGCTAACCAGTAAGCCACATAACCAATTCTCTCCAGAATCTCAAAAGGCCCAATAAAGCAGGGACTCAACTTCCCATTCTTTGAAAATCTCAAAACACCCCTCATAGGTGCCACCTTAAAAAACACCTTAACTTCCGCCTCGAATTCCAGGTCTTTCTGTCTCACATCTGCATAACTTTTCTGTCTACTCTGAGTTGTCTTCATGCGGGCTCTAATTTGCTGAATGGCTTCATTAGTAGATTGCACCAATTCAGGACCAACCAATCTCTGCTCACCAACCTCATTCCAGCACATAGGAGACCTACAACACTTACCATACAAGGCTTCAAACGACGCCATGTCAATGGTAGCCTCGTAACTATTGTTGTAAGCGTAACTCCATCAAATGAAGGTAAGAATCCCAGCTCCCAGAAAACTCTAGAGCACAAGCTCTCAGCATATCAGAAAACTCTAGTGTCTGGTTCAAACGCTCAGTTTGACCATCTATCTGTAGGTGAAAAGCTGTACTGAAATCCAACCGGGGACTCAAGGCATTCTGAAGACCTTTCAACAAATTAGAGGTGAAATGAGCATCCCTGTCTGAAACAATCGACACAGGAACTCCGTGCAACCTTAACACCTCCTTCAAATACAATAGAGCCCACTTATTTTCTGAGTACGTAGACTTACCTGGAATAAAGTGTGCTGACTTGGTGAGTCTATCCACAATAACCCAAATTACAGTAGGCCCTTCGGGGTCTTAGGCAACCCTGTGATGAAATCTATCGATATGTTCTCCCACTTCCACTCTGGAACTCCAAGAGGCTGTAACAAACTCGTTGGCTTTTGTCTTGGTGCTTTCACCTGCTGACACACCAGACATTTGCTAACAAAGTATGCTACCTCTCTCTTCATATTAGGCCATCAGTAAAAACGTTTCAAGTCCTGGTACATCTTGGTACTGCCAAGATGCATAGCAAAAGGAGAGTTATGAGCTTCAGACAACAAGTCCCTCTTAACTTCATTGTCTACTGAAACACATAAGCGTTTCTCAAAAGGAGACCGTCATCAGAGGAAACAAAAAAACTGTCAGTTTGACTTGTCTCTGCTAGGTGGCGCTTCAAACTCAGATATTGGTCATTACCTTGAGCCTCAATAATTCTTTGTCTCAACGTCGGTTGCACCGTCAACTGTGCCAACTGTGAGGTTACCTCCCACACTGCAACTGCAATCTTGGCTCGCTCAAAATTCTGGTGCAACTGAGTTTGCCTGGTAATAAGAGCTGCTGAATGAGCTACTTTTCTGCTCAAGGCATCAACTACCACGTTTGCCTTACCTGGATGGTATAAGATCTCACAGTCATAGTCTTTCACCAACTTCAGCCACCTACGTTGCCTCATATTCAACTCCTTCTGGGTGAAGAAGTATTTGAGACTCTTGTGGTCGGTGAAGATCTGTGTCTTTTCTCTATACAGGTAATGTCTCCAAATCTTCAGTGCAAAAATCGCTGCTGCTAACTCAAGATCATGGGTGGGATAATTCTGCTCATGAACTTTCAACTGACGAGACGCATAAGCCACTACCTTTCCGTGCTGCATCAACACACAACCTAACCCTTTCTTTGGGACATCACTATAAATCACAAAGCCTCCTGAACCATCCGGCGCTGTCAGGACAGGCGTAGTGACGAGTTTCTGCTTCAGCTTCTGAAAACGACTCTCACAAGTCTTGCTCCACTCAAACGTAACTCACTTCCTAGTCAACTGAGTCAAAGGAGAAGCAATGCGGGAAAAATCTTCCACAAAACGTCAGTAATAACCCGCTAAATCAAAAAAGCTACGAACCTCAGTAACAGTAGAAGGTCGAGGCCAACTGGTAACTGCTTCAATCTTGGCAGGATCCACTGAAACTCCTTCTCTAGATACGACATGACCAAGGAAAGATACCTGCTTCAGCCAAAATTCGCACTTGGAATACTTGGCATAAAGCTCATTCAATCTCAGAGTCTTCAAAACCTTCCTCAAATGCTCCTCATGTTCTACCTCTGTCTTGGAATAAACCAAGATATCATCAATAAACACAATCACAAAGGTGTCAAGAAAATCTTTGAACACCCTATTCATCAAGTCCATAAACATTGCAGGAGCATTGGTCAGCCCGAACGACATCACTTAGGTAAGTACAAAAATCATTAGGTAAAGGTAACAGAAACCGTAACCAATAAATCAAGCCCAAAACATTGTGATCACAATAACCAAACAATTCTCATGTAGTAGATAACACCGATAAGTAGTATGACGAGTCATGCATAATCCATACAAAAATACATTCAAAAATAAAAACCCAAAGTTAACACCACAATGCAGGCACACTAAGCATTTCCACACCTTATACGCCAAAGGCGTGAATTCGGTAGAAGTATTCCTTACCTCAAATTACAAGAATTCCCTTAGACGAAGTAGTCTCCAATTGACCCTAAACACACAAGAACTTTAATTAATAAATTCTTCACAAAAGAAATATAAATTCTGCCCCTTCACTAACCAAATCCAAACTCACCACTCAAGATGAAAACCAAGGCATTTGCACCACAAATAACCCTAATTGAATCTTCAATTTGATCCTTCAACAATAAGGAAGCATCCATATTAAACCAAGCAAAAACCTCAATTAACTTCATTGGGTACTTTAAAACCTAAAAATAAATTCTTCCTAAACCTTACCAAACACACCAATACTCAACAGTAGTGGTGGAGCTTGATCGTGACAGAAAGCGACGGAAGACGGCTTGGCTCAGAAAGGCAACTCAGCTCGGCTTCGGGGCTCGACTTGCAAATTTGGACGTCGCAAGCGGCTCGGCTTGCAGACTGGTGCTCGGATAGGAAACGACACGATGCGTGGGTGGAGGCTGGCTCAGAACTAGGCGATGCGGCTGGCGGCTCCCGACGAGGGGCGGCGCACGCGGCTGACGAAGGGCTAGCATATCTAAGCAAGCGGCTCACGGTAACGCGTGGTTGAACGATGAAGCGTGGGGCGCAACGCGACTTGGGAAGCAGACTGGTGCGCAGCGAAGGAGGGTTGGCTCGGCTTCCGCGATGATGGCGACACCGGGCGTGGAGGAAGGCGCGCGGCTGCAACGCAGAGGAAACGTGGAGGGCGCGACGTGGCTGCTCGAGTTTCTCGGCTCGGTGTCGCTGACAGCTGGGCTTGCAAGACTCACAACTGGCGACGACGGACGTGGGATCTGCAGCGATTGACGACGTCGGGGAAAGTAATGAAGTTGCGACGACTAGGGTTCCTAAAGGAGAAGATGGAGAAGATGATGGGTGCACGTTTCCCCATGTGCTTTAAATAAAATAATAATAATAATAATATTACTATTATTATTATTATATTTTTTTTTTCCTTTTCTTTTTCCTTTTCCAAATTCCCTCACTTTCCTCTTTCCTCAATAAATTTCTCTCTCTCTTCTCATTAAATTCTCTTTTCTTTTCACCAACCACAAACAAACAAACCACAACAATTCAAATTATTTCAAAAATTAAACCCAAATTAAACAGCCCAAAACTACCATTTACCAACAAGAATAAGATAATTAATAAATAAAGTTTACAAATTACCTTAAAATTTGGAATGTTACACATATAATACAATTCTTTTTTACTTGTATTTACAAAGAAAAATAATAAGTTGAATTAGTTCTCTTTTTTTTCTTTATTCTTTGTTAACTCATTACTTCATTAACAATTTCTCTACTCCTAAGTTTTGATTTTTTTTTTTTGAGATTTGATTATTTGTTAAATCTATAGGTTTCTTCTATATCTAAGGGCAAAATAGAATTTTAAAATACAAAAACAAAAACCCTAAACTACACCTTTTAACTAAAATAAGACAAGATAAAAATAAATGAAATAAAGAAGGAGAGAAAAGTATTCACCTGGAGCCAATAAATTTCGTGAATCCTTGTGTAAAAAGAAGAAAGAAAATTTTTAGGAAAGGGAGAAGCTAGGAAGAAGAAGAAGTTTTTTGTGAAAGGAGGAAGAAAAACCCCCAATTTTACCTTTTTGCAACATTTTGTCTCTCTTATTAAATTACCACCTAAAATTGTCTCATCTTTTAAAAAGGTTAAAAACTTCCATGGATGGAGGCTATTTTCTATCCCCTATAATTATTATCCTTAGCTTTCTATTTTCAATATCCATGTAACAAACATGGACAATTTTTTACTTCATAAAACCCAATTCAAATCTCATGAAACAAACAAGCCCTAAAGTGTCAAACTCAAGCAAAAAATCAGTTGAATGCAACAAAAATGAAAACTAGAAATCAAGAACCTAATGTTCGAGATTCAACAAACTAGACAAGAGACAATAGAAAAAACATGATATTGCGAATTAAGAATCTAATATTCAAAATTCAAGAATTATTCAAGATGAACAAACAAAAGCAAATTACTAGACAAAACAATGACAAAAAGAAACAAAGAATTAAGAAAATCCAACGACACTAATTTTACCCAAAACCCAATTCAAAACAGCAACCAAATGCCCTTTAGAAACTATTAATTTTCTTATGAAAGTTAAATAGCTTAAAATCTATGAAAATTCAGCAGCTTCATTGACGTACCTACTTGAGCTGCTTACAATTTTTATTAGAAAAAAATTCTCAGATGAACCTTCGACCGTTTCTTTTTCTCTTTTCTTTTTTCTTTTTCTTTTTTTCCCTTCTTCTTCCTCCCTCCGATTACTCTACTCTGACAAACTAATTTTTTTTTCTTTTTTTTTTCTTTCTTTCAATTACTGTTGACAAGAAGATGGATTTTTTTTTATTCATCACAGATTTAATTTTCTTTTAAATCAAACAAGAACAAAACAAATTAAAAACTAGACTCGATCAAGAAAAACAATTAAACATATATCCAATCTAGAACCTATGCTCTGATACCAAATGATATGAAAATCCTAGGATTTGATAAATAGGAACCCAATTGGCGAACTTCTAATAACAATTTCTAAAATCCCCAAATCAATTTGAAAAAAAAATCCAAGGGAATGGATTAAATTTGGATTACCCTTTGATCGAAGACCAAGAGATAACGAGAACTAGTTCCTCACTCAAGTTCGAACATTCCACAAGCAAGGTGATCAAATTTAACTAAATGTGGTTGACTTGCAACTCTAAATCAAGAATTGCAAAAAGGTGACGATGAGACTGTCATCTAACAAAAAAATTTCATTCATAGAAAACTCTAAAACTTTAATCATAAAAAACTTGTTAAAACAACCTAAGACAAGACTTAAATAGTTTCTCAATAAAAACCCTAATTTATTATGAAAAAACTAACTTATCTCTATTTAAATGTTATTAAAAAAGATAAACTGGAAAAATATTAAAATTACATCATAGTTATTAAATAAAGTTTAATTAATAATTTGATGTTTGATCGATTCATATCAGTAAAACTAGTTTAATGATTTTATAAATATATGGTATGAAACACATTTGAACTTTTTTTTTATTATATCTTTATAAAATTAGAATTCAATTTTTTAAAATACCATCAAACACATATCTGAAAACGTAAAATACAACTGTATCTTCATTGAATATCTTATTTATAAATTTATGTTTTGAGATCGTTGACAAACAAGGTTAAAGCCTATCGGAAGGGAGGAAAAAGAAAAAACATGTGCTACACGTGTATTTCAGGCCCATGTGCAAAAGAAAATAAACAAACATGAAAATTAAACAAAACAAAACAGAAAAAACGACGGAAGTGGTAAAGATCGGAACCCTAGAACGATCGGCGAAGAGATCAGACCACCGTTACTGCCACTGGTACTTTTGCGATCGTGTTAGCTATTTTTTGTTCATAATTTATGCAGCTACTTTTATTCTTACGAATTATGGATTGGAATTCTTCTTCCTTCTTCCCATAGCCCCCAATTTGTTTCACTTTCTTCTCCGGTCTCAATAGCTTCTGGTTTTTCGAATTTCATTTTCTTTTCAGATAGGGAAAGTTTAGAACTCTCAGTTGATTCTACAAATCCTCAGTTTGTATGAAACGATAAAGTTTTCATAGCTCTATTTTCGTTCTATTAGAGAAAGTTGAAGAATTTTCATTTCTGTAAAGCCGGTGTTACATATCTTGAAGAATCGTGAGGGAGATGGAAGTCCTTTAGGAAGCATCTCCCGATTCTTGGTAGTAGTCCTTTAGAAATGAGTGGCGGCCGGCAGCGGACCCTTGTGGTTGGGGTTCAGCATGTCTTGGACTATTTGAAACGAATGCAGGCTGAGAATCCTGCTTTTTATTATGCAGTCCAGGGCGATGGTGATCATCACTCTGGGGCGAATATCTTTTGGGCTGATGCAACGTCTAGAATGAATTATACCTACTTTGGTGACACTGTTGTATTGGATACAACATTTAGAACAAATCAGTATAGGGTGCCTCTTGCTGCCTTTACAGGGTTTAATCATCATGGTCAGCCCGTGTTGTTTGGATGTGCATTGATTCTTTATGAGTCTGAATCCTCATTCATTTGGCTCTTCCAAACTTGGCTTCAAGCAATGTCTGGCCGCCAACCAATTTCCATTACAACAGATCCAGATAGGCTTATCCAGGTTGCTGTTGCACAAGTTCTTCCAGGTACCCGCCATCGTTTTTGCAAATGGGCTATATTCAGAGAAACGCAGGAGAAGTTGTCTCATCTTTGCCAATCTCATCCTACTTTTGAAACTGAGTTTAGAAAATGTGTTAATGAGGCTGAGACAATTGAAGAATTTGAGTCCTGCTGGGAAGCCCTTCTGAATAGATATTACATTATGGACAATGAGTGGCTTCAGTTAATGTATAGTGCTAGACAACAGTGGGTACCTGTCTACATGAGGGACACTTTCTTTGGAGAAATGTCAATAAATGAGAGTTATAAAAGTTTGAATTTGTTTTTTGATGGATTTGTTACCGCATCCACCTCTATACAGATGTTGGTTAGACAGTATGAAAAGGCCATGTCAAGCTGGCATGAAAAAGAATTAAAAGCTGATTATGATACAATTAACTCTATGCCTGTCCTGAAGACACCATCTCCTATGGAGAAACAGGCTGCAGATCTATATTCAAGGAGGATATTCAGAAAGTTCCAGGAGGAATTGGTAGAAACTCTTGCCAATCCTGCAACCAAAATTGATGACACAGGAACCATTGCTACTTATCGAGTAGCAAAATTTGGGGAAGACCATAAAGCACATGCTGTTAGTTTTAATTCATTAGAGATGAAAGCTAATTGCAGTTGTCAACTGTTTGAATATTCGGGAATAATTTGCAGGCATATATTAGCAGTTTTTAGGGCAAAAAATGTTCTTACACTTCCTTCTCAATATGTATTGAAACGGTGGACTAGAAATGCCAGAAATGGAGCTGTAATTGATGATCATAATTCAGAACCACCTAATGAAGCTGGAGATTCTTCCACTGTTAGGTACAATAATCTTCGTCAAGAAGCAATCAAGTATGTTGAAGAAGGAGCGAAGTCAATTCATATTTATAATGTGGCTATGGATGCCCTAAAAGAGGCCTCTAGAAAGGTTGCTGCTGTGAAGAATCGGGGCCCTGGAGCAACTAACGGTGATATTATGGCCAATGGAGTTGTTGGGGCTTTGGTTGCAACAGAAGAGGATCAGACACCAACCTATCAATCAGTGGTTAGTCTCATTAGTTTGCAGTTTTAAATCCTCCGAATTATGTCATTGTTTTATTCATTATCCTCACCCCTCCTCCTGGGTGGAGTGATTTAGACTTTTTTACCCCCAAAAATGAGCATTGTGTTTGAGAGATGTCTAAATCATTAGGGCAACACACTATATTTCACGAGTCTCTTAATGACGAACTGTTGTAGGGTTCAGTGGTAGGGTTTATTTTTTAACCGGATGAACCTGGAGAGTTGGAAGATTCGTTAGTTAATGATAATAATAAGCTTAGATTTGGGTTGAATGGATATTACTGTGTCATGCTTGTCCAATATGTGTACTTTGGTTGCATTACATTCATTCCCTTTTTCCCATCCTGCTGACGTGTTCATCCACAAATCTCCAGATGGATAAGAGATTGGTCCTTACAATGAAAATCAAAATTTGTATTGCCTCCTGTGTACTTTATTGTATATTTTGGTGAGTAACCAACTTTTCAATAATTCAACTTAATTATTTATGGACTTGACTTTTCTCCAATGCATCTGTTTGTGCTGTTTCTTAGTGCATTTGTTTAAGATGAATTAACCAGAAGATTGTGCTCTTACCGTCTCTTTAAATATCTATTTTTCTCTCCGAGATTGTGAAGGGGAAAAGCTAGATATTAGAATGTGTTTGGTTTAACTTTTCAAGTATTTAATTTTGAATAAGTCATTTTGGAAAAAAAATTGGAACATTTCGCAACCACCCAAAATGGCTTTTTAAAAGCTATCAAAGTTTATTAGCAGTATTTATCGAAAGACTTTAAATGAGAATAAATTTTTAAAAAGTACTTTTTTTCCTAGTCAATCCAAACAAGCCAATAGCCTATCATCATTCTTTTGGTGAAAAAAAAGAAGACCAAGAAGATAATGAAGCTTGACATTTTCTTATCTGTTCTCTGCTCTTTGTGTTGTTTCCTTTTCCAGGAACAAAAGGAGAAGAAAATTCGTGAGCTTTCTGCGGAGTTGAAAAAAACAAATCAACGTTGTGAAGTGTATAGAGCAAATCTCCTTGCTGTTCTGAGGGACATGGAAGAACAGAAGTTGAAGTTATCTGTGAAGGTCCAAAATGCAAGGCTTAGTTTGAAAGAGTGAACGATCATGAAATACAGGAACAAGCAATTTCTCACTTTATGGTTACTATCCTACTCGGAAGTTGATACGATCCTTCCATTGTGTTCATCTTCTTAATGGTTCTTCCTTCTAACGAATAAAGATAGAGAATGAGCAACCTGGCATTGAAGGGAAAGTTGGAGTGTGCCACAACTGTCTTGTAAGTTTTCTCTGAACTATGAATGTTTTTTTTTCTGTGGAAAAATGCTATATCAATCCTACAATTCCTACTGTGTAAGTTACAAAGAGGTAGTTGGATCTAGGATGAACCATCATGAACATCTGGCATTGATTGCTGCTGTCGACTTAGAGACTAGGATTATGAAGATGAATGCCATTCAAATCCTGATGACTCAAACAATTCTTGTAAAGTAAATAGAATGTGTATTTTTTTATTAAACGTTCTTCAATTTTTTAGTAATAGTAATACCAACTAGGTTAAATTACAAATTTCTAAACTTTGAGGTTTTGTTTATTTGGTCATTAAACTTTTAATTTTTTAAAAATTTATGGATCGACTAATTTTTAAATATTTTGAATTTGTAATGGACTTATTAGACACAATAAAAAGATTAAGAATTTAGAGCAAATTTTGAAATGTTCATAGTCAAAGACTACACAAATTTTGAAGTTTAGGGACTTGCTATTTAACTTATTAATCATCATCTAGTATTCGATTAGGCCTCATGTACAATTTTTTTTTATACCTTTTCAATTCATGATGGTGAAATCTGGGCTGGTTGTGTTTGATGTTTTTAGTTAGCATTATTGAAGTTTTTAATGTGATCTAGGAGCAGTTTCATGGATGGTTTTTAGATTCTCAGAACTATGGTTCATTAAAACTTTCCAATTTGATTCATGTGTTAATAACTTTAGCCCTAAACTCTAATAAATTACAAAACAATCAAGCCCCTGTATTTTGCAACATTTAATGATTTACTCCCTATCGTAAAAATATTATCACAATTTTACGAATATTTTTAGACAAGTAGATTGATGAAGAAGAGATTGGGGATCAAATTTGTTCCTAAGTATACAAATCAAGTCATTATTGATTCATGTGTTATTTTTATGAAAGTTATGGAACCAAATGCTTTATTTTTTCTTCTTCATTTGGAACCAATAGTTTTTTAAAACCTTAGTAAAGTTTATTATTATTGTAATGTATACAATAATGGAGTTTTGATTTGATTCAAATATAAACTAAAATGATTCAAATGGAACTCCACATGATTTTACCAAAGAGAATAGTAATTGTAATTAAATTAAGAGTGTAAAAGTATGAATTGATGTTGAATGCTTCAAAATATTTGGTATTTGTTTGAGATGAAAGAGCAATATTAAAAGTTTGGAAGAAGTTAGAATGTGTTATAGGGGCATAAGGTTGTTGTTGTGATTATTTTATATTGAGAATTAGTATATCAAATGTTATGGTTATAAGGAAATTGGTGTTTGAATTATTATGATTCCTTCGTGCCCAGGGAGTATTTTTGATTTACGTAAATGAAATCAATTAAAATATGTGTGTTTATGGGTATTTGACATGAATTGTTGAATTATTTTTGGGAACTTAGCTATCACACACATGATTTGACTGATGTAAGTCGTTTAGTTGAATGAATTAGGAAGGTTTGAGTGTATTTGTTTGTACTCCAATATTGACAATAAGTTTCCAACAATGACTTCCAAAAGACCAAAAACAAAAAGCAAACACAATTCCACTTGCTACAATGGCGTGCCGCTTACCCATAGAGTTTGGCATTTGGCTAACTTACTCACAAAAAATGCTCTTATCAAACTTCAATTACTTTTGACTTTATCATTTCTTTCTTTCTTTCGACTCCGCTTAATTGGATTAGGTATATATATCGTTGGCTCGTTTGGGTCGCTTTCTATTTAATAATGCATACAACTCTAATTGATTTACAATTTTTCATGAAAAAATTTGACACAACACATATTTTCGTATCCATTTGTGTTTGGTGCAAGAATTCCAAATCCATTTCTCTTTTTCTTTTTTGCTACAAAACTGTTTTTTTTAGTAGATAGACCAAAACATTTTCTAGTCAATTAGAAAATTCATCATGCAATGATATCACTTTAATCAGTAGGGTTAAAATTCTCTTTAAATTTCTCAATTCTTATATAAGTAACACTTTAGCCTTCAATTTTAGTATCTACATAATTTAGTTTTTCTACTTTTACGTGTCTAACAATTTATTCTCTAAAATTCAATTAAATTATTAAGATTTTATGACATTAGTACACATGAAAGCTTAATAAACTAATTAAGGGTCAAGTTTATTTAAAAATTATTTAGAGTAAGAGACATTTGAAACACTGAGTTGGTTATTATATATATAGTTTATAAGTTATAATAGTTTGTGGGTTCAAATCCTATTTGGTCTCTAAACTTTGTATCGTGTTCTATTTTGGTCCCTCAACCTTAAAAAATGTATGTTGTCGTCCTTAAACTTTAAAAAAATACATACTTTACTATTTTTTTTATCCTTTTTTCCAAAAATCCTAGTTTTTTTTTTTTCAAATTAGAATTTTCAAGCAAAACTAGAACAAAATTGAGTAGAATACAAAAAATAAAATAGAACTAACATACTGGTGTTGTCCTTTGTTTAAAATTTCTCCTTAAATAATGTTTGTATTGTTGTCGACCATGTCTCATTTTGTTAACAACGGCAGTTACACTGTAATTATCAATACTTAATGTTTTTATATCCCTTTGTTACAATATATGCTTTTTAAGGTTTGTTCTCTCATGTGGTTTGTGTGTCCATCTAACTTAAGTATTAAATAATAACAATTGTTGATCATTTAATGGTTCATGTTTTTTTCCACTAATTTAATGATTTCGTTTATCAATTATATTTTGACATAATCTTAAAATACAGTACAATGTTATAAAATAGTTAGGACTATAATAAAACATAGTTAGTTTGAACCAAATTGTTTAGTTTAATAACTATTTTTGACGAAGTGTTTTTTTTTTAGATTCAAATTAACTTCTTATCAACATATATTGTTGACTGGATATCTACATAAAATTACATATTTTAGTTCAATTCATCCATACGATGATTAAAAGAAAATAGAATTAAAAAGTTATAGCATGAATTGTAATTAAAAAGTCATTTAAAACAAAAACATCAAAGTTGGTCTAAACAAAAGAAACTCAAAATTTTCAATTCTAAGTCCAAAAGTGTATTTATTAATAGTCACATTGCTTTACGCCTGACTCAAATGAAGATCAAAGAATGGTGCATTCTCGTCCACAATTTTTTTATATTCTTTCGACAATTTTCCCTCACTGCATCAATTCATATACCACTCATTGGTGCATTTGTAGCTTTTCTTAATGGTTCTGATTTTGCATCTCTACGTTCATCTTTTTTTTTTCCTCTTATCTCCTCAAACTCTTCTATACTTGTATCAACGAGAAATAACTAATTTAGTTAGTATAATATTGTTAATTTTTTTAGTTGCAATACTCTATACAATTATACTTGCTTAATCCAAATACGCCATTGACAGCACCTTTAATTACACTATAATTAATCCAATAGTCTCAACATTATAATGTAGTTAATTCGTCAAATACACAATTCTGGTTGTTTTGGCTTTGGTTTAGATATTCAACGTGGATGAATTTCCTCTTTTCATGCAGATATTTTGGCATTAATTTCGATTTTTGGTTTAAAATACTGCCAAATTCATATCTAAAAAGTTTTCTACCTTTGAGTTTAGATTTGAATTTTGAAATTTCATATTACATTAATTTTCATAAATCTTTTTTATTTTATGTTAATGCTAATTAAATCATACAATTTTTAGATGGTTTTTATCAATATCTTTTTTTATCATTTTCTTTCTTAAACAATTTATAACTTTTTTTATCATTATATTTAATATAGTTTCATTTAAACATAAAAAATATATATCTTTCTCGTTTTTTTACCAATTCTTCTTATTTTTAAAATTGACTTTATGATTATATGTATTTTAATTTCAAATCTAGATAAATTATGATAAATAATCTTAAATTATTGAGCTTTAATTTCTTTAATTTTATATTTTGGAGAAAAAAATAATCGTGGAGATAATTTTTTTTTTTAAGATTTGATTTGGTTAAATATCTGAAAGATTTGGAAATTAGGATGGAAAAAATGAGAAAATCTATAATTAGGACGAGATATGAGGATAGCTTTTTTTTTTCCACTCTTCATTTTCACGCCTAGAGTTCTTTTCGTCTTTAATCTAATGATAATTCAACACCATATGAAGACAATCAACTGTCTTTTCTTGTTGAATGTTACAGTTTGGAGACTTAGTAGCTTGAAGATGAATTTTGGGTAATTCTGGTCTGAAGGTGCAAGGTTACAGATGAAGTTTCAGTGGCTTGAAGATGAAATTTCTGTTTGAAAATGGGACGTTAGAGTTTGTAGACCGTCAACTCGAAGATAAAGGAATGGAATTTTATGTTATGAAGATGGAATGGTGAGTTTTGTAAAGAACTGTATATTGAGCTCGAAGATAGAAGATGGAAGGTTGGAGATCGCGAGCTTGAAGATGGAAGATGAAAGATTGGAGATCGCATGCTTGAAGATGAAGGGTCTGCATGGGTTTTGTTATAAGAATGTTCTGGTTAATGGGATTGTGTGATTGATTAGGCTCTAATGTCAGTTTTTATTAAAGTGTATTTACATATTCTTTTAGTTGTAGAAAATAGCTGACATACTATATATTTAGAAGTATGATGGACTTTTGCTAATTTTTATTTATTTTATTTTTAATTCGCTTTGTCATAAAATTAAGTTTGTCATTTTTTCAAATGAAAACTTGAAAAATACTATTTTCCTAGTTGACCCTCAAGATTTAGTGAATTAGCCAACTCCATAGCTAATATTAATATTTAGTGAAATATTTCACAAATGTCCTAAAATTTTGAAATATTTGATAATTTTTACATTATTTTGAGACATTTTAAATATTTTAATAAATTTTATTCCATATTTTAATTTTATAATATTTTAAAGTAAAATATATCATCTATGAATTCTATTAATTATATAAGGATTTTATTTTTTAATAACCATTACCTTATCTCTCATCAATAAATTTTTTTAATTAAAATCTTTTCTTATTATCACCCTTTTCAACTTTTTGACTTTGGTTTTAGGGTTTAGGGTTTAGGGTTTAGGATTTAGGGTTTAGGGTTTGGTTTTTATTTTCTTCCATAATCATAATTAATAATCTATCACCTCTCCATTGAGATCACAAATATATGTCGAATATACGGGTAATATTAGGGGTGGACTTTAAAACCGCTAAAACTGAACCGAACATCAAAACCGAATCGAACCGAACTGAACCACTTTCAAAACCGAAAAATTCAGTTCGATTTGGTTTGAAATTTACGAAACCTATTTTAATCGGTTCGGTTGCAGTTTCTATTTCAAAAAACCGCTTTCAACGTGAATAATTGTCTTCAGAACAACAGTTATCAGAAGTGTGCCTCAATTGCCTATTGTCATCTTTCAACATATATCTTGAGGTTCTTAGTTATTTTAATTCATAAGCTTTGTTATATTGTTTGACTTAGTTTTGAGTTTGAACATTATTATTGTATATGATGTGTGTATCATATCTAGTTAAGGCGTAATTAGTTTGCAAGTGTATTTAGTTCTTATATATCTTTCTCCCAACAATTTTATCACGGTTCTTTACTCATTGTCTTTATATGTCCTATACAAACATTTGAATTCTTAACACAAAACCTGGTTTTTGAAAATTTCTTTTTTTGGACTTGTTTGATAACCATTTATTGTTTCTGGTCTTTTAAAAGAAAAATTTATTGTAAATGACAAAACTACTGAAAATATTTACACAATATAACAAAATTTTAGATTCTATCAAATGATAGACACTGAAAGTTTGCAATATTTTGTAAATATTTTGATTCATTTTGCTATATTTGAAAATATTTCTTTTAAAATTTAAGCATGCAAACACCTCTAAATTTCTTACTTAGTTATATATTCTTTACCAATATTTGCAAAAGCCAAACCATGTTTTGAAACTAAACAAAATTATTTTTAAAAAATTATTTTTGTCTTTAGAATCTGGGTAAGAATTTAACTCTTTTATTAAAGAAATATAAAAAAACATAATAAAAATTGAGAGAAAATAAGTCTAATTTTAAATTAAAAAAAAACTAAAAACCAAATGACTACTAAACAAACATAAGATTTGATTAATAACTAAAAGTAATATAAACAAATTAAGACTTTGTATTGGATGACAAAAAAAAATAGCATTTATACAAAAAAAAAATGTATTTGTAGTATGTGTGAGATTATAATCTTATCATTAGCCTATTGTGACTATCTTAATTAACTACTATCTTGACTATCTTAGTTAACTACGTAAATAAGTGATAGTGAAATAGACAATTCAAAGTTTAGAAGTATAATTTATTTTAAAAAGTTTTAAAATCTTACTATTATCATCATGTACTATAAGCTACTAATTAAGTGAAGACTACCTACGCGTATCAACATAGCATGCAATGACGTGACAATATTAAAAATATAGCTACAAAAAGCATGATAGGAGGTTAGATGTTACAAAAAAAAAAAAAAAAAAAAAAAAGAAATAGAAAGTCTCAAGGGCATGAAGTATTTGCCAAACATCTAAGTCATTCATATCTTGAGTTTGGCAACATCATCATACATTAATCACTTCCTTCCTCTTTAATTCATAAAGAGAAAATCAACACTCGTTATAAATTGACGGCAATGTTAATTAACAAGAGATATGTTCATATCTGATCTGTTACGATTTTGTTAAGACGTCTTTTGTTCGAGTTGACTAACTAAATTTTTTTAAACAAATGGTTAAGTGACATTAGTCATGATGTGTAACATATTGAGCGATAATATATGTAGTTAATTCTCATGTTTTTGAATATGACCCCACCTGACCTAGACTTTAAATTTCATTTAGTTGGGTGATACAAGATGTGACCAAAATTAAATCTTTGATGATTATTGTTTGTTTATTAAGAAAATTTAACCCCATGAATAAATGGGCTGAGGAAGGTGAGGAGAAAGGAGAAAAATTAAAAAGAAATCCCAACTTGCAAATCTCACTGTTGTATGCATTGTGTATTGACAATTTCCAAGAGGGCAGTCTTAGGAATGTGGGCAAATGCAAATATTTAGATTCCCTTTGAATTCTAGTACACCTCATCACCTCAATTTTCAAATTCAATGACTCATTTGCCCTCCCTTCCCCCACCACCCTTATTGTTCCACAAAATTTCTAATAATACAATAATACATACTCCTCTGTTCTATTCTTTTTAACTCAAATTTAATCAATATGGAGTTAGCTTGATATTACAAATTGGATCCAAAACGTACAATTCAAGTATAAGTTAGGATTATGTTACCTTGCAAACTCATTCTATTACGAGAAAGGATCGAGTAGAAAAGAGACATAAAACCTATTACCCACTCATTTGTTAACAATTAATGCATAAGCACTATGCTCTTATTTTAAATATGTTGTTTGTATATGCAACATAAACTATTTTTATAGAATGACACTTTTCCTTGTAAGAACCACAAAATATAGAATAATTAAATGAGAAGACAGAGCATCACAAGTCCCATTTAATTGTTTTAATCCCAAAGTCCATTCCATTGACTTTGTCTATTAATGTAAAAACCAACTTTAAATCAGTTTTTGAAAAGAGAGAGAGAGAATAGCATAAAGGACAACAGAGACAATCAATCCAGTGGTGAGAAGAGAGAAGCTTGGAATATAGTGAACTAACCAAAAAAAAAAAAAAGAAGAAGAAAGAACAGCGTCATCAGATCACACAATTACATAATTTCAGTTACATGAGGTTTGTTGAACTTTTGAATTCAAGAAGAAGAAGAAGAAGATCATCAAGAAAAACAAAAGCTATATATATAATTCAGAGAAAGATTTTTTAAAAAAAGAACTAAAAATACATAAAGGGTTTGAACCTTTTTTTGTTCTATGGTTGACTGGGTTTTTGTGATCATTCCCAAAGTTACATGTGGGGGAGTTGTGTTTTATGTTCAAAATCCATTGATTCAAAAGTCACCGCCTGCTGCTTTTCTGCGAATTTTCATCTCCATGAACAAGAACAAGAAGAAGATGAAGATCGATGATGATGATGATGATGATGATGATGATGGGAGTTTTTTTTCCTTCTTTCTTTCTTTTTTCTTAAGAGGAAGAAGCTTTAGTGACATCTCTACTGGATCTATTGTATTTCATATGACTCCTCACAAGATGTCCTGCTGAAATTGCAGACATTAGAGATAGCTCTCCTGCAAGAACTGAAGCAGCTACAATGGTGGCTAGCAGCCTTGAGTTAGATCCAGGAGCTTCTCTGTTTGCCCCTTTAACTCCAAGTAGATTCAAACAAGCAGATTGAGAAGCAAGCTGGGTCCCTCCTCCAACTGTACCCACCTGTAATTTAACAATCAATTGTTATTATCAGAAATTTCAACTATGAGTTACTTCATCAACAGGATTATTATATATGAAAAGTAAATTTACCTCTATGGAAGGCATGGTAACAGAGACATGAAGATCTTGCCCATCATTCACAGCTTCCATCATTGTAATACAGTGAGAACTCTCCACGTTTTGTGCTGGATCTTGCCCTGTTGCTATATAGATGGCTGAGACTATGTTACTCGCATGAGCGTTGAACCCACCAAGAGCTCCAGCCATGGCAGAACCAGTCAGATTCTTGAGCATGTTAAGCTCAACTAAAGCTTGGACATCGGTTTTGAGAACCTTCTTCACCACATCGCCTGTGATTGTAACCTCACAAACCACTGATTTACCACGCCCTTCGATCCAGTTCACAGCAGCTGGCTTCTTGTCTGAACAGTAGTTTCCTGGATTCAAGAACAAATAGAGATTAACAGAAGTAAATAAAAGAAAATTGGAAGGGTTTTGTGGAAGGGATTTTGTTGTGTTACCAGATATGCCAATTACATCCATGTCAGGGAAATCATTCTGGAGAAATTCCAAAACATTTTGAACGCCTTTTGATACCATGTTCATCCCCATAGCATCACCCGTACTGCAAGAGAATCTCATGTAGAGATTCTTACCAGCAATGGCGCATTTGATACTTTGTAACCTTCCAAATCTACTGGACTTGTTGAAAACGGAGGCTAATGTATCGAAATTCGCCGGATCTTCGACGTAGAACTTCAATTCCGCTGCTCTTTTGGCTGTAGCGAATCTCATAACCGGTGCTCTTGTCATTGCATCTCTCAACAATACGCTGTTTGCTCCACCGGACATCATAATCGCTTTACAACCTCTATTTGTACTCGCAACCAAACAGCCTTCTGTTGTAGCCATTGGTACAGAATATTCGTTGCCGTCTAACAGCAATGGCCCGGCGATTCCCACCGGAATCTGTACATATCCGATAGGCATCTCGCAGCACTGCCCTAATATCGAAGCGTAATCGAATCCTTCCAATGGAAGCCCCGAGAGGGATTTCCCGGTAACTCTCTGCAAGGCCTCGCGACGGATCGCTGCGGCTCGTCCACAATCGCCAAGCTTCGATTCGAGCGAATACGACGGCGTAGTTCCATCGACAACAGATTTAACAATTTCTTCGTCTTCCTCCGTCAAATCGATGCTAACAGGGAGCGGATCAACGACTTTTGGTACCGATGGCATAGGAGGTGCCATAATCGGAATCGAACAATCGATTCCAGCACCGCAAGGAACCTTCCGAGTATCTTCCTTAATCATTACGACCTCATCATCCTCAGAGGTCCATACATCATGTGAAGGGCGGAAAATCGACTGAACAAAGTCGATACCGAAAAATCCGAGAAGGTAAATGAAGGAAGCGATAAACGCAGAAATGGCGACCATTTCGGAAAGCGTAACGACATGGAGAGGAGTGGATGAACGGATCTTCTCACGCCACCGCGTAAGAAGAAAGTAAACAACAGAGAAGAAGAGAGTGAAGAAAGCGGCATTAGTGAGGTAAATGGGAAGAGGCAAAACATCAGACACCTTAACGGCATCATCGTGAACATGTTGTCGTTCCACCATCTTAACCTTGAGAGGATTTTTATCCATGGATTTTACCGGTGGTTCGTCGGCGGTGAGTTTCTTGACGAGGGTAGAGGACCGGCGGCGGCGGGCGTCCATTGTTGGGCAAGAGTAAAAGTGAAAATGGAAAACGCCGGCGCCGGATCGGGAGGCGGAGGGGTTTTTATAATGAAGTGAAGATTTTTTTTTTTTTCCTCCTTTCAAATGGGGGAAATGGTTTCGAAAAATTTGAAGGGTAAAGCGAGGATTTGGGCGTATTTATAGGGTTTTATTTTCATTTTTCAATTTTTTTTAATATTTTGGTGGGAAAAGGGAGGTGTGAGTCCCACCGGACCTGGCCAGCTCAGATGGACCGGACCGAGCGGGATGGGTTCATTATTCTTCTCTGTGGTTGTGGGTTGTAAGTTGAGAGCAATGAGTCATCATGTAAATATTGAAAATAATATCATATTTTTGTTTTCGTGGATTAATTAATTCTATTTCTAACAGTATTTAATTAATCAATAATTAATAATATTTTTTAATTGGTAATTAAGGTTTTGAGCCACCAGGTTTAAATTTTGTTTCTATTTTAGTTTTTTTTGAGGTACATAAAATAGTTTTAAATCAATTTTCGATTTTTTTTAATGTTAAGAGTCAATTGCTGTTGGATAACTCATTGGTTTAAGAAAAAAAAAAGTTTATAATAAAAAGGGAAAATACCCCTTATAAATATTATATTTGTTTTGTTATCTTCTTTTACAAATGAAGTGAACTGTTGGAATTAAAATAAAAGGTAAATTAGGTTCTCTTTTTTGGGAAAAAATATTTAAAATAACAAAACTTATAAATATTTATAAATATACCAAAATATCTCAATCTATCTATTTTGATCATGATAGACGACTTTACGGTAACTCAGCAATCGCCCTTTGAACAGCCAGAATAATGTAAAGCTTAAAGATAAGTTTTGTACTTTATTAATTTCTTAGTCCCTCTAGTCTGGTGGGCATCGAAAGGTTTTTCGTCCAGATTCACCTAAAAAACGTATGTGCTGGTCTTCCCACATGCGACCCACACCATTCGCAAATCAATCACATAGTGAAATATTAACTATGTGGATATCATGATAGAGATAAATACAAAGTAAATATACTATATATTTTGTAAATATTTTGGTTAATTCTGCTATATTTGAAAATAACATTTTTTTTTCCTTTTTATTTGCCTAAGAATTCAAATATAACAATTATTTAGATTTTTTTTTAAGGAAATTATCATCTTGGTTCCTAAAATTTTAAGTTTCATTAAAATCATATTTAGATTTTAAGGATAACAGTATATTTTTTTCTCAATTTTTTGAAAAAGAAATTACTTTAAATTCATGTTTAGAAAAAAGAAAATTGCCATAAAATTATCGTAAATAGAAAAACTATTGAAAATATTTTTAATTATAATAAAATTTTATATTCTCCCCGTGATAGAAGTGTCTATGAATAGAATCTAAAAATTTGTTATATTTAATTAGTAATTTAGTTCATTTTACTATACTTAAAAACAACGATTTTTTGAGCCAAGTCAAATATATTTAATTTGTCCATTAGTTGGGAAACATGAAGCCATTAAATCTTGTATAGCTCGAATCCATTCTACTAAAAAAAATTTATAATATATTGTAATTAATTATGAGAAAATGAACATTATTATGGAAATATTGCTTGACTTAACTAATTTAGATTAAAAAGACCAAATTATTAAGAAAAAAAAAGTACACGTATCCGATTTAAGCATAGGAAACAGAAATTTATTCCAACAAAATACCAAATTTAGGGAGATACATTCATTTGATTCCTAAATTATTTGTTCATTTTCTAATTCAATCCAAATTACCTTTTATAAGCATTTCTTGATTATTATCATTTAAGTTTTTGAAATATTAATTTTAGTTATTTAATTTACCATAAATTTTAAATTCAAGTATTGTCAGTATAGATGACGTATAAATAATTAATTACATTATTACTTTTAGCGTTGATAACTAAATATAAAGTCTTATAAATGTTGAAGTGATTAGAAGTGAATTTTAAAAGGTCAAATAAAAATAGAAATTCTAAAAATTTGTAAAGTAAATAAAACTTACCAAAATTAATTATGAACTAATTTTGAATCGATCCTCCTACCACCTAACTCGAATTAAAGTTGTTTAAATCAATTATAAAAAGGAAAATTATATTTGTTAATAAGTATATAATTTTCCTGACATCAAAGAAATATAATCAACATTAAGACCAGAAATAAAAAATAGTAATTAAGATTAAAATCATAATTGACTAATTAAGTATGGTTGTGGTTGGACCATTTCAGATGTTGATCAAGCCGGCTCAAATATTAAATATAATAAACTTAATTTTCATGATTACAAAGAACTAAACAAAACTATTTAAAATTAGAATAAGTGAGAAAATAAGAATAATTAAGTAATTATATAATACAACAATTAATTTTTTTTTTTTGAGAAATAATACAATTAAGTTAATAAATTTATAAATACGGTGGTAGGTAAGGCGAGGACTCTGACATAAATACAAAATAATTTTCCTCAACGGAAAAATAGTGATAAATTTGGGGAGGAAAAGAACAAATAGTCATAAATTAATTGACCATTTGTGTGAATATTCTCCAATTTTTTCATAGAAAAATGTTTTTTTTTATTGAAACAAATAATAATGAAATGTGTATGAATAATTGTCATTTAAGCTTTTTTACTTGATTTATTTCCAAAAATGTACTTTTAGGAGTAGACAAAACAAAAGAAAATAATTAGAAAGGAATAAGTTTATTTAAAAAAAAACAAAAATAAGAAGTAAAAAGTGTGGAATTGAGACTTAAATTGATGAATTTTTTAGTTTATTTATTATGAGTTGTTTGATAAACATACTAATGGACATGGATAGAATATCATACGTTATCATTAATAGATCATTATCATCTATCATTGATAGACATTTATTAGTGTTTATCATATCTATCATTAATAGATTGTAACAATTTTTTAGATTTGAAAATACTTTCAGCAATTTTGTCATTTCAAACAATTGTTCTTTATTTAATTTTGAGGATTATTAGTTCATTTAGCAAAACCTCTCGTTATTATTTTATTTTTTAAAATTCTTATTTTAAGGTGAATAATAATAATAATAATAATAATAATAATAATAATAATAATACCTATCTAAAGTGAAAAAAAAAAAAAAGAAAAGAAAAAAAAGAAGTAATGAACCAATGTTGTGCATTTTTTGGTTTGATCTTATCTATTAGCATTAGTAAAATTGATGGAAAGGATATTTGACTTCATGACCTTTAAAATGCATTTATTTGCACAATACACTGTACTTCTACTTATTACATCCCTCATTTATTGTAAATCAAATTATAATATAATTTTTATTTTTATTTTTTAAAAAAACAAATGAGAATATTTATTAGTTGTCTAGAGACATCTCTAAAAAGAAAAGGTAAAAATAGTTGTAGGCCGACCCCATTTGTTTTTAGTTAATTAATAATCATTTTATAATATGACTTTTCTTATTTATAACTCTATTTTACTATTATTTTCTTTTATTTAAAAAAATACTAAATTGGACTAATTTATTTTTCAATAAAAGGATAATTTTATTTATAATTATATCACTCCCTCTCGCTCTATTTCTCCCACCACAAGTCATTTCATAGTTTATAAAGAAAAAATGTTTATAGTCGTTTTATAGAAAAATTCAAACATACATTATTAATTTTAAGATTTTTTCAAAATACAATATTACTAAAATAGTAAAATTAGATATTTAAAAGTGTAAAATCAAAATTTAACCTATATATATATATAGTTATCAAAATAGTATTTTAGTGTTGTTTTTTTCGTTTTGATGGATGCTAATTTGACATTAAAATTCTTAGCTAAACTCTTTTTTTTTTTTTTTTTTTCAAAAACTTTGGTTGATTTATAAAGAGAACATAAATAAGTGGAAAATAATATTTAAAATGATAATCCGAGTTTAAGTTGTTGTTTTTGGTAGTTTATATTTAAATATTACAAACTTTGTGGTAGAAGTTACACGGTTTAATGAGTATTGTATGACAGTCTTAACAAGTGGTGCACCCAAAAAAATATTATTTATTTGAAGTAGAAGAAATCAAATCGAATTGTTTTTTTTTTCTTTTTTAATGGAATAAAGATTTCAGCATGCATTTCCAATTTCCAACACTTCTTGTTAATTATAATAAATACCAAATAATAATAAAAATTAAAACTGCCCAAATTAACACACAGATAAATATTGTAGGTAAGAAGTCGTTTGGATCGCAAAAATTGTTTCATGAATAAAACTATAAAGTATTTAAAATTTGAATGTCTGGATTTTAAATGTCTGACATAGTTAATGTGATAAGGTCACAGTGATGAAAGTTTATTCTAAAAGAAATAAAGTCGACCATATAAATAGTAAAATTTAAGATTTATTTTCGATAGCAAATTTTTTTTTATAAAAATGACAAAATAAATTAAATATTATTAATTATAAATTAACGACGGACCAAAATACCATTAACTAATTCAAATTCAAATTCTAACAACTAATATTTTTCTACTATTAATTTATTACAAAAATCTAATATTTTTAAAATCATAACAATTTTGATGGATACAACCTCCTAACAAACTAAAAGATTTGATGCTATGAATACATTTAAAATAAAAATAAAAATAAAAAATAATAATTTTGAATTATTAGAAACGTTGAATATAAAAAATATTTATATAAAAGGATTTTATGGAAAAAAACAAAGGAAACAAAAAGTTTAATTTTGTTTGAACTAGCCTAATAAAAAAATAATCATAATTAAAGAAAAAAAGAATTAGAGTGTAATTCAAATAACCTAACTAAATAAAAAATAATCATAAAAGAAATAAAAGAATTAAAGAAAAAAAGAATTACTGTGTAATTCAAATAACTTGATAAAATAAAAAATAATCATAAAAGAATCAAAAGAATTACAGTGTAATTCAAATACAAAATCTTTATTTGAGCAGAAAAAGTAAAGTAAGATAGTTGACATAAAAAATGAATTAAATGAATGACAATGTAATTCATTTTACCGAGAATAGACAATCGAACACTATACCTCATGGCCAGCTTTCTTGTCAATGGAGAAGTGCGCGATGAGTGAAATCACTGGAGGATTTGGAGAATTTGAGATGGAGTTTTGAAGGATAATTTGGGGAATGCAGGTTTGTGGCGTTTGGATGAAGAGCGTTTGACTAATAGTTTCGAAAGTCAAGGGGACTTTATCATGATCTTACGACTCTACAACTTCCGTTCGCCACTTTGTTCTCAACTGTTCCCACATCTTTTGAAAGGCGAGACAAAGGGAAGCTTTATGGGAGAAAGGAGGAAAAGGTCGGTACAACTAGTAGCTAAAGGCTTGACTCTCTCCCTTCTGTGCCCCCTGACCGAAAAAAAGTATGGTCTTTCTGGGGAGAGCACAGGGTAAGGGCTTGGCCTGCCTGAATATAATTCATAGCTCCTTCGTCGACCAAAGATGAGGGTGAGAGTGGGAATGGCAATTGAAGCAAATGAAAGCTTGTTGAGAAGAAGGCAAATGTGGCATTCCATTGTTGATTTGTCAATGGAAGAATTTTGCACCTCTTTAAAACTTCAAATCAAAACTTTCAGTCACAACAATAAACATCCACTTTAATCCAAATAAATCTTCAAATAGTTCTTTAATGTGTAACAAAAAACTCATATTAAAATCCAAAACTAAACAACTCACACCAGACCAAACAAGTCAACCGGCAACGGTGACAGAGGTGGCGGCGGCTCAGTTGGTGGTGGCTAAGTGAGGCGGCGTGAACTGAAGCTCGAAGCTCATGACTGGGTGCGGACGAAGGCCGACGTGCGAGTGTTTTTGTTGGAGACATTGGGGTAGTGAAGGAGCCAGAAAAATTCGAAAACTATCTTGTGAGAACATTGGCCGCAGTTGAAGGGCATGAGATGCTGTCTACGGATGAAAAAGATGAGCCTTTCACATTTGAGAAGGATCAGTGCTGGTTGTTGGCAGATAATGATAAGTTGAAGCCAAATGTATGATACAATGACAAACACCATAATACTGCCGTAGATAGTTGTACCTTTTTTCTTTAGATCATACCCGTTTGGTTGATTGCCATTTAAGATTTGCTGGTACAGTTTGATTTTGAGTTTTATTTTTTGTTTTTGTTTTTTGAGTATGGAATTCTAGGAGCAGAAAACGCCAAAACAACTTCATTTTTGTTAAATTGCACTAAACAACTTCATATTTTTCCTTTTTCACCCTCGACAAGAGGGGTACAACAGTCGAACATTTGGTCCAGTTTCGATGTCAGATATTGCCATTCTTTTTCTTTTCTTTTACTTTAATTTTTGGCAAACGTGCGAAGGATAAAATCAAGGGAAGGGGGCAGGCGGACGGTGAAGAAGGCGTGCGAAGAAGAAAACTAAGGAGGTGGGGGGCAGACGAACGATGAAGAGGGCGTGCGGGGGAGGGGGCAGGCAGATAGTGAAGAGGGCGTGCGAAGAAGAAAACTAAGGGGGATGGGGGCAGGTGGATGGTGAAGAGGAAGAAGAAATTAGGAAACTTTCTTTTTCTTTTTCTTTTTCTTTTTCTTTAATTTTCACGTATTCCAAGTTAACCCTAATTACCTTATATAAAGAATAATAATAATAATTTTGTATAATATTTAATTTTTTTAATGAAAAGATATATTCGTAAAGATAAAATAAACTAGATTTACTAGCTAAATCTCAATTTTTAAATAAAATATTAGAGATTTTGTAGAATTGTTACATACCTAAATTCTCGGAAGGATATTTTAAGTTGATTATTTGATCTCAATGAGGTTAAATCGGGAATGTCAAAAAATCATGCACGTTATTATCACCAAATTTTTTATTTTTCTTATTCCTAAAAAACCTTGCCATTTTTCTAATCGCCCCCCTAAAATTTGTCATTCTTTCCAATTTTCCAAAGAAATAAGAAAGCTAAAACTGGAAGTGAACCGTTTAGTTATGTGGACCCTTAGGAATATTGTTAGTTAGGGTATCTTATTATGAGTCTATTATAGTGTGATAATTGGCTTTAAACAACGTCTGTGATAGAGGGAGGGTATAGGGAGGGTATCTTTTAGTTGATATTTTGTATTTGGTATCTCTTATGAGAATTGGGAGAGAATGGGAAAGCTCTCAAAGTCTTTCCCCTTACTGTTGATAAATAAAATTATAGGTTGAGGCCTACTATTTTGGTAACAGAGCAGTTAATTTTTGAATAGTTGGAAAGATGAAATCAAGGGTGATCAAATTGGAAAGAAAGATGGACGAGATATCAACAAAGGTTTAGGAGATGGAAGGAAAGATGAAGGCTGATTTACTGAGGCAATCAAGCGTCATAAGACGTTAGAAGAAAAGTTAGAAGCTCAATTTACTAAAGCAGAATCAAGGCAGGCTTCAGCAGCACATAGATCTGAAAATTTCGCATCAATGAAGAAAGATATGGTGAAGTTAATTGATAAGGAGTATGTAGGTCGTAGCAGAAAATTAAGAGAAAGAAGCATACTTACCTGATAGGATAATTACTGATAAGGGGAATAAAATTATAGAAGAAGAAATCACAGGGTGTGAGGAATCAGAATATGAAGCTAACATCGAAGGTGGAATCAGTGTGCCAAGTGCTCCAAATGATTGAGTGGTGCCTCTGTTTGACATGTGATTAAAGAAACTAGAGGTCCTAATTTTTAAAGGAGAGGAAAGTGAAAGTGTTGACGAATGGATATATCGGGTGGAGAGATATTTTATCATGAATCGTCTAACTGAAAAAGATAAGGTAGATGTAGCTATTCCCTGTCTTGAAGAAAAGCTCTATACTAGTTTCGATGGAAGGAGGATTGGGAAACCATTGAAAATTGGACAAAGTTTCAAAATTTGTTGTTGAAAAGGTTTCGAACAATGGATGTGGGGGATAAACACTCACGACTATTAAAGTTAAAACAGGAGACCACCATTCGTGCTTACCAACAATAATTTGAGCAATTCTCGACAATCCTGAAAGGATTTAAGTGATGCAACCCTAGAAAGTAAATTTTTCTGTGGGCTTAAAGAAGACATTCATAGTGAGATTAAAATTAAACCCAATAGTCCTGAAGGCTAAAATGATCATGGTTCAGATGATTGAAGATTAGCCAGCAGTATGGGTTGAAACATTTTTAAAAAGCTGGGGGCAACCCAAGCCCAAATAAAAATGGATTGGGCGGTTGAGGTAGTCATTGCAACTCAGTTGGGTCAACTTTAAATGAATGTGTTTCATCTGTCAGGACAGTCACAATAAACCCTAGTTGCAGTGCATTTTCTTCATCAATAATAATTACTACGCTGCAAGCTTTGGAATGAGGAACATGATGTCGCAGCCCTATAAATGATTGTCGAACGTTGAGCTCTGGTTAAAAAAGAGAATAGGCTTTATTTTTAAGCGTGATGAGAAATGCAGCCCTTGTCATCGTTGTAAAATGAAGAAGTTAAACATTATAGTGATGCAAGAGGGAGAGAATTTGGTCCTTGAATCAGAAGAAGCTATCGAGGAAGTAGAAAAACTGGTCAGAGATACTATTCCAACAAAGGTAGCAAATCTGTCTTAACTCTTTGGCTAGATTAAGTACTCTGAAAACAGTGAAAATCAAAGAAAAAATGCGAGGATATGAGGTAGTGATATTAATTGATGGAGGTGCAACCGATAACTTCATATAAGAAGAGATCATAGTTGCCCTTAAAATTCCAATTGATTCATCAGAAAGCCATGGCATGGTTTTGAGAACGGGGCATCATTCGAACGACAAACGTCCGTCGAACTGACTCCTGACTATCTCTAACTTATTCATTACTCATGATTTCTTCCCATTACTGCTCAAAAGTGCAGATGTTATCTTAAGTGCATCATGACTGGAAACATTGGGCAAGGTTAAGCTCGATTATCGTTGATTAAGGGTAGATTTTTGGATTGAAGTCCCAAGTGTCTCTGAAATATACAATGACGTTCGAAGAAGGTGACCGGGGAATGCTGTTGGAATTAGGAACAGTGGAACATGAGTTAGGTCAACCAGAAAGTAAAGGAACATTAGACATGTCCAAGTTAGCTTATCCAATCCAATATGTGTTAAACAACTTCTTGCAAGTTTTCTCACCAATTACTACTCTGCCTCTGCAAAGACTTTATGACCATGAGATTGAACTTAAAGGCGACGTCGAACCTATTAATGTGCGACCCTATCATTATCCTCAATGTCAGAAGGATGAGATTGAGAGGCTCGTGTTTCAAATGCTCATGGCAGGTATTATTCAGTCGAGCAGAAGTTCATTCTCAAACCATGTCCTTCTAGTTAAGAAGAATGATGGTAATTGGTTGTTCTGCGTCGATTATCGGGTGTTGAATACGATGACAATACTAGATAAATACCTCATTCCTGTTGCTGATGAATTACTTGATGAGCTGTACAATGTTGTCATGTTTTCTAAATTGATTTGAAATCAGGGTACCATTAAATTCGTGTTTGATCGTTGAATGTGCATCAAACGACTTTTCTAACCCATGAAGACCACTACGAATTCTTATTTATGTCGTTTGGGTTAAAGAATGTAGCATCGACATTCCAATCTGTGATAAATGACATACTTCGATCGTATCTGCGTAAATTTATACTCGTTTTCTTTTATGATATACTCCTTTATAGTCGATCATTGGAAAAGCATTTGGAACATCCGGTTGTAGTTTTGGATATTTTTCTTGCTAATCAGTTTGTGGCCAATTTTAAAAAGTGTTAATTCGTAGTCGAGCGCATCAAATACTTGGGGCATATTATCTCTGTCGCGGGGTGGCAACTCATCCAATTAAGTTGGAAGTTATGGCAACATGGCCTACTCCTAGAATTGTGAAAGAATTGCGTGGTTTTTTTTAGGGTTGACGGGTTATTATCGAAAGTTTGTCGCCAATTATGGTCTATTGCCTTACCTTGACACAATTACTTAAGAAAATGAAAATTTATGTGAAATCGAGAAGATGTCGACACTTTCAAACGATTTGTCACACCCGCTCCCTAGCTTACTTACAACTACAAGAATAGGTTTGAAGGCAACACATGTCAACTTACTCTTGACACATACTAACCCTCTAATTCTATTGCACTTGCTTAGAAAACACTTTTATAACAACTTGGTAAGAATATTTGAAAACAATAGAGCGAAAAAGTTTACAACACATATTGAAGTGAAGATTCACAACTCTTTTATAATTGCTCTTACATATCCAACTTTGACATTCATTACAGTCTCCCATGGACTTGACATACTAGAACCTACTAAACAAACTGGACAACTGGCAGTACTGAGCTTAACTCTGGAATCATGCTCAATACTTGGAAATGGAAAACATTTTTGAAATAGTGAGTTAATCCCTAATGAGTGACTATTTTACTAAAACATGCTTATGAAATCATTATATTAAGAAACTCTAGCAAAATTATGTTTGATATATGCTATCTTCTAGTTTGACTAAGTTACTAGCCTTTGGGTCATCAATGTAATAGCCTCTGGCTCAATCTTTATTTAGCCTCTGACTCAATCTTTATCTAGCATATGGCTCACTCATGTACACGTGCTGGCCTTTGGCTCAAACTATACTGGCCTCTAGCCCAATGATATACTAGCCTTGGGCTCAATAATGTACTAGCCTCTGGCTCATCCTATCCTAGAACTTATACTTCTAATTCTTAGCTTGTGCTCAAACTTAACCTCACTTGAAATCATCACATGCTTTTCTAGAACATAGAAAATCTCAAATTTTGCAAACAACTTAAGGAAATTAAATAACAAACATGCTAGTAGCTCAAAACTAGAAATCAATAAATAATCATGCTTAAACAACTCAAAGTTTGCTTGAAATTCTAGCTTGAAATTCATGCTTTAAACCAGAGTTTAAAACCAATGTTGTCACTCATAGATTTAAGTTATTCCCTTGACTCTATAAATTTGTCCAACTTCTTCTTGACCTGAAATTAGAAAATCAAGTCTTGAATTAATCCTCTTAGTCCTTAAAAATTCTAAACTTTGCTAAAAAATTGCAAAAACAAAAAAAATGGCCCAAAAATGGCACTTAGGCATGGTTGGCGTAATGGACTGGGCAATGGCAAGCTGTACGTGCGCACTGGTCCATCAGAGTGCCCAGCCGTATGCTTGTTAACCTCAAAGGACTCGCCCCACACCCCTTCATACCGTTCACCTTGTCGGGCGCACTCGCCACCCGTGCGCATTGCCTGTCGCATAGCTTGGTGCGTGCATGATCCTGCTGTCGTGCTACGCGTTGGGCTGCCCTCAACGCCTCAAAACTTACCCTTGCATGGCCTTTCACACACCCATCACTCTGATGCTTGGCCAACACCTCACACGACTTCCTAACAACTCAAACCTCCTGTATAGTCCCAGAAATAAACTTCAACTTTCAAAATTCATAACTAAACATCTATTTATCAAATCAAGAAACTTTCTTCTACAAAATTACTTGAAATCCTTGTAAATATTTTATCTCAAAATATCATAGCAAAACTCAAAATATTGAATCGACTAGTCTCCAATCTTTGAAGGGTGCTCCAGATTCCTTAAAAATCTGACCTTCCTTGCTTTTCTTCACTCAACGAAGTTTTTCCCCAAATCCACTCTTTTCGGCAGCCCTCATTGAAAAACTACACTCTTTTGTGGTTCTTTTAAGACTAAAATCACTAATTTTTCACGAGCCAAATGGAAGCACTCATGGTCCAAAGCTAGGTATAAATAAAGTGTCTTGCATGACTTTCTTGTGACAGCTCCTCCTTGCCGACATTTGAGTTAGTGCATGTAATGACACCTCTCTAGCAAATCATCAGCTACTTCATCAATGCATTCACCTTAACCTCATAGCTTGGATGCATCTTCCTTTATGATTAAAGTTTGCACAAGTCACATGTCTTAACCTTGCAAGATAGAGGTTGTTTGGCTTTGCCACAAGCTTCACTAATGCATTCCTGCTCACCTCAACACCTAGCCTTGCCTTAATCTGACTCTTGGAGGTTATTTTGGTTATCTTAGGCCTAGCTTCACTCTTGGCTGCATATGCACTTGACACACGCATAACTCTACTCAAGCCGCCTAGCCTTCCAACACTTTGGCCACCCATGACACTCATATGGTAGCCATCACCAATTCTAAATGCATCAGGGTTATTTTGAAAATGTTGGTTGTCTATCACAAACTCTCAAGACATCATACCTTGGCCACCTACCTTTACTCAAATTCTCAACACTAAGGCCATTTCCACTATGTCTTAACTTCAATCTCCATTTAGTTTTGCAACTCATCTCACAACTCTCCAACACTTAAATTATTTCTCTAGACTTCAATCAACCCTTTCTTCTATCTTTTCCTTTAAACTTAACTTACTTATCCAACAAACACTTAATTCTCATAACATGAAAGCTCCACTCTTTTACTATCATAAAGGATGTATAGATCTAAGGTTTACACGATTGGAATTTGCAATGATGTTTGTACCGGTATTGGGAATTCTAGTTTTTTCCAACCATTTGTTGTAGAAACCGATGCTTCTAGAGTGGAGGCAGGGGTTGTTCTGATGCAACAACAACGACCTTTAGCCTTTTTTAGCCAGGCTTTGCCCATTACACATGGTTTTATGGCCATATATGAGAGAGAACTTATGGCTATTGTTTTGGTAGTCCAAAAATGACGACCGTATTTGTTGGGAAGACGATTCATTGTGTGTATGGATAAAAAAAAGCTTAAACTTCCTCTTCAAACAACAGCCCATAGCAGAAGAATAAAATGGATTGCAAAATTGATGGTTATGATTTTTCTATTGAGTACCAGAAGGGATTAGAAAATTCAACGACAGATGCTTTATTGTGCTTATCACCAGCCTTAAAAATGAGGTAATTGAGTGTTGTAAGGGGTATGAACTCAGCTCTATTTACTGATCAAGTTAAAAATGGTGAGTTTTTTTAATAATATTTGGTAGTCCCTAATGGATGGCCTTCCTGCTCCACTTGGTTATACTCTTCAAAGGGACGTCTTATGCTATCATGGCAGGTTAGTACTACCCGACAACTCTCCTACTATTTCATTATTGCTTACAAAATTCCATAGTAGACGTGTGGGTGGCCATCAAGGTGCGTTAAAAAACCTATAAACGATTGGCTCGTGAGGTTTATTGGCAAGGATAATGAAAGCGGGAGTTTGGAGATTTGTGGTTGAATGTTCGATTTATCAACAACCGAAGTATTTAACTCTCACTTCAGCTAGGTTACTTCAGGCTCTACCTATTTCAGACCGCATTTTGGAGGCTATCAATATGGACTTCATTGAAGGCCTACCAACATTCGGTGTATACAACACTATTATGGTGGTCTTTGATAGGTTATCCAAATATGCTCACTTTATTTCTCTTAAACATCCTTTCAATGTGAAATTTGTGGTGATATCTTTGCGAGGGAATGTTGGTTGAAGAAAAGTAATGTCATTAGAAAAGAATGAGATTAAAGATCACTCAAACCACAACCAACAAAGATTAATTTGTAAACTCAAACTTTATAATCAAGAAACTAACTAAACGCAGTAAAGAGAAAGTTAGGAGTCGGACCCAATAGAATTTTGTTTAGGAAATCAAACCTTTAAAAACGAAATCAAGAATTCTAAATTGATAAAGGGGGGTTTTGTGAAATCAATGAAATGTAAGAAAGCAAGTAAATCTTTTTTATTTTTATAAAATTGGGCACAAATAGTAAGTGCTTCTCTCAATCAAGTAAAGAGAGAATGGATATTTTTAGTCAATCTTTCTATCGTTGAATAAATAATAACATAGCAATCAAAATTAAACCATAACTAATTAGTTCAAGAAACTAATTAACCTCATATAGTGAACAAGATTTGCATCAAGATTCATACCAAACTTATCAAATGCAGTTTCATCTTAGCGGTTTCCATGCATTCTTTAAGTTTGCTTTAAGTTCTTAGGTTTCAATGTTGTGACATTCAAAATCAAGGAAAGCCTCTATCTTAAGAATACTTAGTTAATTAAATTCAAATTGAATTATATAATAAAAGATTAAAAAGAAATAGATTCTTAAAATCAATTCAAGAATCACCAATTATCAATCTTAATTCAAAGATTATGCTTAGCACCATTAGAAATTAAACAAAGATCCCATGCTCTCATGATTGATCAAGTCATTCAAACAAGAATCATACAAAATCAAGATTGAAACTAATTGCAATTAAAATATAGATTCTTAAGAAAGATTAAACTAAAAACTCATTTCCAAGAAGTACCTTTTTAGTTCTTCATTGATCTTGTAGTAGCTTTAGGAGGAAATATGAACACAAAGGTATCTTCAAAGAATGAATGAGAGAAAATTTATCGATGAATTTGGAGAGAAAAATTACAAATGAGAGTACCTTAACTATTTGGGATTGAATGTGGGAGTTGAATTAAGAAGAAAATACAAAGAAACGGGGTTTATAACAATTTGGGGGCCAAATATGGGCAAAGGGACGCGATTGACACACATCAAAATTCTTAGCGTCGTGGCACTTCACATAACCGTCAGGCGTCGTGGCGCTCTACATGGGGACGCGATGCTTCGACGCTAAGTTGGACACCGCAACGCTACTCGAAATTGAAGCTCTTGGGTTTCTAGCATCGTGGCACTTCGCTGCAGTGCTGCAGCGGCACTGACATGAGTAAAATTACAACTTTGCCCTTTTGCTTCGTTTGACTCGTTTTAACTCGATATTGAGTCGTTTTCACTCTGTTGGACTTTTGTGCTTTCCTAAACCTATATTTCCTACAAAATAAGGGATTTAATACACAAGTGTGACTACCTCAGATATTTTTAACCTAGAAAACATAACACTTTTATGTTGCTATAAGAAAATAGTCAGATTACGTGGTTGTCTGTGTAGCATTCTCTAGGATAATAATTGTAGGATCTAATGACAACAGTAGAGTGGGGTGAATAGGGTTGTCTACCAGTTTTTAATGTTGCAAGCAAAAACAAGATAAACCTAACATGCAATCTAAAAAGTTTAAAAATAAACAATAACAAAGTAAAGTAAGTTTAGGGAATAGATGACACCGAATTTATAGTGGTTCGGCAACGTGCCTACGTCCACTCTCCAAGCTTCTTGGTCACTTTATTGAGTTCTTTTTCAAGTAAGAACAAAACCTACACAACCCTATTTTTTTCTAGGCTAAAGAGAAACCCGGATCCTTTTCACTAGTTCAGGATCTAACCAATTTCTTTTTCACACAACCCAATGTGCACCCACACCTTAATACAAAATCCCAATAAAAAAAAACTAAACAAAAACACTTTACCTCTAAATTGGTAAGATTCACAAGTTTTGCTTCCCAACACTCCAACAACTTTCTCTCAGCAATTACACTTACAGAAATTGAGAAGAATGATAAAAATCGAGCTTTTTTAGCACTTGAATGATAAATTGAATTCTATAAGGTTTCTGATTTTTTCTTTTTTTTTGTTATCAAGAAAATGGTGGCTAGTAAGATGAAGGAATGATTGATTATAAAAAAATAGGGTTTAACCTAAACCATTGGATTTAGGTTAAAATAATGGATGGTTGAGATTAAATGGAGATAAAAGAAAATAATAAATGGAGATATAGCCTTTTTTTTTTTTTACCTTCTTTTTTTTTTATTTAAAATCCATATAATTGTGGTCCCAAATATTTTCTTTTTTTTTCATCTCCCTTCTACAACTCGCACATGTCATCTTATGATTGATTCATTTGCCACATCATTGACCATCAAAATTAATTTTCAATCTTCTTCTACTCATATCTTTGTTGTTTGAACTTCGATTCAAACAATTTAAGATGCATGAAAATTGTCTTTTTGAACTCTACAAAATAAATACTTTGAAACACTAAAAAATCATTAGTACCACAACTTGAGTTTGTTATCATCAAAATATTTGGTTTGATTGACGCCCTAAAGCTAACAATAATCACATTTTTATCAGCCGTTTTTTAGAGGAGTTGATGCAACAATGGACCACTCAATTGCGTTGAGGTACATCGTACTTTTCTCAAACGGATGGCCAAACAAAAGTGGTAAATCAAGGGGTGGAGACATATTTACAATGCTTTGCCATGGGTACGGCAAAACGATGGTTTAAATGGTTGGCTTGGGGAGAATTTAGTTATAATACATTTGTGCATACTTCGTCGGGTATGAATCCATGTGAGATTACCTATGGTCTACCTTCGCCTTTCATGGTATCTTATGACAAAGGATTAAGTCCGGTGAATGAGATGGATATGTTATTGAAGAATCAAGATGAAATGTTAGCTCGTTTTAAAGCAAATTTGCTCAAAGCATAGCAGTGAATGACTAAAACAACAAACAATGAATGTCGAGATGTGAAATTTGAGCTTTTAGATTGAGCATATCTCAAATTACAACCTTATCGACAATCCTCTCTAGGTCGACATGCTCATCTAAAGCCAACATCTCGATTTTTGGGTCCATTTCAAATTATGGAACACATGGGACCTTGGCCTATCGATTGACTCATCCAAAGGATTCCAATATTCATCATGTCTTTCATGTCTCAGTGTTGCGAAAGACTGTCCCATAATCTGTCCATTGTCTTGATTCCACGCAATTTGGCACCAGAATTGTCTGTTCAGCTGATGTCGGTCACTTTGCTTGAATTATGCAAACCATCTTCCTCTGATTCTGAGTTGGAGGTTCTGATTCAGTGGGAAAATTGTGCTCCGAAAGATGCTACTTGGGAGAGCAAGCTGCAATAGTTTAAGACATTTTCTTTGATATCCACCTTGAGGACAAAGTGGCTCTGTGGGAGATGGGTAATGGTAAGACCCCGATGATGAAGGTTTTATTCTAGAAGAAATAAGAAATGTTTGAAATGAAAAGCGAACAGTTTAGTTACGTGGGCTCTTAGGAATATTGTTAGTTAGGGTCTCTTGCTATGAGTATGTTATAGTGTGGTCATTGGCTTTATATAGCATCTGTGATAGAGGGAGGGGTGTCTTTTAGTTGATATTTTGTAATTGGGTCATCTCTTGTGAGAGATTGAGAAAGCTCTCAAAGTCTTTCCTCTTGCTGTTGATAAGTAAAATTATAGACTGAGACCTATTATAATGTTTGTGTTTGGATGTGCAAAATAATTAAGATCTAGAAGTTAATATTTGTATTTAATTGAACACTTCGTAGAGAGTAAAATTAAATAATTACTTAAGTAAATGCTAGAGATAAATTAAAGTTAACACAAATTAATTTATTGTTATATTAATTAATTATTTAGTAAATAAAATAATATTTATGAACTAAACATAATTAAATTAATTACTAAAAAAATTAGAATATTAATTAGATAAAAGAAAATATTGTGAATCACATTTGTTATAAAATATAATCTTAAGTTTCATTTATATTATGTATGATTTTAATTAAAAAATTGTGCCAACAAACATATTCTCCTCCAACAACCCTAAACCAAAAAGAAAGTCAAAGAATACATAATAAGGAACCCAACTCTACGATGGTAAATACAACAATATAAGCATTTGAGAACACCACCAACAACCAACAAATATGATTAAGTGTTTAAATACAATATTAATAATCTTAATTTTATCACATATAATCTTAATGGGACCATGCACACAAAAGTTGGTAGGAATCGTAAGCACCCAAGTTGTCTTTTAATTAAATATTAATTATTTTATATTTATTTATTTAAAATGGTATAATAATTACTAACTCATCTAAAATAAATATTGTTTATCATCTTATCCATCAGGTTAGAAGTTCGAATATCCACTTTTTCTTTTTCTTTTTGAGTTATCCAATTATCGACTTTAAATTAAAATGGTAATGGATGCATTTATTACTAAATTATACTAGAATATAAACCTCAAAGAATAGAAAAAAAAATAGGTAGAATATATATAAGCTTGGTAATTTCAAATTGGTCAAAGTATTGTTAGCTTCTTGCTTAAGTTATAAGTTTCAAATTCTTTTTTCAAAAATGATAATTATGAGTTGTAATATGAAAAATAACAATATTTAATCATGTCTAATTCAAAACACTAATTTAATTTTTATTTAAGAAAATAAAATACAAACTTTGATTTTTTTTAGTAAAAATAAAAGATTAATGACACAAAAATAAATTAATGAAATTCTGGTAAATTAAATGATACTATCTTTTACACAAACGAACAACATCCAACTAAACACGTAAAATAAGGTCTATGATTTGAATTTCCTCTTTATAAATAATACTAAAGAAAATAAATTTTTAAGAATATTTTCATTACTTTTAAGATATATTTTAACATTTTTTTTTTCTTTTGAGACCTATAATTCACAAGAAGAATGAAATCTCCATTATTGATTCATGAAATTTTTTAATTGGAAATAAAAGTAAAAAAACTCATTTTCATCATGCCTATTGCAAAATATTATAAATTCAAAACTCAAATTGTTCTGAATAAGACACAACTCATGATTGATAAAGAAACTCATACTTTACCAAAGAAGAACTAGAATAATTAAGAGCAAAAGTATATTTTATACGGGATCTAGATATAAATAAATAAATAAATAAATAATTAGGGAAGAAAAATATTCATAGTATGTAATTGAGGATAAGTCTCTATACGTATAAATTATTATAAGGCCTCTTGCTTGAAAAATCGCTAAAAAATATTATTCTCATATATATACTTCCAAAGAGTTGTATAAAATGTTTTAGGGTATAAATTTAATAACACATCAAAAGAGAAGTGACTTTAGAAAATAAAATATGATCAAATTTGTGAGTTTTAACGAAATCTATTAAAAGCGTTAATTTATGTGGGGACGCCTAAACAAGCTTCACCTTAGAAAACGTGATATCATTGAAATTAGTAAATTTTTTATTATTGAAGAAAGTTTAGAGTATATGTTCATCTAATTTATATAGAAAACATTGATTCAATAGTAAATCTCGATTTGATCCACAATATAAAAATCAAAACTAAAACTACATGAAATGATGATCATAAAAGAAAAACTCCACAAGAAAATACAAAAATGTGAAAGCAAATTTTACATATCAGATTAATAATATATTCGATTCATCAACTACGACAAATTTGGATGTGATAGAGTTTTGAATCTTCTGAAGAAAAAATTGACATATTTGAAAAAATAGCAAGTGTTTCTTTTGTAATTATATAATAATTAATGTTTTTTATCTCTCATTTTTATTTTTATATTCTAAATTTTGTTTCTCTCATAGTAATTATTTTGTTTGATGAAGAAGCATAGATAGTTTTCTTATGCTAAATACCTCAAAAAACGAACAATGAAGATATATGTCTGATAGACAGTGCAACTATGCACACAATACTGACAAGTAGAAAATATTTTTTCAAACTAACAATGATGGAAGTAAAAGTCAATACAATATTAGGTTTTACAAACCTAATTAAAGGATTTGGAAAAACAAATATTATTTTGCCTAGAGGAACAAAATTCACAAGTGATAACGCATTGTTCTCTAGCCAATTAAAGAGAAATATACTAAATTTTAAATATGTACGTTGCAATAGTTATCATATTGAGATTGATAGCCCAACAAGTGGACCATTTAGAACGAATTAAGATATACGTTGCAATAGTTATTATATTAATCATGTAGAACAAAAGTCAATACAATATCAGGTTCTTTAATGGTTATCATTTTTAGAACGAATTTATGGTGATATATGTGGACTAATTAGCCCACCAAGTGGACCATTTAAGTATTTCAAACTATTAATAGACATATCCAACAGATGGTCACAGGTGTGCTTATTATCAAATCGAAATCTTGCATTTGCAAGATTATTTGCTCAAATAACAAAGTTAAGAGCATAGTTTCCTGATTACACAATTAAGTTGATTCGTCTCGATAATGCTGGTGAATTTACATCCCAGACTTTTGATAACTATTGTATGTCAATTAGGATAAGTGTTGGACATTCTGTAGCTCATGTTCATACACAAAATGGTTTAGCAGAATCATTTATAAAACGTTTGCAATTAATTGCAAGACCATTGCTTGTAAGAGTAAGCATCCTACATATGTATGGAGACATACGATTTTGCATGATGTGTCACTTGTACGTATTAGGCCAACAACTTATCACAAGTACTCACCATTACAATTATCATATGACCATGAGCCAAATTTTTTTTATATGAAATTTTTTTGGATGTGCAGTATATGTTCAAACTGCTCCACCACAACATACTAAGATGGATTTTCAAAGAAGGCTAGGAATATATGTTGGATTTGATTCTTTGTCAATTATTAAATATCTTGAACTTCTGACAGGTGATATATTTACTGTCATTTTAATGAGACAAATTTTTCAACATTAGAGGATGAAATTTATAAGTTGGAAAAACAAATTACATGGAATGTATCATTATTGTCTCATTTAGATCCTCATATACATTAATGTGAACTTGAAGTTCAGAAAATAATTCATTTTCAAAATATAGCAAATCAGTTACCAGATGAATTTGTAGATGCAAAGAAAGTAACTCAGTCACATATAGCAGCTGCAAATGTCCCATAAAAATTGATATCCCAACGCAAAAAGTTGTTATTAATGAATCTGGAACACGCCAAAAGCGTGTTAGACCATTAGGTTCCAAAGATAAAAATCCTAAAATAAGAAAGGGAGTCAATAACTCGATTAAGAATATGATGTTCCAGAAGATATCCAAAATTTGACTCATGACAAGAATATCGAAGAAGATAAAACAACTGTAGGTAATTATGAGATTTTAATAATTAAACTATCTCATGACAAGAAAAAAAATGGAACTGAACTAATGTAGTTGTTGACAACATTTTTGCATATAATGTTGGTCTTGATATTATATCTGAAAATGATGATCCTAAACAAAAATCTGTTGAAGAATGTCGATAGAGAAAAGTTTGGTCTTTGTAGAAAGAAGCAATTGAGGCAAAATTAAATTCACTTTCAAAACGTCAAATTTTTGGACCAGTAGTCTAAACACCAGAAGGTGTCAAACCTGTGGGATATAAATGGATATTTGTGAGAAAAAGAAATGAAAATAATGAGATCACAAGATAAAAAGAAAGACTAGTTGCACATGATTTTTCACAAAGACTTGGTATTGATTATAATGAGACATATTCTCCGCTGGTAGATGCAATCACATTAAGATTTTTAATTGACCTGATTGCGTATGAAAATCTGAACATACATCTTATGGATGAAGTCGTCACATATCTATATTAATCTCTTGATAATAACATTTATGTGGAAGTTCCATAAGGATTTAAAATACCTAAAACATATAAATCAAGTTCTTAGCTGGAACTATATTAAATAAAGTTACATCGATCACTATATGCATTGAAACAATCAAGATGAATATGTATAATCGTCTGAGTAGATATTTATTGAAAGAAAAATATCAAAATAATCTAATATGTATGTATGTTGATGATTTAATTATAATTAAAACTTTCAAAGAGCTTTGAAAGATAAAAGAATATCTTAAAAAAGAATTCGAGATGAAAGATCTCGGAAAAACAAAATTTTGTCTTGGCTTGCAAATTGAGCATTTAGTAGATGAAATATTTGTTCATCATTCAACTTATACAAGAAAAATTTTGAAAAGATTTTATATGGATAAACTACATTCATTGAACATTTCAATGCAAGTTCGTTCACTAAATGTGAAGAAAGATATATTTCAACCTCGAGATGATAATGAAGAACTTCTTAGTCCAGAAGTACCATCTCTTAGTGCAATTGGTGCACTTATGTATCTTGGTAATAATATAAGACCAAATATTGCATTCTCAGTAAATTTATTAGCTATATACAATTCTTCTCCAACAAAGACATTGAAATGGAATTATGCATATACTCTGTTATCTCCGAGGAACAATCGAAATGAGTTTGTTTTATACAAATAAGTCAAAATTTTCATTTAGTGGTATTGCATATTCTAGATATTTATCTGATCCACATAAAGCTAGATCTGAAACATGTTATTTATTCACATCTGGAAGAACTGCTATATTATGTCGATCGATAAAACAAACCATAACAACCACTTACTCAAATTATGCTGAAATTCTTGCAATACACAAGGCATGTCGAGAATGTGTATGACTAAGATCAATGACTCAGTACATTCGTGGAACATGTGGCTTGTCTTCTAGTAAAATTCTTCCTACGATACTATAAGAAGACAATACGACATGTATAACTCAAATAAAAGAAAGTTATATTAAAAAAGATAGAACAAAACATATTTGACCAAAGTTTTTCTACACTCACAATCTTGAAGAAAATGGTGACATCACAGTACAACAAATTTGTTCAAAAGATAACCTGATAGACTTATATACAAACGATTTTCAAATTTTAAGTATTTGAAAATCTAGAAATTGTTTTCAAATTATGTTAAGCAATATGTGATCGTGCAATATTTTGTCTAATTATGAATTAAAGGTAAAAAAGAACATATAAATTAATAATATATGTGGTTTGTCACATGTGCCCTTTTAAATTGACTCGTGGATGAAATACTAATGACACAATAAATAGAAAATGACTAGTTACGACTACCAATATATGTTAGATTATCATTATTAATAATAAAAATTTATTAAGATAGACTATTTATATAGACTTTATACCATATTTTTTTTAAAAAAATGACTTCAAGCCATTGTCTTTGATCAATCAATTGGTTGAGTTTCATGTTCAAGTAACTATTTAAAAATAAAGAAAATAGTTTTTTTTTTTCTTTAATGCCAATGACTTTGGATTCACAAGATACACTTTAATAAATGGAATTATAAATAATAAATATTTCAAATAAATACTTTAAAATGAGAAAAAAGAAATATAAAAGCTTAGGTCTCCCTCATAGATTATTGAGATTAAGATGTATCAACTAAAATTCCAATATATAGCACCTAAAAAATCTAATATTAAATTTGCTTGATTAGATATTGCAAATAAATTAGTTGTGTTCATATACGCATACATAACCTATGATAATGACAAAAGAAATTTTATTTTCTAAATTCCTTAATTTCATTTTAATTAACATTGGCTCTACTTGGAAAAAAGTCAATTACCTAGAAGTTAAAGGGTTCTATGAAAACGGTATGGCAATATTGAATGTAATTAAAAATAAATAATGTGTGCCATACATATTCATATTTATAAATTTGTCAAACTTATAGACAATTTTCATATATAACTAATATTAAAGTTATTTTGATTAGCTATTATTTCAAATAAAGTTGCTTGTTTTAATTTATAATTAACTTAGGTTGATGTCAATGATATAACTTTTTCTAAAATTTATTTTGTAACGTTGTCTCGATTTGTCACAAAGTCAAATTACCTTTAATTTAAAAGTCACGGGCGCAACGGCGGAGAATTTGGATAATACTGAAAGAAATTGAACTTAATTGGTGGAATGCTCTCGAAACCTATTCCTTTGAGTGAGACAGAGGTTTTCATAAAAATTATATGACAATACTAAAAGAAATTGAACTAAGAACGTGCATCGTATTGTTGAAATAATGTCATACTTATGGACGTTAGAGATTAAAATTGAATAAATTATATAACAAGGTTTTAAAAATGACAAAATTATAATCCAGTCCAACCAAGCTTAGTAATGAATATCAACGTATGTTCCTTACAAATAGGACAATATGATTACTGAAAGTAACATATATATATATGAGAAAATTATTTTTATTTATTTTTTCAGTTTAAATGTAGATGTTAAATGTGTATATATATACTCGTCGACAAAAACGACAACTCGGATTTCTAATTCATTAACTATAATAATTTAAAGATTATTAGTGGCCAATAATAGAGAGCATGAGTTTACTATTATAACATGATCAGACTTAAATAGATAGGTTAATTTTGAAAGGGATGATTAATGTCATACATTGATGTTTTAGAGATCAAGATGTTTATGGTTTGAATCTTTCACCTCATATTATACTAAAAAAAAAATATATAATAGTATATACATGTACGTGTGGATATGTTATATATATGACCAAATTAATTAAAAATCTTTTTAAATTGATTAAATGTAAATGTGGTCCCTATATTTAAAAGATTGTTTATGATGTTTTATCAAACTACATAAATAATTAAATTCTAATATTTAATATTAAAATTATAGAAACTAAATTTTAACCACAAATTTTCTATTTTTATATCCAAAACTTGGTTTGAACAAGGTGATATGAAAAACTCTTTTAAACCACTCCTAATTTACTACATTTAATTTTTTTTTGGATGTGCTTGTTATCCATTATTAAAATTGTACGGTAAACAAAAACTTGGACCCCAAACGTCTCAACATTCTTTGGTTATACAGTTGACTTTATGATGGTTCACGGTTTAGTTTGGTTTGGTTGGTTTAGAGCTAGAACCGAATTGCAAATTTTAAAAAATGTGCTTTTTGAAACCGACCAAACCATGTATTTGAGACTTTAGAGGGGTTCACGGTTTGGTTCGGTTCGTTGGCTTTTTTTTTTTTTTAATTGATGTTTGTTGTATTTTCTAAATATCTCCAAAATCTAACTTCTCGAAAAAAAACGTGGGATTTGAGAGAGAGTGGCGTGGATCTGAGAGAGAATGGCGTGGCGGCGATGGTGAGGGTGAGAGATGCCGGATCTAAGAGAGAATGGCGAGGCCGAAGCGGAGACAACGGATCGGAGAAACTGAGAGTGGTGTGGTCGTCGACCGGAGGTGAGGTGTGGAGGCGAGCCGTGAGGTGAGAGAGGTGAGGTGGAGGTGGATCCATGTGGTTAGAGTTGGAGAGGTGAGATGGAGGTGGAGCGGTGGTCGTGGCCGGTGGAGGCGTGAAGCCATGAACGTGAGTTGAGAGTGAGAGAGGTGAGAATCTGAGAGTGAGATGGAGACTTGGGAGACATTGTATTTGTGAGTTGAAAAAGTGAAATGGTGACAGTGGATGTGATGTGATGGAGGCGCGACGAAAAAAGAGAAAAAAATATTTATTATATTAAATAAAAAGTAAAACAATTGATGACGGTTTATATAAAAAATATATGAAAATATTATTCTTTTTTAAAAATAAAAAAGCGATTTGCTTATGTTTGAAATCGATTTTTTGATTTGAAACCGAACCAAACCGTATTAATTTGGTTTCGGTTCGGTTTGCGAATCAGTTCAATTTTTGTGATTTTGACGAACACTTCTAGAGATTGGATTTTCTTCAATTGCTACGTTAGCTTAGTGATGTACGGAGTGATGGTTGTATGGTGTCAATGTAACGGCTCGATTCGTTTTGGGAATTCGAGGCATTACAGTAGTGTAACATCCCAAAATTAAGGTAAATTATTTATTTAATCTTAAGCAAATTAATTTTAATTTGTTTATTTGGTTATTTTAATTGTTGGAATGTTTGTATTTTAATTTGGTTTTATTTTGGAGTTATTTATTGGTTATGGAACTAATTATATGATTATTTGTGAATGAAGAGAGACAAGTGAGTTTAAAGGAAGAAAGAGGAAAGTGAGTTTTAAATGAAGAGAGAGGAAAATGAATGTTAATGAAGATAGAGAAAGATTTGATGGATTTGAAAAAAAAAAAGGTAAAGTAAATAATAATAGTAATAAGTATATTACTATTACTTATTACTATTTGAATTAGGGTCGATTAGGGTCCGCACGCCAGCTTCGCTCCTAGCCGCCATGTCGTTGCCCCTCTACATCAGGTTTGCTCGCGCGATGCTGTCGTCGCGTCTCCACGACCGCGCCGTGTAGCACCAAGCCGAGCTGCTCTTCTCCAGTCGCGTCACGAGGGCCCTCGCACCAAATTCGTTCCTCAGGTGCGTAGCCTCGCCATGTCCACCGCCAGCGAGCCAGGTCCACACCGTCGCTGCAAGCCGCCACGCCGCGCCGTTCAGCTCTCTGATCGTGCCGTCGCCAGTAGGTTGTTTGGGTGAGTTTGGTTGGGTAAAGTTTTGGATTTTGATTGGATTTTTTGATACCAATAAGTAATAAATTAAGGAATTTATCTTAGAGCAAATTGAAAAATATTTTCTTGATTTTGAAGGTCCAATTGAAGTTTTCAATTGTAATTAATTCGTAGAGTTTGCTCTACGAATTGGAGTGGAATCTCGATAGAGATTGGTAAGTTTAATTAATAATTTTATGGGAAAATTGTTAATTAAATTATTATGTGTAGGTTGAATTCGAAGCTTTTGTGGATTTAATTCGTAGGAGTTTTCCGACGAATTAATTGGAGTTTTCGTCGTTGATTGGTGAGATTAAGAATGGTTATTTAGGAGTAAAATTAATTAATAATTTTTTTGAAAAAATTATTAATTAAATGTTTTACCTTTAGGATCAGTTTGAGGATTATATTTCAAGCCAAGGAATTTTCTGTAATTTGAGGTAAGAGATACTTCTACTGAATCCACGCCTTAAGTATACAGGGTAGGGTGTGGAGGATGGATTGGATCACCTGCATTGTGAAATTTTATGTGGGTTATGTGACATCTGATTCTTGGTTATATTGTGGCGTTAAGTTCAGATTTTTGTATAATTAATTGTGTGGATTATGCATGGCCTGTCGTTCTATGTGGATTATGTAAACCATGTTAACTGTTCCATGAGGGAATGGACTATTGGTGTGATTGCTATACTTATTGATTGTGGTGTTTATTGGATTATGATGTCTGTTAACTCTACTTATTAACTTTGTGTACTTCGTTTGTGGAACGGGTTGACAAGCTTGTGTGGCGTGTGTCATAAGGGTCGGGTTAACAAGTCTGTGTGGCATGTGTCCCGACATGATTGCTTTTTGCATGTGGTCCCACAGGGTTGCTTGGACGACCCTAGCACTGGGCTGTATGGGCATTCCTACTAAACCATTTGACTGTGTGTCGTAGAGTACAAGTTAATAGAGAGAGTTAATGGTCACCTAGTGGGATCAGTTGTGGGTCCCTTACTGGATATATTTTATACTCATCCTTTCCGTGTTGTGTTTGAGGCAAAGGTAAGAAGGGACCGACGTGGGACAAGAAGAACCAGTGACCATACCATGGGGGACCACGAGACCTTTTGCTTCCGCACTGTGTTTTCTGGCACCATAACTGTTTGTCTATTTTATTTTATTCGTCGTAACTATTTTGATTTAGAAAACTTTTTTAGGGATCCCGTTTAGGCACTTTTCGCATTTAATTAAGTATTTATTTTGGTGACATTTTAAATTATTATTTTGTTTAAAATAAAAGTATTTGTTTTGCTTTACTTATGTCTTTCAAAATTCAATTTACTAGTTTTACTTAAGTAACGATCCGATTCAGTTTGAAAATTCAAGGCGTTACAACCAGTTAGTAGTGGGACACGTGGCTTATAGTTGAATGGGTTAAATTTGAAGTGGCATGTTTAGGAATTAAGCTTGAGTAGGAAAGTGACATGTGTAAGGGCTAGTAGGAGGTGGCTAAAGATTAAGAGAAGAAGAGATGAGTAATCTAAGTTTGGGAGAATATAAATAAAGGATCTCTCATAAAAGAAGAATGTTAAAAAGTTAAGGAAGGACAAATGGCTTTTGAATTGTAAGAAGCTCAAAAGGCGTTGAGATGTTGGAGAAGGGAAGAACTGAAAGGAGAGATTAGAGTTGTAAGTGACCTTTCAAAACTATTATGTTTTAGAAAATGTTCTTCCTAATTATATTCATGATGTGTGTTATTTAATGTTTCCCATAAAATGTGTTTATGCGCACACCAGTGGCTAAAAATGTATATAATATGTTTCAGTATTCAGGTTTGGATGCCTTAAGAGGGGTGAATGTGATTAAGTTGGTGAGGTTTTGATGTTCGATGCCTACGAATGGACTCGTTACCAAATGAGTGTCTAAGGCAGAAAATGAATTTCCAAAATATTTTTATGCGTTGAGAATTGTCTTCAGTAAAAATATATTTTTTTTTTCTAAAACTTTGTCACTCACTAAGCATTTGGTTTATGTTTTTTAAATGTTCCTCTCCCCCCTCCCCACGTAGCAAGGGTTCCAGATGTCAATGTAGTCACTGTTTGCTATGCCACATGACGTCTTGGGTCCATCTCACCAAATAGTTGGAAAAGCTCAAAGCTTATGCATGTAAACCTTCATAGTAGTCTATCAAACGATATGTAGACAAGCTCATGATGTACACTATACCCAAAAGTCCTAGTTTGTAAATTATACTACGTGTTTGAAGTAATAAAATTAAAAGTTCGTCTCTATTATTGAGTTCTCATCACATAACCTCAACGTATAACAAGTATACAATCTAGATTCACATTATTAATTTTATTATAAACATTTGAAAAGAGTTAAGACTAGCATTGTTAAGAAATTTATATGGTGTCAAGTGTCACCTCAACTAGGGATGTTGGCACTTCACTCGCCAAGTCACATCATCTATTTGTTGAGTTCGTAAATCAAGAGTGGGTGTGACAAAATAAATGCGCCAAATTTCTTACTTCACGGTCATTTATGGTAGATGCATTTGCCACTTTCATTAACTTTGAAGCATTTAGAAAGAATTACACTATCAAAATTTTCATGTCATTGCTTAGGAACTTGTTTTAGACCATAAAAAGATTTATCTAACTTACAGACTTTGTTTTCTTGACTATGGACAACAAAGCCTTCAGGCTATTCCATATGAATATCTTTTTTAAGTTCACCATTGAGGAAGGCGGTATTAACATCCATCTGATTACTAGGAGGTTGTTTAGGACAACAAGCAAAAACGGAATACGAATTGAGGTTACCTTGTGATCAGAGAGAAGGTGTCAAAGAAGTCTATGTTTTCTTTGTCTAAACCACTTGGCTCCTAACCTGACTTTAAACTTGTCTATTGTTCCATCAGGTTTGAGTTCCATCAGGTTTAGGTTTAAACCCTAAACCCTAAACCCAAGACCTAAGTGAGAGAAGCATTTTCTCTCTCCTATGTTTTGGATTGAACCCAAGGCCTTCTCTTTTTTATTTAATTTCTAACTAAATTTCTTTTTATTTGTTTATTTGTAACTAAATTAAGATTTTGTAACATGTAACTAAATGAAGATATTTAAATGAAAAATTTTCTACCTAACCCATATTCTTTCCTATTTTTTATTTTATTTTTTTAACCTTTCATCCAAAACCTGACCGACATCCTTTTTTTTTTACACTGTTGAACCAAACATTCGATGTTTTTTATCCTTTTATTTTGTTTAATTTGTAATTAAATTAAGTCAATAATTAATGAACCTAATTTTTCATTATTATATATTTTTTTTAAAAAAAAGTAATTTTTGACTTACAACCTATGGTTTTACAACTCAGGTGTAGGTCTGCTAGATGTCAAGTCTTGTTCGACTCAAGAGAGTCCATCTCATCATTTATAGTTTATGGCCATAAGTTGGCATCTACAGAGAACATGGCTTCTTTTAGATCTTTAGGATCTTCTTCGACATTAAAGATCTAGAAATCATCCCCAAAGTTCTTAATAGTTCCAATTCTTTTGCTTCTTCTAGGCTTTGGGTTCGCTTCCTCAGTTGAGGTAGGATTTTCATCTCGAGTCAGATTACTAGATCTCGAGCTCTCACTATTTCTTGTTTAAAGGAAAATCTATCCTCAAAGAAGTCAGCATCATTTGACTCAATGGCTACTTGGTTTACTAAAACCTATAGCTTTACTATTATTTAAGGAATAACCTATAAAGACACACTTATAGGCTTTACTAACAAGTTTTTTTCTTTTAGGATATAGAACCCTAAAGCTAGACACCCCCAAGTTCTAAAGTAAGACAAATTTGGTTTCTTATTCTTAAGAATTTCGTAAGATGAAATGTGTTTTTAGATTTAGGAATTCTATTAAAGACATAACACACAATAAGGATAATTTCACCGCACCAATAAGATGAAGTTCTTGAGTTGAGTAAAATAGTCACTACTCACTTAGCTAGAGTCCTATTGTTTCTCTCAGCTTTACCGTTCATTTCAGGAGAGTAAAGCGTAATGGTTTCACGTATTATTCTATGTGAGTTATAGAAAGCGTTCAAACTATCTGAATCATACTTAGTTCGCCTATCACTACGAAGTCTTTTAACCTTTCTATCATGCTAAATTTCTATTTCATACATAAATAATTTGAAGGCGTCTAAAGCATCACTTTTATTTTTCAATAAGTAAATAAATGTGAAGTCATTACAATCATCAATAAAAGTAATAAAATATCTTTTTACTCCTAGTCAAGATGCCGTCAAATTCACATAAATCAGAATGAATTACATTTCTCAAATTCATTCATGGATAACTTAGGAATCGTTTTTAATCTACTCATGTTACTAATTATTCCACTACTACAAAAAGGACTTTACTTGACAATTTTTATTTCACATTTCTTGACGGTTTTATATAAAACCGTCAAGTAATATTAAAAACCGTCAAGAATAAACAAAATGCGGAATAAAGAAGAATTTTTTGAGAAATTCTTACAATACTT
>JBBPDJ010000003.1:6741414-6758744 GCA_037974625.1 Cucumis cinereus
CAGTTTTGCACTGTCAAGAAAAAAAAGCTTATTCTTGACACTGGTTTACTTGACGGATTGAAAATCGTCAAGTAAACTCTTACTTGACAGTTTTTCACTGTCAAGTAAACCGGTTTTTGTAGTAGTGTTCGTTCATTTTTAATCTAGCATGTCAAACATTAAAAGACCACAGTAGATACACAAAAGATTTGACTTTATTCATCTTAAGATCAAGTTTAAACATGTCATCAATGACATAACCCTTTCCTACAAAGATATTATTTTTCGTTAAAGTAAAAAGATTTGTCCCTATTGTCTGAGTAAAGTCAACTTTGTTGAGAAGGTAGCCTGAGACCAAATTTTTCCTTATCTCTAGAGTGTTCATGAATTCTTTCAGTGTGAGGGTCTTTCTAGAGGTAAGCTTGAGCTCCACACCATGATGTTGGCAACCTTCGTCGAATGGTGATCTTCCAACAAAATATTTTTTCCTAAATTTCATTATAAGTTTTGAAAAGACAAAGGTCATGACAAACATGATGCATAGCACTAATGTCTATCCACCACCCAATAGAACCTCCAATCACATTTACTTCTGTGATCATGGCAATTAACGGTCCTTCTATGAAGTTAGCCTGATCGACAGGACGATTCTTATTCCTGTAGTTTTTAGCCATATATGCAAGTTTAATTATAACAAAAGAACTGTACCATTTCTCATGAGGTGTGTTTCTATTTCCTCCAATTATGTTGGTTGTTATATCCTCGATTCTGGCATTTCCTCTTGTCTCTCTTCTACTTCTGTTTAGGTTTCACAGCAGCTGGGGTGAGCCTCCTTGGTACAAAGTTTACCTCCTCTAGTTTTGCTTTCGAACTTCCTCATAAATCCTTAGTTGAATTTTTAGACTCTTCACGAAAACTTTTTTGGTTTTGTGCCTCAATGTATTCTTGAAATCCTTCCACAAAGAAGGCAACTTGTCAATAATTAACAACAATTTGGAACTGTTCTATAATTTTGGGACTGCACCTCCACTGATTTGCCATCCGTCATTTGAAATCTCAGGTAACGACTGACAACATATTTCTTTGATCCAGCCACCTCGGTGTCGTACTCTTTCTGCCAGGCATCCCAGGCTAATTTACTATTTTCATCATACTGTATAATCATACAACTCATCAATCAAACCATATAAGATAAACTTTTTGCATAAAAAATCATTTTCTTCCCAATCAGTAGCCACCTTGGTTTGTTCCTCGATAGGATTTTCCTTTGGAATAACAGGTTTTTCTGAGGTGCAGGCATCAACGACCTTTTTATACAGTGAGGAAGAACAACATCTTTTGTTTCTATTGTTTGGAGTTCGTCTCTTCGAATGGAAATGGACAATTGAGTTCAGAGTGCATAATATCGGACTGCGTCTTAAAATTGTTGACATTGGAACCTCTGACCGTCAGTGGAAGGAAACAATAATAACTGGATCGTCAAATCGGAACCTACAAAATAGATACTGGTCGCGGAGCTCGCTCTCTTTAAGACATTTCGCAGCTCTGCTCTTATTTTGAGCAAGCAATTCTGAAAGATGCTACATCGTCCCTAAGATGAAACAGACAAAACGAAACATCATCACGATCGATTCAACACTGAAAACGAGTGTCCAAACAAAACACATTCACGAAATAGTTAGATATTGCTTGTTACACAAAAAAATATAAATAAATTTGTAGAGAAGAAAAACCAAAGAAGAGAAGGAGAAGTGTTTGCTATGTGTTGAGAAGAGAAGTAAAGGGGTAACTTTTATAGGCCTTGCGGCCACAACTGAAAAGACAAAACACACGACCATCCACAAAATGTACATTCGTTCGTGCGTAACGTGAGGAAGAGTGAGAAGACGCCGACAACGTTGAACGAATGACCTTCATTCGTTCGTTAGCGGTGGAAAAAATAAAAATAATAATGAATATATTTTTTTATTTTAAACAAGAAAGGTTTTCTTAAAAAATAATAATAATTTTAATAGAAAATTAATTTTTTTTCCGACTTGCCCGACTGGCACAGTGTTACATGGAAAGACCACCATACCCCATTGATTTATCTTCTCACCCCTCCCAAAACATAAGTACCCCTTGAGGTTCAAAACCCATTTAAAAGGTGAGGATTTAAAAGGACTTTCCTTCACCAAAATAATCAATATGGGATACTAAAAAAAAGGCATTTTGAACGATTTTCATGGACATAAGTTAATGTTATTATTTATATATAAATGATTATATTTACAATTTTGTGTTAATTAGAATAGGAATTGTTTTTATTTTTATGTTTATTTTTATTAAGAAAAATTCAAGATTATCAATTTAAATAGTAAGAAGTGATTAAAATTCAATTAATGATCCCATATGAAACTGTTGACCTATAATATATATTAGGAAGGAATTAAATTATTCAGCACTATTCTACATTTTTTAAAATCATTTACACGTTTTTTTAAATAGGAAATTCGTTTACACGTTTTTTTAATGTCATTTACACGTTTTAGATAAGCTTAGACTTTCATTTATCGTCTTTGAAATTAAAAAATAGAGTTTTTTTTAGAATAAACAAAATAATGAACTATTTTAAATTAAACCAAATGAACTAAAACAATTATATAATATAAATAGAAAAATTTGAAAAAATAAAAAATTTGAAAAAATATTTACACTTCATAGAAAAATCAAGTGTAATTAATTTTTGTTTTTTAGTGGTTTTTTTATGTGTAAATAGTTTTTTTTTCTATATTTGAGAAAATGAATTTTTTCAAATATAAAAAATAAAATAAAATACTTACACTTCATAGAAAAAAATCACTAAAAGACAAAATTCAATTACACTTGATTTTTCAATGAATTGTAAATATTTTGTCAATTTTTCTATTTTTTGATAATTTTTCTTGAAAAAAAAAATCCCTCATGAATATATCAAGATTTTATTGTCTATTTGCTTTAAACATTGATAAAATAATATTGTGTGTATTTGTGCTATGATATAGTAGTTTATTGGGATCTATTGGAGTTTATTGCTGACAAACTATAATATTTTGCTATAATTATAAATATTTTCAACAACTTTATCATTCAAAATTAATTTAAAAAAATAATCATATTTTTCTCTTCTATATATCTCTAACGACTAATGTGAGACATTATTCATATTTATTCTCAAAATATAAGTTAAAAAGACGAGATAATAATGAGAGGCTGAAATTTAGCTCAATATATATATATATATATATTTTAAAGACTAAATGCATATGAGCAAAATCAAAACTTGTTGTAAGCATGGGAAGAATTCGTTCATTTATAAAAGGTAGATAACAAAATCTATGGAAAAAAATGGTAGTATTTGCGAATTTAAGTAAAAAATAAAAAGGATATTTTTAAATATTATTTAGTAATATAGAAAGGTTTATCAAATTCTGCTCTCATTTCAAGTATAGTATAGTGAACCAAAATACGTACAAAATATAGCAAAATTTTATATTTTTATCAATGATAGATGTTGACTGACACTGATAGATATTTCATGTAAATAGACATGGATAGAAATCTATCAGTGTCAATCAGCGTCTACCATTGATTAAATATGGAATTTTTGCTATATTTTTGTAAAGATTTTATGCAGCTTTTATCATTTTACAAATTTTTTTTTTGGTAACTATAAAGTGTAGCAATTTTAGTAATAATAATATAGAGTATAACAACATTTTAAAAAATTGTAAATATAGCAAAGCATATCAATGATATACTTCTATCGTTGATAGATTCGTATGGTCTATCAGTGATAGACTAGTATTTGCAATATGGTCTATAAGTGGTAGACTTCTATCGTTGATAGACTTTGACAAACATTGCTATATATTTACAATTTCTTAAAAATATTGCTATATATGTGATCAATATTTTGAATCTCATTACTATATTTACAACTATAATTTTTTTTTACTATATGTAAAAAAGTTCAATTTTTCCTTATTCAAAACAATTTCTCTATTTAAAATAAAAAAGTAAAAGACTAAATCAATCACGATTATTTATTTTCCTTAAATGTAGAAGCCAACATATAAATCTTAATGCAACTATTTACAAATTAACTCTTGCATGTTTTTCATGAGATCAACTCAAACTAGTTAATTGTTCAGGACAACAGGTTAATTAACCTTTCGAATAACTTGATTAGGGGTAGCAATTACTCAATTCGATGAGAAGAATTCTATGATCAAATACTTTGACTAGTTCTTAAAAAAAAAAAAAATACTTTGAATAGGGAATGATCTACACAATCCAAGCTAGACTCTCTCTCTCTTATCAATTTTTAATTTTTAGTTCTGCTTTTATTTTATGCAATTTTGTTCTTTGCAATCAACCTATACAACTCCCACCGTCGGTTATCCTTGGGATGCAAGTTATTTAATCGAGTAATTTACATGTTTCTTGTGTTCGACCCGGTCTTGTCAATAAAACTAGTTTCTTGTGATAGATACGATTAAATCATTTGGTTCGGATTTAGGTGTCCGTCCGATTATTGGTATCTCAAACTATTATATCTACCATTAGCTACAATATTACTATTTCAAATCTCTCCTTGTTAGTGTTTACTTTTCCTAGCTACTTATCGTCTCTTTTCCTTTTTGTACAATGTTTACTATTTTCTACGTAAACTAAAATAATCTACACTCTACACACGAACTATTATAACATACAAACTATAATTATAACTCACTTGGTGCCTCAAGCACTCTTTTAAAGATTTAGAATTAAAATTGATTCTAATAAGTTGTGTTAGGTAAGTTAGGTAAAAGTAAAATGGACACTTGAACAAAAGTTGAAGCTATGAATAAAACACAATTTTAAGATATGAGCTCTCAAAATAAAAGTTGGAAAAGAAAAATTAATTTTAAGAAAAAGATTAGTTTAAAAAACCCAAAAAAAAAGTTTAAGAAATTGTTTAGAATAACAAATCTGGTAAAAATATTTACTGATATTATTTGGATCTACTGTGTTATATTAGAAATAGAAAGTAAAATTTGACTATTTTTATGAATAAATTGACTCATTCCTACATTGAAAAACGTCCCAAAAAGATTTTTCGTAGTAAAATCAAATTTATTGTATTATTAGGTTTAAAATAGGAGTCTATCTAAATTGAAGAAATTAATTAAAGAATGGTCTTCTCCTTTTCCATTTTGTGTGCATGATTTAGAGGATCATGACCACCATTAATGGAGCTTAAGAAACATCTTATTTGTAATTTTGGCATGTGGGTCCTCTGACTTACATATATGGAATAATTTGTTTTTTATAAGTCAAAGTTTCCAACATCAATTTCTTCATATAAATAATTTCTCAAGTTGCCAACTTATAGTTTTTAATTTTTAGTGTGTAAAGTTGGCATTTTAATTTCATGTTAAGATATATTTATTATATATTATGACATACTTGTGTTAATATATATATATATATATGAATCACAAGAGAATATATCTATTTATGACATTAATTTATTCGTACCTATATTCTTAACAATCATTTCTATACACATAGATTAAATACTAGTTTTGAATCATACGTGCAAATATGTTAAAGTCTCATTTAATAACATTCTCGTGTATTGTGAGTATATGCATATATATAATTTATATGGAAGGTGAGATTCGAAGCTACAATTTCGAAGGTAGGTGTAACTGGAGTAATACTTGGATCCACTTGTTTTTTTTTTTTTTTCTTTTTTGTAACATATAAGAGTATTTTCTAATAAAATTGTTGTATATATTTCTGGGGATTTTTTCATAGGTGATGTCGAGATGGGGAGGGTTTTCCACTTTTCATTATCACCATTTTCACCAATTTTAATTCTTCTTTCTCGTGAAATTCCTCATTTAATTTAGGTAGAATTAATCCAATTCTCTGTATGAATTAATTCCATGTAGGATTATTTCTTGGAGCATTTTTAAATATAGCATAAAGAACCATAATATTTATAAAACATAACAAAATTTTAGATTTCATCAATAATAAACATTAATAGACAATGATATCTATCAATGATAGAATTTGAAGTTTTGTTATATTTTGTGAATATTTTGAACAGTTCTGTCCTTTACAATAATTTTGCTTATAGATGGTTAATTTATTGTTGAGAAATCTCTTAAAATCTTTAGAAAAAACAAAGGATTCTCATGAAATTTTAAACTTAGGGCTTATGATATATGTATAATATATAAACATGGAAATAGTTTAAAAAAATAAAAAAAAATAGTAGTGACAATCAATTAATAAAGTTTAAGTTTTATGAACAATATGGTATTATTGATTTGAACCACAAATACATCATATGATTTCCTATGCTCGTTTTGTCATTTTTAATATTATTGTTTGTTTTATTAATTTCTAAGAGTTAAATAAATGTTTTTTAAATTCTTTTTTTTATTTATAATAATGTCAAACACATTACTTCCAAATAACTATTGTTTTTTAATCATAACTTAAAAATGTATCAAAGTATATGGTCAATTTGATGTCATAATATTCTATGCATAAAAAAAATGTCACAATCTTCTCCAATTTATATTTTGTCATCAAGTTATATGAATTAGTCAATCAAATCTTATATTTTAACCTTTCATTGACTTCAAACTAATGCATCACTTAAGAAACAAAACCATGGTTTAAATATTTTGTTAATTGTCATTTAGTCAAACAAATTGTGGTTCAAGTGCCATTTTTTTAACCTCAATTTTCATCTTTGAATTCTTAAATTTATTTGCCTCGTATTCAAACCAACATTTTAAAACTTTAAAAATATTGGGCTCTCGTTTGTTTCTTTGTCTTTTATTTTTTTATTATTATTTTGAAAAATTCGGAAAAATGACAAATTTTTAGGAGCAGTTAGAAAAATGACAAGATTTTTTAGAAATAAAAAAAATAGCAAATTCCTTGATAATTCATGCATGGTCTTTTTGATATTTTGAGTTTACCCTAAATATGTACGAAAATATTGGGCTCTCGTTTGTATATTTGGCCGACCCTATTATTTTTAACATGAATTCTCTAAATTTGGAGTGCATGAACCTAAACTAATCAATTTTTAACTTTTATAAGTGTATTGATTTAAATCAATTTTTATCACGTTTTGTTTAAATAAAAATCATATTATGCTTTTAATTAAACTCCCAATATTTTATAAGGAATTAATGTAGACTACCGATTTAGATTCTTTGAAACTTTTGATGTTTAAATTCTAATTGTTTCTTTTGTTAAACCACTATTTGAAGAAGTTTACACATGTATAGAAATTGATGCATTGATGATTTTCAAATATAATCGTAGTAATTAAATTAACACTAGTCAAGGTTTAGGGTTTAGATGGATATACACAATCCCGTGGTAATTAAATTAATTTGTTTTTCAAAATTATCAAAATTTTTAACATTATGATATATTTGAGTAAACAAGTCTTCTTTTTAAAGTGGAAATTTAAATTATTATGACAAAGAATTTCAAACTCACTTTATCATCTATTAAGAAAATTATCAATATTTGACCACAAAAACTTATAAGGGTGATTTAGGGTAGACCTTATTACAAGATAAACATAAAATATTAGAAATTAAAAGAAAAATCAATAAAAGAATGGAGTTTAACTAAGGACGTGTATTAATGCTAGCAATTCTCTTGTTAACTTGAAGTTGGAAAAATTATGTATACTTCTTTAAGCAATTAGTAAATCATAATTATAATATCCTTAATTATATAATCATTTTATTTTATTTGATGTCTTCAAGATTTGGTTAATCTTAATTTAGTCCCCATTCCCTCTTCTAGTTTGTCTTCTTCTTTTTAGGGTTCCCTTTTAAGAAAGCAAGAGAATTTGAATCTAAGAAGGAAATTAATACTTCATTATTCCAAGATATTTATTTTTCATTTTTTAAATGTAAGCAATAGAATGGAAAAATTGTATGCAAAGATACAATTGTTGAAAGTATTTTCAAATATAATAAAATAACACCGTCTACCGAGGATATATAGTGATAGACATGTACTAATAGACATGTATTGGTGATTATCAATGATAGAAGATAGTAGGCTATTGATGTCTATCGGTGTCTAGCATTGATAGACATTGACATATATTTTGTTATATTTGTCAATAATTTAGTTAATTTAGTCCCCATTCCCTCTTGTACAATTTAGTTAATTATATATGTTTAGTGTTCAATGCCACATGACTTATAAACATTGACACATATGTGAACCATGTGTCATCCATATATTCATGGTTGGTGTTCATGTAAACCCCCCCCATGCATGGTAAGTTGCCCATAAATAGTGGCATTGTAAGATACACACATTGGTAGAATTTCCAAACAAATTGAAGAAAGTGAAGAAAACTAGTGGATTTTAATAATTTGCCTATTTTATTATTTTGTTTTATTTACTTGTTATTTTAATATTATTTTTCTTGATATCCGTGTTTTCGTTGTGCTTCGTTTTACAACAAAAAGCTCATTATTAATTTTTATACAATACATTAGGCATAGTGTTTATGTATTAAAATTAAAAGAAATCAAATAAATGACAAACATATTAGCATAAAATTATAAAAATTATAATAAACATATGAAATTAAAGAAATTATTTTAAATGACAAAACTATTGAAAATATTTATAAATATAACGTAACTTCATAGTCTATTCGTGATAGATAGTGATAGACAGTAATAACTAGATATCTATTAGTAATAGATGATAATAGTTTATCGATGTCTACCAATATCTAGTAATGATATTTTATTATTATAAATATTTTGATTCATTTTTTATACTTAAAAATAATACAGTTAAAAATTTGAAAAGTGTATTTATGTGTTAAGCATTATTGGTTAAAATTCAAAGTACAAATTGTTAATTTCATGAATAATTAAATTGTCAACAGTGGTCGATTTGATGGTTCAAATATTAACTATTTTTCGTTATAAAAAAGGAAAAATAATAGGGAAGAAAAATACAATTATGCCTACAATGTATTTAAAATTTAAGCTCATTGATTCTATTTGTAATATGATTAGTTTTTTTCTTTTTTCTTTTTTTTTTCTCTATAAAAAGCTAGAGATATGAGATGACAATTTGAAGTTAAATGGCATTTATTGAAGGCATAAAATCCAAATCTCTCTTCCATGAGACTCATTCATAAAAGTAACAATTTAGGTTGAATGTTTATTTGTTACAAATTTTTTAATAAATTATTACAAACTATTCTATTTACATGGACTTCATTATTACAAACTAAAATCAACCATTTCAAATACAGTATAATAAATTAAAATATTTATAATAAAATTTTAAAATTTATCAATCACAGGTATTGATAGACGCTGATGGACATCTATCAGTGTTTATTAATGCATTGATAACCATTGATAAAGTATAGAATTTTGCTATATTTTGTAAATATTTTTAGCAATTTTGTCGTTAACAATAATTTTTTCTACCACATTTAAAATTTTCAATCTAAACAAGGTATGAACTATGAACATGAGTGGATTTAGTATAGGCCAAAGTGGCTCGAGCCCTCCTCAACTTTATGCTATTTATATATTGTATATACAAAAAACAGAAATAATACAAATATTAGAAGATAGCCTCGTGATAAAACTAGCTCTCAGCTCCATCTAAACCCAGGTTCAAGCTCCACTTTGTATATTTTCATCCAAATTATTTTTAGCTAACAAAGTTCTCCAACCAAGATTGAAATATTTTCATTTATTATATATATATATACATATGTATGTATACCCTAAACCCTACATACATACATATGTATGTGTATTTGTTTTACATTTTATTTTCATCAATTATCAATTTTTATTTTAAACATAATATTTAAGTTTTATATAACCACTTTTAAATTTTTGTCTCATAGGACAAAAATGGAAACTATATACTCCAAAATTCCAAATCATATGAACTAAATATATAAGTCAATAAATTTGTAGAAAATCAAGTTAAAAGTAATAGAAAATTAACTTAGCTACAATAACACAGTAAGATCAGTAAAATGAGTTTCCAAAACATAACATTAACGAAGATATTATTATTATACCATGTATTTGAAGACTCAAAAACCCTAGCACATAACATAAAATCAAACGACAAAAGTGAATTTAGAAATGTCCCATTTTTTATTCTTATAAAAAATACAAAACGAAAGAGTCATATAACTTTTCTTTTTTTTTTTAATCTTTAAACAGAAAAAATAAAACCCAGTTATAAAACATGTTTTTTTTTTTAGTTTATAAAAATCAAAAGACTAAAAAAAATAATAATAATTAAAAAAAAATGATTTTGGGTTTTGAATAAATAAAAATAAAAAACAAAAAAGATTATTGAATGAAGTCATAGTTAGAGATTACCATCTCACAGAAAAAATCAATTTTTTTTTTTCTGTAATAAGCAAAAACGAAAGGCACGATGAAGCTTCTTGGTTAAACATGCATGCATGGAAGATGGACTGAGAAATGTTAAATCAGTCAACCTTGATTTAAATAGAAAGGAAACAGAAATAATTTGAAAAAAAAAAATTAAAAAAAAAAATGAAGCATTCAAACAAATGGTATAAATATAATAGTTGTGTTATTAAAGTGTAGCGTTCAACACTGGATTCCGATTAAAGTATTTGGTGTTTAAGAAGCAGAGGACGCCACTTCTTTTTTAAAAAACAATTAAACAAAATTTTAAAATAAAAACATTGGACTTTGACTTACTTGAATCGCCGGTCAAAACTCTCCCACCGCCGGCGACGGGATCTCTTCAAACTCTTCATTCTTTTTTCATTTTTCTTTCCTTTTTTTTTTTTTTATTATTATTTTTTGAAACATTCAAATAATTTCCTTTTAAATGTATAATTTTTTTTAGAACAATGTCACGTGCAAATTTGAATTATAATGTTTCCTTTACTCTCTCTCTTATTCCTCGATCCTTTGAGATTTGTTTAGTTTTAGTCACTTTATTCCAAAATTTATCTGAACTCCACGTGACAACAATAAATTTATTTTCAAAGAAAAAGGATGTAGCTACAAAAGATAGAACTTGATGTTGTGCTTGCCCATATACTCTGTTGCTTTAGTTTATAGTGGTGATTATTGATTCGGGGAGATGAGATCAATTTTCTATGAGACTACTTAGTATTCAAGTTACGTACCTCTTTAGTTAGAAGTTATAGATATGTAATTATAGAAAGGGTTGACTTGAGGCTTCTGCTGTTACCTGAACGAATCAAGTTATCTTGAAATATGATAAGATAATTTGTAATTTCATCAAGTTGTGGATACACCATGCATGTATGATGATTGTGCTCTTTAGGCTTGAAAGATGAGGCCAAGGATGAGGTCGAGTCTTGGCTTTAGTCGACTTCTTTTTCCCTTAATTTTATATTTATTCTATTGGTCTAAAATTGTTCGTAGCATAGTTCGTATATTTTTAAATGTTCAATTTTATCATGTACTTTCAATAAAATTTGAGTTTATATAATATGCATTGTAAAGAGTAAATATTAAAGAAAATGTTTGCTTATAGTTTAGTACTCCAAGTTTTAAGTTTGTATCAAATAGGTTCATCAACTTAAAAAAATTTAATAAATTTTTTAACATTAATGGTTGCTTAATTAAAAAAAAATCTAATAAATTCCTAAGCTATTGAATTTGCTCTAATAAGTATTTTGAGTTTCAATTGTTGCGTATAATACGTTCTTGACTTATTCGACCATTTTTAAAATTAACAAGATAGTGAACACAAAAATTGAAAGTTTTTTTTTTTTTTTTCCGTTATGTATTTTACAATTTTTAGGTGAAAGAATCAAACTTTTGACCTCAATATAGAAATTGTAAACTTTATATAAGTTGAGGTATGTTTATGTTGACAACACAATATTGAAAGTTTATATCAATAAATTGTTTTTTTTCAAATGTTGAATATGTCAATCATTTAATAAATAAAAATTTGAAATTTAAAGATCTAATATATATATATATATAAACTACCCATTGCATTTTGTTACATAATAAATAATTACCACGTGCTTCATTTTTTCCATATAAAAAATCAGAAATATAATATTACAACTATGACACCACATGATAGGAGTGTTAGTAATTAATAATTTACATTTTATTATGTCATCTTTATTACATCTCAATTACAAAATTATTAAGGTATTTACACAACTAAACGTGAATGATTTTGTCCTTAATTTAATGTCCTAACATTAAAGATCGAGCTTTCATTTTCTTAATTTTATTGTTTTATCATAGAAAATTGAAAAACAATCAATTTTTTGGTTGAATGAGAGGCCACATAATGTGGTTAACTCAAAGTTATTTTTTAATTGGACCTTAAGAATTAATAATAAAAGAAAAAAAAGAACAATAAAAGAAACTTTAGAGATAATAAATAATAATGTATTTTTCAGTATATATATATATATATACATTTTCTTTTGAAAAAAAAAAGGAAAGTTTCCCAGATAAATTAAAAGTCAAACAATTATGACTAATAACACTATAAAAATCTATTCAAATTTGAAGAGGGAAGAAGTGATATTTCAACCCACTTACTAAACAAAGTTTGATTTAAATTAAGATAGACTAAGTCAAATAAAATAAATTAGTCAAAAATTTCTTTGGTATCATAAAAAAATAGAGCCCTACTTGTTTCATTAAGAATACACAAATAATGTCATATATACTTACATTAATTACTTTTTCTTAATATTAAATTATGGGTTTTCAAAGAGCATTCTTATTGGCCTATACATGTGTAGTCAACAAGTACCATCTACCTAGAAGTTACATGTTCCAATCTTCAGATCGCGTGCTTTTACCAATAAGATATGATAATATGATATTATCACAAAAAGTGTATTTATTACGAAAGTAATGATTAGGTGCAATCGGGAGACACTTAAGTTTTTTTCTTATTATAATGTCATTTGCTTATTTCACTTCTCTAAAACCATCTCAACTCTTTAAGTTTGTAATTTTTAATATGAATGACATTTTTTTAAACTTTCGTTTTAGTTTAATAGGTATGAAGATTTGAACCCCAACCTAAAAAAATTGTATTTCAGTTACGTTAGAATGGATGTCGAAAAGAATTGTTGCGTCGTGACGAATCACTACCTTGAAAGCAATTACGATGTTTGTAGTGCTAAATCGTGATGTGGGTTGTTTCCCGAGGTTACCATAGCTTCCAAATTCAGATGTACAATCATTGTAATAAGGAATATAATCAATAGAAGAATGCTCATAACAAAAATAGAAGGAAAACTATGCAGAAGGATGAAGTTCATACTGAGGTTCACATACAGATTTGATGAAGTTCATATATGAGTTTCACATACAAATCTGACGAAGGAGACGGAAATAAAGAGAGGAGAAAAGAAATGGCTATGGTTTTCAGCATGTATAATGGTAAATTTAATTAATATCAAAACATTTAATTTTTAATAAGAGTTATAAAAAATTAAACGAATAAGTAATAAAAAGTTAATTCTTTTTTGCGCCCAAACCCCACCCGCCCGAACGGCAGCAACGTATGTTTAGTGACAAAATTATATTTAATCACCACCATCACAATTTAGTCTTAGAACTAGCATGGCTTGGTATTTATTGTCTCTAGACGTTGCTAAATTCTTCAACGTGGGACAAAAGTCTTAACCTTTACTTATGGGCCTAAGCCCAAAAGTCATTTCCAACAAGTTATAATTTAGTGATTATGTGATGTTGGCAAGACATCTATAACTGTTATTATTCTTTGTCATTAATGCCCGATTTGGATTCTTAGTTATTACTTTTTCGTTTTTAATTTAGAGGTATACTATGCCAAGATTCTATTAAGAAATACACTTTAGTGTTCGAACCACAACAGTTGGACTACCCTAGGTAAGGCCCAAAGTCCACGATAGACATAGGCCGAAAGGGAAACAAAGGATGCAAGAGGTCTACATGTCCCTAAATGGAAAGTCAAACCTTTGAGTTTCAGGTCAACTAGACCATCTAAAAAAGTTTCAATAAAAAAGAAAAAGATGGGGTCAAGCTTGCCATTGACAATCTACAACCTTGAGTGCTACACTCATTCACACATAATCAATGTTGCATATATCCCTCGCAAAGTTGCAACAATAACATCAAATGGTAAGTAATACTCTTTGTGTTTAATCGAGCGTAATACTTTTCATCTTGAATTAGACATGGAAAAAGCATTTACTCACAGAGGCAGTAGTAGGGAAAAACTTTGGGAGACTGCATTGTGTGCTTCAAGATTGAACCCCTAAAAACTAGGGGTGCTCAAAAGACCATTGTGTGATTGGTGCTTCATAAATGTTACAAAGTGCATGATTTCACTATATTTTCTTTAGCGAAATAAGGAATTTCTTGTGATAGTTTGACTCTAAAATGACTTAAATTGAGTAGAGTGAACAAACACGTGTCCAAACCATTCTAAGCTAGATTTTATTGTTTTGAACCGATTTTATGGGTTTTTACAGAGGCTTTAACCATTTTTGTTGAAATAAAGCAGTGATGTGCAAAAAACAAGGGGATGATCACCCATATCAGAAACCCTAAATTTTTATATCGTGTCGAGTCATTCATGTTTGTTGGATTTTTGGTTCACAATTGACTGGACAACGTTCAAGGTTTGATTTGTGGTCTTTCTTCACTTACATTGACTTATATAAATGATTGGAAGGCTCTTGAATCATAGTCCTCCACTCTTAAGAAGAGATCTAATAAGTTCTCACTCTAAAAATCAAGTACAAGATTACCTTTAAAGAACCCTAGTTTCTAGGTCTTCCCTACCCGTAAGAGCATGTAGGATTGAATCTAACCTAGAGAGCCTTTGACAGTGAGATTTTGTCTCAAAGAGTCTTGTTACTGTTTATTTTCCAATATTTGTTTAGTTCTTTCTTTGTAGTTTTAATTTTTTTTTCATTTTCTACTCTTTCGAAAGTTGACATTGTAGCTCATGACTTTTGAATTATTGAAATTCCTTCTTTCTTTTTTAATTATGGTATAAATTTCTTGGAATTCACGAAGGGATTTAATCGCAACAGTAGCATGTGATTATGTTTTTATTTCTTTAAATAATTAAAAATACACAAATTAGAAGAAAAGATTAAGCATCATACCTTTGTCGATACACAACTGCAACAAAATCTTCTCCCTCCTTCTCGAAGTCTTAATTTTTCACAAGATCTTCCTTACTCTGACTCTGGCCAAAGATTTAATTTGTGGGAACCACTCTTAAAAGATGTGAGTTAGGCAATGAGAAAGGAGAGCTTTTAGAGAACCTTTCTCTAAAAGTTGTGAGAACTTTTCTGGAAGAAAATCTCTGCAAAATGGTTGTAGAAATTGTGTTGTAGTGTGTTATCTATGGTTCATTAAGGTCTTCTTAGGATAATCTCTATGTAGAGATTTAATTGTAATTATCTAATATAACATATTAAAAGATAATTATCCATATAATATTTCAATAATAATCCATTTAATAATTATTGGAAAAAATATTTATCCTAGGAATTATCTCATTAATTTGAATTTCATTTAAATTAAATAATTGATTATTTGAATAATATTTAAATATTTTAATTTTCATTATTTATTTAAGTCGAATCTCATAAAAATTAAATAATTTATTGATTTGAAACTCATTCAAATCAATTAATTCCCCATATTATATAATTTTAATTTGAATCCTATTCAAATAAACTTTATAATAAAAGGTGCTCAAATGTATTCAATACAATTAACATTTTTCTTCATAAATTTAAATGTTTTCAAATTATTTTCAACATATTTGATTCTTGTTGGTCTATAGTGAGCTAGCAAGATAGCCTTTTTGGGGGAAATTTAAATATAATATGAACTGAATACAATAGCAAACTGGTTACAACTCAATTGAAAACAAATACACTTAAGCCAATTTATATAAAAAAGGCCTAGATACGAAAACTATTAAATATTTGATAGAACATAAAACTTGGAATACTCAAACTGTAGTCGAGACACGCTTCTTGAAGAGCACAGTCCTAAAGGCAATTATTCGCTCTACTCGGGCTTGCAAGACTACAGCGATCGTCTTAGCAGGATACAACGACGACTCCAGTCGAACTACAACCTCGAACTACTCGGATCTGACAGAACTCTTGAATACTTGCTCTCAACTCAACACAAGACCAAAGAAAAGAAAGAAAGAAAGAAAGAAAGAAAGAAAGAAAGAAAGAAAGAAAGAATGGAGAGAATTCTTCAAGTTTGGAAGTGATGATCCAAATGAAGGAACAAGTTGCTATTATAGGCTAGTAACTTAGTAACTCTCCAAAATACAAAATACAAAATACAAAAGTTGAAACATTTGTCAAATTTAACTCAATTTAGCTGTTATTTGCAAAAATCAAACATAACTCATTCAAATTTAAGAAACAACAAATTTAATTTTCATACATATTGAAGAAACATCTTAATTTCAATTCAATTTGAAGTTTCTAACAAATTAATTTAATTTACCCAATTAAATTCAATTTTTATGTTTCAAAAGTCTCCAAAGCTAAGTTTCACTTTCTTTCACTATAAATATCCAACAATCCCCCACATGAAAGAAAGAGAAACCCTAAACCCCGATTTCATAGTTGAACGTGCTATACACATCTATACACGTCTGAGTTTAGAGTTTATCAAGAGCTATAAACTGTAATTCCACAGTAGAACGTGCTATCACATCTATTTTAAAGATTTTCATGATACGACAGCTCCACCTAAGGTAAAAATATACCCACTAGATGATTTAATCTCTATGTTATGAGAAATCCAATTCGTATCACTAAATCCTTCTAGTAGATGGAGATATCTCGTATAATGCAGTCCATAGTCTAAAGTGTACTTCAAGTACCTTAGAACTCTGACTAACACATTCCAATGGTCATACTCAGGATTGCTGGTGTATCTTGCTAACCTTCCTACGGAATAGGCAATATTAGGTCTTTTACAATTCATTATGTACATTAAGCTACCAATAACTCTAGAATAATCTAGAGATGACACACCTTCATCATTGTTTTTCTTTAACTTACAATTTGGATCAAATGGAGTAACAACCGGCTTACTCTCAAACTGGTCAAATTTTCTTAGCACTTTCTCTATATAGTGAGATTGAGAAACTATATATCCACTTGGATTTCTCGTTATTCGAATCCCAAGGATAACATTAGCAAGACCAAGGTCTTTCATATCAAAGTTGGATTTAAACATTCTTTTAGTGGAATCAATGAC
>JBBPDJ010000003.1:6761124-6822913 GCA_037974625.1 Cucumis cinereus
TTAATAAATAAAATCATGTTTGTTATCATCAAAACATTGATTAATTAATTAATTAAAATTAATTAATTTCAGATTAAGGGCCAAAAAGAAAACACAATTCTGGTAGAACTGTGTAACGCCCTAGGCCCAAGATTCGGACCAGGACTCAGAATTTGGATTTAGCCCCTAACAGCCCCGACATTCTCCTGCATCCCCTATGACCTGGCAACATCATCCATATGATCCTTACTTGTGTTAAAGACTTATTAGAGTGAAAGTTGTCGCCACAAACCAACACAAGTCCTTTCAGTATGCTTTGTCCTCACTCACACGCATCCTAGAAAAATTCGTAGGAGGTCACCCAACATAGAATTTTTCCAAGCTAAGCACGCTTAACTGTTAAGTTCTTATGATTGAGCCACCAAAAAGGAATGTATACCTTGTTGTTATAGGTAGTAACTTTCATTTCTTTTAAGTCTTTTTAACCTTACTTTCATGTCCTTAGGATCCCTCTCATTCAGATGTGGTATCGGTTCATTCATGTCCCCCTCCTAAACTCGGGGCGTTACAAACTACAACCTTGAACTACTTGGATCTAGCAAAGCTCTTGGATACTTGCTCTCAACTCAACACAAGACCTAAGGAAAGAAAGAAAGAAAGAAAGAAAGAATTCTTCAAGTTTGAAAGTGATGATCCAAATGAAGAAACAAGTTGCTATTTATAGGCTAGCAACTTAGTAATATCCAAAATACAAAATAAAATCTAATAAATACAAAAGTTGAAACATTTGTCAAATTTAAATAAATTTAGTTGTTATTTGACTAAAATCAAACATAACTCATTCAAATTGAAGAAACAACAAATTTAATTTTCATACATATTAAATTTGTACATCAAACAACATCTTAATTTGATGGTTTTAATTCAGTTTGAAGTTTCTAACAAATGAATTTAATTTACACAATTATATCCAATTTTTATGTTTCAAAAGTCTCCAAAGTTTTACTTTCTTTCACTATAAATATCCAACATGCCTTGTGAACCTACATGAAGGGATCAACTCTCAAACGGAAGTGTTTAATGGTCATTTGATTTGATTTTGTTTTAGATAAAAATTCAGAAAATACAATTAAATCAAATGAGAGAACATTATGCTAAAAAATTCTAAGTGAAGCATAAAATAAAGTACAAGAAGAATGATACCTTTGCTGAAACTCTTTTCTCTCATGAGTACAATGCTTATTTCAACTTGTTGAAACTTTGCATATCTCCTCCAATAAGCTTTTGAATTCCTTGCTACGACTCTTGGCAATAATCGATTGGTGGGAGTCTTGTTGAAAAACAAAGGAAAATTAAATGGGAGAATTGAGAAAAACAAAAAGAGAGAAAAATCATAGAGTGATTCTATCGTTCTATTATGTGTAGATCTTATCGAGAGAGAAGGAGATGTTGAAGTTTTAATAGTAAGAGCCCTAACTTATCCACTACCAGATTCTCCTTTATTAAAAGAGAGTTAATCAATCAATCAATTAATTTATATAATATTAATTACGGGCCCATTTGATAACATTTTCGTTTTCTGTTTCTTGTTTCTTGTTTTTTGTTTCTTCTGTTTTGAGAACAAGAAACGACACAATGTTTGATAACTATTCTTGTTTTGTGTTGAAACTTGTTTGATAATCATTTCTTGTTTCTTGTTTCTTGTGTTATTTTTTCTAACATTTTCTTTATTTTTATAGTTTAAATATAATATAATTATGTAAAAATTAAAATAGTATTGGTATGTGTAAATTCAAATTTAAAAAGTATTGGAGTCGCCACCAATCATATTCAAGGAGTGATTGGTCACCTAATTAAAAAAGTATTGGTCTATGTAAATTCAGATATGAGTTCGGGAGTTATTTGTGTTGGAAAGGTGTTAGCATCCTACAACACCCGTGAAAACGGTCACCAAATTTTATCTATTATTATTTAGTTGAGAAAATTATTAAAGTCCATGTTATTTTGCTTTGTTTTTAAATGTCTTATGTTTACTAGCTCACATTTGCATCAGCGCCATTATTAAATTACTTCAATTTTAATTTTTTTTACAAAGAAAGTAATTAATGACATTGAAATATACATATTAAAACAAATATTTAACAAATTTATCAGTAATTAATTCATGATATGTATCTATACCCAAAAAAATTCAAACTAAAATATTAATACAAAAGGTTGCACTCATATTAAACTTAAATAAATCTTCAAGAGAAATATAGATTCATTCTGTTGTGATTGTTTTCCTTCCATACTTCATAGCCACCTTTGCATCTTTAAAAGTGTCTAGAAGTGAATTTAATATAATGAATCTCTCATTCTCTTCACCTATGTTGTCTTCCATGGATTTAATTCTAAAGACAACCTCTTAAAATCATTTATATTGTTTGTGAGAGACTTAGTAGCATCCATTATGTAGGTAAAGAATCTTTTCCTTAGGAAAGCCTTGTTTGGAAGATCCTTATTGAGATAAATCTCATTAAGTTTGTTCTAAAGTTCATAGGCAGTCTTCTAATCAACAATCTGCCTTAATACATTGTCAGTCACATTTAAAATTATAGTTCCATAAGCATTTACCTCCATAGTCTCTTTATCTGCATTAGTCAAGGTATTTTGTAGCTTTGTAGGGTATGCAATGGCCAAAAGAGTTTTATGCTATCCAAGATTAGCTTTGTCTTTGCTTTCCACAACTCAAAATCACTTCTCCCATCAAACTTCTCGATTTCAAATATGGTTGCAACCATTCTTGAAATTCAATAATGAATTTCTCTTCTTCTTCATCTTCAAAGAATCTGAATCATGCACTGATCTTAGCTCTAATACCGCTCTAATACCACTTGTTGGGCTTAAAAATTACATGCTTAGGCCAAATCTAATGAAATTTGAGTGTGAAACACTCTTCCTTGTAACTATGCTAATATCCATGGTAAACCCTAAACTTTTTATTCCTTGTTTTCCTAAGAATAGTGGAATTAGCTTAACTATTTTTATTATTGTTGTTGTAATGATTAATTTGTCAAACAAACATAATGAATTTTTAAAGAAGAAAAATGATGAGAAAGTTGGTTGGAAGACTTAGAGAAGTTGCCGAAGATTAAGTTAATGATGATGTTAAGTCGGCAACCAAATGAGGTGTCATGAGAGGTTGTGATGGACAACCAACTTTGACAAAATAACCTCTAAGTATTCAAAATTGGTTAGTAACTAGGCCTCCATATGAATGCCATGGGCGGCCAAAATGTAGAAAGGTTAGAAGGCTTGTGTAGATTAAGTGTGTGTGTCAAGTGTCTATGCGGCCAAAGAGAAAGCTATGCGCTCAAGATAGCCCAAAATAACCTTCAAGAGACATATTAAAGAAAGCAAGCCAAGATAACCTCTATGCAGCAAAAATAAAGCATGAGGCTTATGTAAGCTTAACCATGAATAAATATGCGTCCAAGGTATGAGGTAAGGGTTGATATGTTGAGGGAGTGTCTGATCAGTTGTAAGACAAGTGTTCTTACATGCATTAACTTAAATTTCGACAAGTAGAAGCTGTCACACAAAAATCATGCAAGACACTTTATTTATACACGACTTTATACCACAAATTAGTGATTTTAGTCTCAAAAGAACTCTAAATGAGTTTATTTTTTCGGTGAGGGCTGTCGGAGAGAAATAGTTTTGGGAAGACTTCAACTATTGAAGAAAAACACGAAAGGTCAGATTTTGATGGAATCTTGAGCAACCTTCAACAATTGGAGTCTAGCCGATTCAATATATGAAATTTGGATTTGAAATTTTGAGGTACGATAGTTAAGACGGTTCCAACAAAGTTTGTACAGGGAAGTTTCTTGATTTGATGGATGGATTTTTAGTTATGAATTTTGGAAGTTGAAACCGAGGTTTATAATTTCACAGAGAGTTTGAGCATTAGAGAGGCTGCAAGGTGGGTGGCTGAGCACCAGGGTGTGTTCACGGGAAGTGAGTTAATTTTGTTGAGTGTCCATGGAAATAGCCCTACACATAGCTAGACAGTAGGATTACGCGTGCAAGCTATGGAGCAGGGTCAAGGTGCACGAGGGATGTGCGCGGCAAGGCTAAGCGGCGTGATGGACGCACAAGGCATGTTCTGTGAGGTTAGCAAATGGTTGGGCACCCTAATGGGAGCAGCGCACGGGTGTGGTACTTGACTTGCTAGCCCAATGCGCCAACCATGCCATTGAGCCATTTTTGGGCCATTTTTTGTGTTCTTGCAATTGTTTAGCAAAGTTTAGAACTTTTAAGGATTTAGGGGATTAATTCAAGACTTAATTCTCATATTTCAGGTTAAAAGAAGATTGGGCAAGTTTATAGGTTGGAGAGAGTTAGCTCGAATTGACAAAATGAATTTCAATGCCGATTTTAAGCATGAATTTCAAGTTAAAGCTTTAAAGCAAGCTTTATGCTACTGAGCATGATTACTACTAATTCTCTAAAGTTATTTAAATTTTTGAATCGATATATTTGAGTAAAGCATGAGACTAATTTAGAATTTCATTATTAGCACGATTAGATTTTTTGAGTTAAAAGTTCGTATACTATTTAGGCTAGAGGCCAATATATTATGTTTGCACACAATATTGTTGTTAGTATTGGGTTGTGCCCTACTACAATAGAAACATTGAAAGTGTTGGGTTGTGCCCTACTATGATGTGGAAATTGAGAGTGTTGGGTTGTCCCCTACTAAGATGTGGATGTTGGAAGTGTGGGTTATGCTCTACTACAACATCTTTAGTTGATGAGTTATGGCAAATCATGCGAGTATTTTATGTAATGTGTTGTTTTTTACGATCAGTGTCTCACAACGTACAACTAAAATCTCAAAATGCCAGACCAATTGCCTCCCTTCTTCTTCCCTCTGTCACGATCTTTTCTTTCATCTCCTCTTCTTCCATTTTTCATATCGTTTGTCTTGTCAGTCGCCCCCCACCGCCACGCAGGTCACCTCCATTACTTCGATCTCCTCTCCCTTGCCAATCGCCACCCTTCGTCGGTCGCCTTCATCTCTCTCGTCTTTTCTTTTGTGCCTTCATCTCTTTATTTCTTTTGATACATTTGCATTCATCTCTCTCTCTCGTCTCGAGCTTCTAACGTGCTCCATCTCTCTTGTTTTTCAGCCATTAAAATCGATTATGAAATCGAACTGAACCGTTTGGTTCGGTTTGGTTTGAATTGCACTAATAGTGCGATGCAGTTTCGTATATAGATTCTTTGAAAAAATTGGTTTGATTCGGTTTGACCCCTAAATTTAACTGAACCGAATCGTTTTCACTTCTAAATAAAATACCAATACATTGACAAAATTTTACAGAAACGTAAAATAAATATGTAAAATAAGCATTTTTAAAGCTAAACATACTTTTCAAAAAGCAAAATTCAGAGAGAAGAGAAACTCACCCTCGTTGTTGACTCTGAATTTTACCAAACTCCAAAGTTGTAGTCACCACCACTTGGAACCTCTCCTATCCTCTAAGAAATAGAGGTTTGACTTGTGAGAACCAATTGAAATTTGCTTTTCAGAATTTTTGGAGAGAAATTGAGAGAGTAAGAGAAAACTTTTTTCTGCACACCTTATGCAATTCAGACGTCAAGATTAAACCTCAATCGTACTACTCTTCCTCTTCTTCAGAAGTTAGAGAGATAATTGGATTACGTGGGATTATCCCACGTTCTCCAATAACATCTCCCTCGTTAGAGAGTTATTAATTTAATTTAAATTTAATCAAATTAATTAATTAAATCATATTTAATTAATATTTTATTTAAATCATATTTAAATGAATATCTCTCATATAACCTATAGTTTTAATTTAATTAATTAAATTAAATTAAACTATTAATTAATTACTAAATAAAATATCTTATATTTAATTTAATTCAAATTTGAATCATATTCAAATATAACATTCTCTCATAACCTATAGTTTTAATGTGTATCATATACGCATTAAATTTTATATATAGTTTTAATATGAATCTAATTCACATTAAATCAATATTTGAACTCATTCAAATATTTTATTCTCTCATGAATTAATTTTGAATCACATCAAAAATAAAATTTATATTATAATGGATCACCATACATTATATTAATCTCCTAAGTTAATATGAATATTTTAAATTATATCCAAGATATATTAACCTCATTACCCTTTACGAGGTAGGAAGGAGACCTCATGGACCTACAGATCAGAAGTTATAACGATATGAGATTAATTGGTTAAACTCATTAACCACATTAATAAATATTCGTCAATTGTGTACATTCCACTAAAGACTCATTGCTGAACTCTTCTCACTATAGATATATTTTTTGTGTCCATGGAGGTAGACCAATAACAGCAAGTTAGTCCTTCACAAGTGTTCGTAACCCTAGCTAGGTCAAATTACTATTTAACCCCTAGGTTACTTCTTAGTCCTTAAATACCAATGCTCCTCTAATGAACAACCTGCTTATGATCCAACCAATAAGTAGAAATCTCTCTCGTCCCATAGAGAGGGTAGGGTCCTTTGTTCAAGTTTCGGAGACACCAATTAAGGAAACACTCATCTACTTATCCTAAAATCGGAAAGGACTGAATTTCATCTTGTGTGAGTATGTTTTCAGCTCCCCACTCGGTCTTGTTCCCAAAATGGTAAACTTATTGAGGCAGCAAACTGGCCACTCTCACCCATACAAATCAAAGAACAAATTTCTCGTGAACAGGAGTTTATAATACACTCAGGATTAAGACTAAGTTGCCTAGATCATCCTATTTGAAATACAAACCTTACTAGTCAACGGAGTTTCATCTAGTGGTTACTACTTCGTGGTCTAGTCTTATGCAAACTCAATGCATATGATACCCTCACACGCGTGTCACCTACATGAACACGTTGGATCATTGTGTTTGTATCAAATACAAAGTAGGTCGTATCCATAGTGTTACCAGGATAAGGTACCCAACCTTATCCTCATACTATAGACCCTTTAAGTTGTATCTCGAACATTGATCCTTGTATGTCTCCACATACAGTTCAAGACTTATAAAACAACTTAGGATGTTAGTTTATTGGATTATTAATAACTGTCAACGGATTACATTTACTATCTACGAGTTTTAGGATATAAAACCCAACAAACTCCCACTTGGACTAAAACTCTAGTTTAGTGTGGTAGTCTATGGGATGTACATAATAAAGTAATCCACAAATATTGAAAATGGTAAAATATACAAGTATATTACATAAAACGTATATATACAAATACAATAAACTAGGGCATCATACCGATTACACATCTCCCACTTGCCTCGATTACCTAATGTACATATCTCGTAGACCTAGACTCACTAGATGACACTCAATACTTTAGTAGTGAGAGTCTTCGTAAATGGATCAACAATGTTGTGCTTTGAAGCGATCTTGATGACTATCACATCCCCTCGTTGCACAATTTTTCATATCAGATGATAGTTCCTTTCTATGTATTTTCCTCATTTGTGGCTGCGAGGCTCTTTTATAATTGACTACTGCCCCATTGTTATCACGTGTGATGGACAATTTCATGTTTGAAATAAATTCCAAATCATGCAGGAACTTCCTGAGACAAACTGCTTCTTTTGCTGCTTCGCAAGCGGCGACGTATTCAACCTCCATAGTGGAGTCTGCTATGCATCCTTGCTTGATGCTATGTCACACTACAACTGTCTCATTTAGGGTGAACACTAATCCTGATGTAGATTTTCTAGAATCCCTGTCAGTTTGGAAATCAGAGTCAGTGTATCCTGTAAGGATCAAATCCTTAGCACCATATACAAGCATGTAGTCCCTCGTTCTCCTTAGATACTTGAGGATAATTTTATCCATCGTTCAGTGGTCTAACCTTGGATTGGACTGATACCTACTGACTATTCCCATAGCATAACAAATATCTGGCCTAATGCAGTGCATAACGTACATTAAACTACCCACAATTGAGGCATAGGCAAATCTGACCCTTCTAATATGAAATAAACAGTTCACATATTCAATAACAACTTTTTTGAATAAACCTTAGTAACAATATTGCTGTAAATAGGAATATATTTATCTTCTACAAACCATGAGTTTGAGGACAAAAAATCCAACATACTCCCACTTAAACTAAAACTCTAGTGAAATATACATAATGTTGAGTTTAGTGAGGAAAAAACATATAAATACAATAAACTAGGACATCATACACCCATACATCATTTCTCCCACTGGTTCTAGTTTACACAACTCGTAGTCCTAGACCTAATAGGTGACCCTCAAACTTCTTATCCATGAAGGCCTTTGTAAACGGATCAGCAAGATTAACCGTTGAGGCTAACTACGTGACAATTACGTCTCCTCAGTATACTATCTCTCAAATAAGATGATATTTCCGCTCTATGTGTTTGCATCTTTTCTGACATCGAGGTTTCTTTGCATCTGAAACCGCACCACTGTTGTCACAATATAGGATAATAGATAGATGAATATTTGGAATAACATCCAGATATTTGAAATCCATACTACTTTTTTAGCTGCTTCGAAAGAAGCAACATATTCGGGTTCCATTGTAGAGTCTGTAATGCATCCTTATTTTATTCTACACCAGACTATAGCTCCCCTATTAAGGGTGAATATTGATCTCAATGTAGATTTTCTTGCTTCTTTATCGGTCTGAAAATTAGAATCAGTGCATCTTGTAAGGATCAAAGATTTAGTCCTATACAAAAGCTTATAGTCCCTCGTTCTCCTAATATACTTGAGGATAGTTTTGATAGCATTCTCGTGGTCTAATCCTGGGTTAGATTTGTATCTATTGACAATTCCTACTGTATAAGAGATATCAGGCCTAGTAGACATCATAACATACATTAAACTGCCTACAACGGAAGCATAAGGTTTTTGTTTTATGACCTCAACTTCTTAAGGTGTCTTAGGATACTATTCTTTAGAAAAAATCACTTCATGCCTGAATGGTAATAAACTCTTCTTGGAGTATTGCACCTTATATTTAGACAACACCTTGTTATTATAAGATGCTTGAGACATGGCTAACGTCCTATTCTTCCGGTTCCGAACTATTTAGATACCAAGAACGTATTGAGCTTCTCCTAAATCTTTCATTTGGAATTAAGTCGATAGCCATTTCTTTAAGTAAGTGAGATATTCTACATCATTTCCAATAAATAGAATATCATCTAAATACAATACTAAGAAAGTTACTGAACTTTTAACAATCCTTTCGTAAACACAAGGTTCATTAATGTTCTGGTCACAGCCATAAGATTTGGTCGCAATATTAAAAATTATGTTCCACGATCGAGATGCATGTTTCAATCCATAAATAGATTGATTAAGCTTACAAATCTTTTATTCTTGACCACGAGCAATAAACCTTTCTGGTTGAGACATGTAAATACTTTTATCAAGATAGGCATTCAGAAAAGTAGTCTTGACATCCATCTGCCATATTACATAGTCATAATATGTGGCGATAAACAAGAGTATTCTTATAAACTTCAACATAGCAGAAAGAGAGAATGTTTCTTCGTAGTCTACTCCTTATCTTTGGGTAATACTCTTTGCCAAAAATCTAGCCTTAAAGGTCTATACCTTACCGGTTGTGTCTCGTTTCCTTTTGTAGGTCAATATACATCTTATGGGTCTCACCTCTTCAGGTTGATCTATAAGGTCCCAGACAAAGTTGAAGTACATAAACTTAATTTCAAGGTCCATAACTTTAACCCATTGGTCTCTATCTACGTCATTCATTGTCTGTTTATAGGTCAATGGATCTTTGATACCGTCATCAGGCATGAAAGTTGGAGTTTCTATTAAACCCACATACCAGGCAGGCATGATACCGTCATCAGGCATGAAAGTTGGAGTTTCTCCACTACTTCTAGGCTCTCTCAACTCTTAACAAAGATGAGATTGACTCAATGTACTGGATCCATCAGCAACTCTTGTTGATGGTCCAACCTCACCAACAACTTTTTTTGGTTCATCTGTAGCTTTATTAGAAATTTCATTTAACATAGTCTTACTATATGGTTTGTGATTTTTAATATGGTCTTCTTCCAGGAAAGTAGCATTTGTCGATACAAATATTTTATTCTTTTCTAGATTGTAGAAATATCAACCTCATTTCCTTAGGATAGCCTAAAAATAGGCACAGTCTATAATGAGGCTCCAATTTCTTTGGATCTGACTCCATCATGTAAGCAGGATATCACTAAACTCGAAAATGTCAAAAACTTGTTTTACGCCCTCTTTAGAGCTCAAAAGGTGTTTTAGAAACACTCTTTGAAGGAACCACATTCAGAATGCATATTGCAGTCTCTACTGTATAACTCCAAAATGATTTAGGCAATTTAGAATAACTCATAATAGTTATGTTTCTCCTCTTTACTACACCGCTTTGTTGAGGTGTACCCGAAGCCGTGAGTTGAGACGTAATTTCATACTCTATCAAATAGTCTTGGAATGTTAAGTCCATATACTCTCCACCTCGATCTGATCAAAGTGTTTTGATCTTTTTACCTATGAGTTTCTCAACTGCAAACCTTATACTCTTTGGACTATTCAAATTTTTCAGATTTATAGCGCATTAGGTAAAGATAATCGTACGTAGAATAATCATCAATAAAACTGATGAAATATTCATAACCTTTTGAGCTTTGACATTCATGGAACCACAAAGTTTGAATGTATGAGCTCTAAGGTTTATTTGGCCCTATAACATTATAACATTTTCTAGTAAAATGTTGTTTTGTCATTTTTCCTTCAAGAGAAAACTCACACAATGGTAAAGAATTATCTTCTAACTTACTTAGTAAACTATTCTTAACTAGTCTCCTAATCCTTTTGAGATTAATGTGGCCTAGTCTTAAGTGTCAAAGATAGGTACATGAACGATTTAGGATAACATCGTTTGTATCAAATACAAAGTGGACCGCATCCATAGTGTCCCTAGGTACCCAACCTTATTCCTATACTTTAGATCATTTAGGTTATTAACTTGAACCTGATTCACTTTTATGTCACTATATAAAGTTCAAGTACAAATATTATAGCCACGAGACCTTAGTTTATTGGATTCAGTGTTATAACGAGCAAATAACTTATTCAACAACAACTTTATCGAATAATACCTCAATAACAACTTTATTGCAAAATAGTAGATTTTAACATTTACAAATCACAAGTTTTAGAACATAAAACCCAACAACTACCTAGTGTGGACCTCAAGACCCTACATTATTGCGCAATATTGTGCATTAAATAGGTGTTATAACATTCCAATGTTATAGTATAGTGTAACGACGTTGCCCTATTTTGTGCTCTCGTGCTTAAAGCGTCAAAGGAAACTTTTTGGGTGCCTTTTTCTTCATATTTTTCTTTCTCAGCATGCCTTAACTAGGTCAACTTTGACCTCCCTAAGGATTTTTTGCTCGTCATTTTACCTCTATTAGTCCATTATTATCCAAATTATCTATTACTACTAATTCAACAAACAAAAGCACTAACGAATACAATGATCAAACAGATCTAACTAAATTATAAATCTATGAAAGCAATTGTTAAGTGTTTTTCATTAAAACTCCTCATTTCAATAAACCTCCTCAAGCTTAAAATTTGTTTTACAATGTGGCTTGAAGATAGAGAAAAAGAAAAAGTTAATTTATGTGGATTTCGATGTCAAAGTTGGATGTATGAGAAGGGGGCATATTAGGTGAGTGAAAGGTGAAATAGTAGGTGGAAGGAAAGAAGGGGAAGGAGAAGGAGAAGGAATAAAAAGAAGAAGAATAGGGATGCGGTAAAGATGGAGGTGTGGGAATAAGGGGTGGAAGAGAGAGAAATGTATTTATTTTAATTATTATTGTGTGGGGTCTTTTTAAATATAGAAAATAAAATAAAATAATTACACTAAATAGAAAAAAATTTGTTAAACCTAAAAGCTCAGCCTAATGAAAAAGAAAATACCTAAAAAGTCCCTACCCACAAAATTTTCATTAGTTTTGTCCACGACTTTTCTTTCGCCATCACCAATTTCTTTCTTCCTCATCTACAACATCTCTTTCATCTTTCACATCTTGCGGCATCTCCGGGTACACATCTCTAATTCTTCTCTTCTTTTTCTTTTTCTTCTTTTTGTAATTCTTCTTCTTCTTCTTCTTTATCTTCTCCTCTCTTTCGGCAATTCTTCTTCTTTTCATCTTCTTCTCATTCTTCTTCTACTTCTTTTTTTTTTTCTTCTTCTTCAAGATCATGATCATCAACTTCTTTCTCTTCTTCAATGAATTGTGGAACAAAGATAGATTGAGGTAGAGTTCTTCTTGGTCTATCACAGTCTATCTCTTTGTTTTGTGATAGAGTTATGTTTATCTCTGTCTATTTTTGTCTATCTACGATAAATTCAGCAACATTTTGTAACTGTTTTCAACAGGGAGACCTTCTTCTCCAGGCCCATGCCACACCAATTTGTTATGCTTCATATTTCATAATCTTTTTTAAAACTTATTTAACAACAAAAGTCCATAGAAATTCAACCATAATGCTTTTTAGCTCTCATTTTCTCTAACCCTCAATTGCAAAAGTTAAGAAGAAGAAAAAATTCAAAAAGATTTAGAAATACCCAAAACACAATTGTTGTCCAAGGTTTGATTCTTTTCCAAACTATAGATCTATCATTGTCTATCTCAGATAGGCAGAGATATAAGACTCTATCACTATCTATCCTAGATAGACTCTATCTGGGATCGACAATGATAGAGTCTTATATCTTTGTCTATCTAAAATAGACAAGAATAGAATACTCTATTTGAGATAGACAATGATAGTCCTCTATTTTTGTGTATCTGAGATAGTATTATCTCTATCTATCCAAGATAGACACAGATGAAGCACTATTAGTGTCTATCTCAGATAGACAGTGATAGATACATCAAAAGCAAGCTCATTCCATCTATCCTTGTTAGTTTGTTTCTTTTCATCAATCTCCTCTGCAACAACAACCACCTTTAAACTACTTCCTAATGAGACTTTTGAATTGAGAAATCTAAAGTTGGCTTTCTTCAAACTGTTGTCAAATAAAACAGAGCTTTGAACTAAAGGTCCAACAATGGCATCATTTAAATTCAATTGCAATATATCCAACTAAACATTCTTTAACCCTAAACCCTTCTAATCACACCTTTTAAAATGGAAAAAAAAAAAAAAAAAAAAAACCCCTTTAAGATCTCAAATTCTCAACATAACTTGACAAGGAAATAAAAAAGTTTAAACCTTTCCCATGATCTCATCCATAGAACTTAAGAAATCTAATAAGAAAAAATAGTGAAGATTAGAATAATGTAATGGTGGGCGGATTTGAATTACCAAAAAAATGTTAACGACTCCGATGGTGGAGATGGCGGCAACAATGGGTGTTGAGCGTAATTTCAAATATGTCTAGACAACGATGAAAAAGAACGAAATAGATGAAAAAATTGGCGATCAAATATCTACCGGAGTAGTTTTGGAATTTTTTAAAAAATTCAAGTTGTTTTTCCATTGGTTTATTTATTTTTCTATTGTAGGTAAATATTTTGCATATTTTTCTATATTTTGGAAATTTCTCAATTAAATATTATAACTTTTCACGTCAACCATTAAAAATAACCAAAAAAATTACTCCATTATTGAACCAAACAGAGAACAAACTTATTTACAAAATTTTTGGGATACATATATATATATTTAAAAAAAAAAAAAAAACCATGCTACTTGTGGTAAATGGTCGATACGACAAGTTTGCTCGTTTCTACATTTTTTTAGGACACACAAATATTGTTGAGCTAGTTCCTCAAGCACGAAGATTATCATTTGCATTATCTGTCAATATATTTGAGATTAAATTGTTGCATGCTTGATTTGGTGGCCATGCTTCTTTAAAGCCTAAGTTGCACACATCTTCCTTTAGGTCTTCCTTACCACTAAAAATAGCATCATCTTGGAATTTGTTGTCATGACATCAATTATTTAGGGTTTTATTAGATTAAAGTTTCACTTCTACTGGATTACCTCATTGTTAGTTTAGAATATATGTGTATATGTACTCTACAACTTCCACTAGAATCTAGTAATCAGTATATAGTATATACATCACTCGAGTACCCTAAAAGCATATGGACAATATCTCTGTTGATATGGATCACAAGCATAGAGTTGCCACCAATAAACTTGAGTTGCCTTTAATTAGTGTTAAGCTTTTGAATGTAAATTTTATGTTTAGATAATTAATTGTGGCGGTTATAAAACTTGGCAATGATGACAATGATCTTTTTATATGGTTTTTGGGCATATGAAGGATTGGAGGTTAATTTTAATCAGTGGCAATATCTTTGGGGTGAGAAGTAAGATTGGGCCTATCATTGGGAGATGGGAAGCTTTGTTTTGTTCATCAAATCCTAGCCGATAAGCAATGAAGTGGGCTTTTAGCTCCTTGTTGCCTTCAACTTCTGTTTACTCTTGAATTGGGGCTTTTACCTCAAATTTCATCCTTATCTCATCTCCTTAATGTCAATGCCACAATGGACCTCTATCGACTTCTCTAAACCCACCCTTTCTCTTCTCCATTCTTACTTCTCACTAGTTATTCTACTAAGGTCCTTCTGAATCTGAGCCATGAATTTCAAATCTCTCCATTCTCTCCTTTCCATTTTAACTCTTTTCTTCTTTCTATCAATTTCTACTTCTGAACAAGACCCATTGTCTCCCTCTGCAATCATATCCAGGTTCCAACAATACCTTCAGATTAATACCGTCCAACCCAGCCCCCAATACTATGAAGCTGCTGATTTCATCATTTCTCAGGCCAAATCGCTCTCCCTTGAATCTCACACAATTGAATTCGTCGAGGGCAAGCCTCTGATCCTCCTCAAATGGCCTGGTTCCAACCCTGATCTCCCTTCCATTCTCCTCAATTCGCATACCGATGTTGTTCCAGCCGAGCATCACAAATGGACGCACCCTCCTCTTGGAGCTCATATCGATTCCCATGGCAATATCTATGCAAGAGGGTCTCAGGATATGAAGTGCGTTGGGATGCAGTACCTTGAGGCTATTCGGCGTTTGAAGGCATCTGGGTTTCAGCCTCTGCGCTCTGTTTATTTATCTTTTGTCCCGGATGAAGAAATTGGTGGCCATGGTGGTGCTGAGAAATTTGCTGAATCCGATGAGTTCAAGAAATTGAATGTCGCCATTGTGCTTGATGAAGGTTCCGAGTAAACCCCTTTTTGCTGATTTTTCTGATGGGTGAGTTTCTTTCATCCTTGTGAGCTTCGCATGTTTAGACTAATGTTGTTAGAAAATCATCAGGGTTGCCTTCTCCGGGTGAGAATTACAGGGTGTTTTATGGGGAAAAGAGCCCCTGGTGGTTGGTGATCAAGGCAGTGGGAGCCCCAGGTCATGGAGCTAGGCTTTATGATAACACTGCCATGGAGAATCTTTTCAAAAGCATTGAGACTGTCAGAAGATTTAGAGCTTCACAGTTTGATTTGATCAAAGCTGGTTCGAAGACTGAAGGAGATGTGGTCTCTGTCAACATGGTCTTCTTAAAATCTGGCACGCCATCTCCAACTGTGAGCTCATCTTTGAAACTTGTTTCTCCATGAATGCTTTTAGTTGTAATCCTTCTAGCATCTAATAGATGAAACTGCATTCTTCATTTGAGTATTAGTTCAATCATTGTATCTGGCAATTTGGCTAGAATTTATTAGCATTGTCTTATTTTTCGTTTGAGTTCCAAGTTGAACTTCAAAAGCAATGGTTTATACAGTTGAAATAATAGAAAATTTAGGTTATTATATCAATCAAGAATGTGCGAGTTGAATTTTTGATGTTGGTTTTATCATGTTTGCGGTCATGACAGATTATTTTGTTGATATTCTGCGTCATACAAAAGAATCTTTATGCTTATGAAACCCTGTTCCCAATATAACCTGATGGCTTACTCTATTTTCTACCAGGGCTTTGTCATGAATCTGCAGCCATCTGAAGCTGAGGCTGGTTTTGATGTTCGCCTCCCACCGACTACAAATCCAGAGTCTCTTGAGAGACGAATTGCAGAGGAATGGGCACCAGCTTCTCGAAATATGACGTTTGAGGTAACAATTTAGGGTTCTTTAGATTCTGGCTAAGAAGCATGGAAGATAATCACGGCATTTATTCTAAGGAGCGAAGACACAAATAATGGACATATATACTCGAATATATATGTTACTATATCTAATTTTCAATGATTTTGAGTTATAAATTTGTTTCTCTATATTTAAAATAATAGAATATGTTACAAATGCGATGTAGAACATCTATCCAACGAATGGTGGAGTGATGGATGTCCAACACACAGCAGACTCAAACTCAAATATTTGCTTAGAAAATTCTAACCACTATCACTTGTACATACTATGCTAATTCCACTATCACTTTTACAATGTAAATTCTTCCTCTCATATCTTTCCTTGTGCTTGATTGTTGCTCAGTTTAAGCAGAAGGAGTCTATTTACAACAAGTTTGGGAAACCAGCTCTTACTGCTATTGACAAATCCAACCCATGGTGGAATCTTCTTGAAGAAGCTGTAAGAAATGCGAATGGAAAACTTGCAAACCCAGAAATCTTTCCTGCTTCAACGGATGCTCGATACTTTCGAAATCTTGGCCTCCCTGCAATCGGCTTCTCTCCAATGGCCAACACTCCTATTCTTCTTCATGACCATAATGAGGTGAGAATCTTCAGTTCAAGCAGAAACTTTTAAGTTGGATGGTAGCATAAATTTTGGTCATAGTTTGCCTTTGCTTAACCTTCTAACCTTAAACGTTAAAATGTTGATTGATCATTGTAAATTAAATGATAAACTGAGCAGCTAAACCACTGTATTCCTTCGCCTTCCTTTTAGTATTTGGAGTTTTTGGATATGGATTTGGTTGGTCGTTTTTGTGGGCTGACATTGAACTGCATTGTTGTCTAAGTCATTAATATGTTCATCTATTCCAGTTTCTGAACCAAGCTGAGTATTTGAAAGGCATTGAGGTGTATGAGTCAATAATCAAGGCTTATGCTTCTTACGACGGTGACAAACCGATGGAGCTCTTCAAAGATGAGTTATAAGAAAGCAGCAAGGCAGTGTTATCCATTCGAGCATTCAGCGACGAGGTTCGAATGTAGTCTGTAGGAATCAGGCAATTTTAGAGCATGGGATTGGAAGGGATATAAGTTTGTTCCCTAATTAATCTTCTGGAACATTACTTCATTGAACTTTGATTGTGCTTTATTTGCAAGTACCATATAGTAGTGTCATTCAGGCAGCAGAATTTTCTATCAAATAAAGTGACAACAGAATTGGGTTTGTAACAAATTCTTGAGTGTCATGGGGATTTTGGAGGGATTAATTCTTAGAAATTAATAAAATGAAATAGTTTTAAGTGACACTTAATTCACTGAAGTAGTTTAATAATGTTTTGTTCGTCACCCATAGTGTTTAATATGTTGATTGTGCTACCTAATTATAGCATTTGTCTCTCTAATTAAACCTATTCAAATTAATTTGAGTTAAAACACAAGATAAAGAAAAAAGAATATAGAAAAAAATAGAATTGATAATTCAATAACTACAAAAATAATTAAGCTTATCTTTATTTTTCAGAAAATATAGAAATAAAAAATAAGGATGGAAAATGATGAAGAGTTTAGGTACAAAGGGGAGAGATTTGTGGAGGGAGTTTCTGTATAGAGATATTTATAAAAAGATTTATGGGCAAAACTAGAAGTTAATTCTTTTTAGTTCAAAAACACAATTTCAAATTCTAACAAAATTTAAATCTTTAAAAAAATTTAACCATCTAAACAACATAATTCATTTCAAATTAGGGGTAAATGATTGAAATATCGATGTTGATGGAAATATTGAAATCTCAATTTTATGGATAAATAGATGAAAATTTTGGAAAACTTTTATAAAAATTTATGGAAAGTGTGATAATTAGTTAATGAAACTTTGATTGTGACTTACACTATAATTGATCATTTATAATCATCATTTCTATAAAACAAGACAATATTTAAATATTTTTTTATAAATGTTTGTTAAATATGTTGGATTTTATGTCCTAAAACTCATCTTTTGTAAATGTTAAACTATTTTATTATTCAATAAAATTGTTATTGAGATATTTTTAATAAAATATTACTGAATAAGAGATTTGCTCGTTAGAAACTCTAAATCCAATAAACTAAGGTTTCTTGACTATAATATGAGTACTTGAACTTTATGTATTGACATAAATGTGAATCAAGTTCGAGTTAATTGTCTAAATTGTCTATAGTATAAAATTAAGATTGAATGCCTTATTTTGGGACATTATGAATGCAGTTTGCTTTGTATTTAATACAAACAATGTGATTCCAAATCGCTCATGTAGAGTCATGTGAGCAAGGACATTCTATGTAAAAGAGCTTGCATAAGACTGGACCATGGAATAGTCAATTTTACATTATAAGATTGTTTACTGTTTAAAACAGACTATTTCAATTCCGTTGTTGTTTACTATTTAAAACAGACTATTTCAATTCTGTTGACCTAGGTAATTCGACCTTAATCCTGAGATAACTATGAACTTCTATTTATTCGGGATTATCCTTAGATTTGCATAGGTGAGGGTAGCTCAACAACGTTGGGTAAAATCGATGGATAGTTGGAGCATAGGGTGCAAGATGGAGTTCATTCCTACTTGCTTTTATGGATAGTAGAGATGTTGTTCCCTTAAGTGTTTACTCCAGGTCTTGAACAATAAACCCCACACTCTCATTGACCTGAGAGGGATCCTGTTTAATGGTTGGACCATAAACCAATTGTTCATTAGAGAATTAGTTGAGGCTTAAGGAACAAGATTAGTAAAATGATATTTTGATCCAGCCGAAATTACCAACAACCTGTGAATGGTTGACTTACTAATTATGGTTATATTAGTTGGACGCAAATATATCTACTTTGAGGAGAGTGCAACTACAAGCTATAATGGACAATCTCTTTAATTAACGAATGTTGGTTAACTAGGTTAAAAGACTTGGACATTGGAGCTCTGATTGTAGGTCTATTAGATCCCTTTACTAGCTCGTTAGAGAATTAAACTTAGAACAGTGTGATCGAGAAATTGGAAATGTTCAAATTTACTTAGAGAGTATATCATTAATAATATTCGATATAATTAACAGTTACAAATTGAGAGAAAAATGATATTTAAATGAGATTGAAATATCGAAAATTAGAATAGGAATTCAAATTAGTCAATCGAGTTGATCAGAATTTGTGATTAAAATAATAATTTAATTAAATAAATAGTTCAATTAATTAATTATATTTTACTTAATTAAAAAATGAAATTATTTAATAAGATTAATTAATAATAAAAATTATTTAATTAAATAGTTTTTTGAAATTGATTTAATCAAATTTGAGTATCAATTGAAAATTACAAAGTCAACATGTTGACTAAGTGAGTGAGTGGTTTTCTCCATCTTTTAGTTGAAGGATGTGTGAGCTTCTTGCTTCCATGAGTTGTTAATCACACATAACTCCACGAATCCCACTTAATCACATATGATTAAAATGTAATTGTTTATTCAAATGTTTTTGCATATACTTTGGCTATTTATACTTTGAGTTTTAATGTGATTAAGACTTGGATGAATCTTAAAGAATTTTGCAGAAAATTTACTTGTGTTCATGATACTCTCTCCATTCAATACTCTTTCAATTTATCATTATTTTGATCCCACAGTCAAGTTATAACTTGAGAGAATAGTAGAGAAGACCTTAGTGATTGTCAACATCTTGATTGTAATCAGTTTCATCAACCACTGAATGGAAATTTTGAGCTTCAAAGGTATGTATTCTTAAAATTATGTTTTTCTCCAATTTTCAACCTGTTTTAATCCTCAAAGTCCATGTTAGTTAGAGTGTTTTAAATCGATCAGGTATCGCTAGCATGTCCGTTTATATTTAATGGTTGGACCATAAACATATCCTTTATTATTAAAGGAGCACTGATATTTAAGGATTTAAATGTAACCCAGGAGTAAAATGGTAAATTAATCCAGCTGGTAATGGTAAATTAACCCAGCTGGTGATGTGAACACTCCTGAAGGACTAACTTGTTGTTATTGGTCTATATCTATTGACACATAAATATATCAATAGTGAGAAGAGTGCATATATGAGTCTTTAGTAGGGTGTACACACAGTTAAGGAATATTGATTAATGTGGTTGATGAATTTAGTCAATTAATAACATATAGTTAGAGCTTCTGATTTGTAGGTCCATTACGTTCTCTTCCTACCTTGTAAAGGGTATTCGAGTTATTATTTTTTTAATAAATTTTGAAAGGTTCAAATTTACACAGAAAATTAATGTAATGTATGACGATACATTATAATATAAAGTTTATTATTTAGGACTCTTATCCCTTACAATTGGTATTCGAGTCATCTCAATTTTTAACTGTGAATGTTGAAATTTTCATTAGTTTGGTAAATTTACTGCATTATGAATGTGAGTATTGCAATTGAATGTTTTCAATTTAATTTGGCCTTAGATATACAAATTGTTTATGTGATCAATTATAAAGGCCTCTACGTTTTTGTCTATTTTAGTTGTAAACTGAGTCTTTGTAAGTTCGCATCTAAATTAGGGACATTTGTCAAATTTTGGCACCAATTTTGCCAAAATCGAATGATCGGAGGCCGTGAAATTGGAATTTTTCACCTACTGTACAACACAACATAAAAACTGAGACAGGAAGCTAAAAATGTGGTATGCGACAGGAAAGGCGAGGGCCGTCATCATTATGATATCAACATGCACCAAGGGACCTGCGGCTCAACTCAGCGTGAATAGCAGTTTGGATGGTTGCTCGGTTCGGGAGGGACAATCGGCGTGCGATTTGGTGTGGTCCAACCGATTCGTTTCAATTCTCGTCGATCGACTCCAGATGGCGGTTCATGCTAGTTTTTGTTGGTTTTCGCACCCATTTTGCGTGATTTCGATTGTGGTTTAGTAGTTTTGGGTCTGATTCTTGCTTTTCTTTTGCTTGGTTCACATTTTTTAGGCCTAGTTCGAAGCAATTTTAGGTATTTTAGTCCTTTTCTGAAGCGACAAAAGTTGTTTTAGAATACATGTAGCTAAATTAATGTAATTTATTGCTTTATTTTATTATAGGGGTCAAATTTACCGTCAGTTGCTATTTAATTGCTTTATATATGTCTTTTAGATAAAACCCACTAGAGGTTAGTCATGTTCATGCATTTTAATATAATATAAATGTTATAGTATATAGTTTTAATGCATGATAGATAATTTCATGAGTTATTTAATATATTATGATATATTAAGTATATGAAATTGGAAAAACATGATGCATGACATTACTTAGGTAAATATAAAGAGTTATTTTTTAATGTCTTGTGTACGCATGTTTGATTTTTCTAGAATTATTTGATATAAGCGTTGTATTTAATAAAGATTAAAATCAATTTGCATTGATCATGACACATCTATAGTTTAATATAATCGTTATATTAAAGTCATCAAATGCATGTTATTTGTATGGTTAATTAATTTGATTATGAATTAATTAAATCATAGTTTGCATGTTTATAGGTCTAATTAATTAATTTTATAAAAGTTATAAATTTGATAATTAGAAACTGTCAACCTATAATAAAGAGTTGCATGCAAACATAGAATCTTAAGAAATTGGTTTTAATTTAATATGTTTAAAATTAATTTAGACCTAAGACAATGATTCTAATAGGATTATAATTATCTCTTATTTTATTTTAATGAAACTAAGTAGGACAAATATGATTTAAGATTATAAGAGAACTCCACCGGTAAAATTCTGTCTAAGGCTGGGGATACTTAAGTTGACAGTTTACGAAACACTTCCTACCTGAAAACTGACTTGGAACCAATGTTAGATTAACCTTATTTCTAATAGCATAAGATGTCACTAGGTACATTAAATGATTTAATACACTTAAAGACTTTAGAGTAAAGTTTTATTATAAAAGTTATAATAGAAATAAACTTTGTTAGATTCAAGTACAACAAACCCTATATTAATAGAACATTTTAGTGGAAGAAAAATGATATATATGATATATCATTTTTAGCTCTCATGTCCCTAAGAGTCCACACCATGAGATCCATACTCGACTTCGTGTCGTCCTGAGCGAGGCCTCATTTTGAAAAGTGTTTGAATGAGGGTTAATAACAAAGTGAATAAGAAAAATCTGCATAGTAAGTGGGAGGACGTGTCTAAATGTATGTATCCTACGGTCTCCTCCATTAGGTTGCATTACTATGAGATTTCTATGGTCCGACTTGTGTCGTTTTAGAGTGACTATCCCTTCGTCGAGAGGCTGATTTCCTTAAATAAAGATTGAAACATGAATATCACGTCAAATAGATTTAAATATGAATCTCATGTTTCACTTCAACATATATATCCCGAAAGGCGAGCACATGTACTGAAGGCGTTGAGAGGTTACTCGCCTTAATTTGAAGTTGAATATGACATTTATATCACCTCAAAGAGATCTCTCTTCTTTTCAGTTCGCATTATTTTGCATAGTAACTCTTCCTTCATTATTTCTCAAGTCTGCAATAAGCAAAGTCACTTAAAAAAACATCCATGATTACCTATATCCACCATTAGTGTAAATAATAACATTAGTTTAGGCGCATGATACTGTGAATATATTTATTTTATAATGTACAGGTACCGCATAAGAACAAAAGTTAGGCATTATAATCCAAGTTATCTTAAAAACCTTGTGTTTGATCCTGGCTTACACATGAAACCTCTCTTTTCGCTTGTACTTAAGCAAGAAAAAGGAAAACTTGTATGCAATAGACAAATCATAAGGTTCAAGCAACAAAATAAGATTATGTTAATTGCACCTTTTATTGCATGTTTATAGTTTTGTCGCCTATATGAAGTCGTAAACTTAGACCTCAATGATAAAATTTACAAGTATTAAATCACATGAGAACCATTACACTTGATAATCCATCTATACAATTGCTATATAACACAACACAAAACAAACCAAGTAGATGCATTTGACTGTTGGATAAAGGCGAATGATAAGGCTCAAGTCTATATCTTAACAAGGCTGTTTGATGTTTTTTCTATGAAGCTTGAAGTTGTGATCACTGCTTGTGAGATCATGGTAGCCCTCCAGAAAATGTTTGGACAATCGTCCTCACAAATCCGACACGAGACAATCAAGTATGTTCACGACGTACGAATAAAGAAAGATCAATATATTAGAGAACATGTTCTCAATATGATGGTCCATTTCAATGTCATCAAGACGAACAGAGCTGTCATTGATGAGCAAAGTTAGGTGTCGTTTATAATGGAGTCTCTTTCGAAGAGTTTCTTCCAATTTTGCACTAATGTAGTTATTAACAAAATAGAGTACACTTTGACTACCCTTCTTAATGAGTTATAGACTTACCAATCTCTTATGAAAAGTAAGGGACGTGTATAAGGAGAGGCAAATGTTTGCCATTCCAAAATGTTCCATGAGGGTTCATCCTCTGGAACTAAGTATGTCCCATCATATTCTAGTTCTAAGAAAATCCAGAAAACAAAAAAGGGAAAATAGGGGAAAGTCACGTTGCTGGAAAAGGCAAAGCAAGGCCAAGGTGGCCGACAAGAGCAAGTGCTACAACTACAATATGGATGGTCAATGGAAACACAACTGTCCCAAATACCTTGCTAGAAAGAAAAAGAAGAAAAAGGAAAGTAAAGATTACTTACTTGTTCTAGAAACATGTTTAGTGAAAAAATACCATAATGCCTGAATATTTGATTTGGAAGCCACTAATCATGTTTGCTTTTCTTTACAGAAAAATAGTTCTTGCAACATCTCGAGGAGGGTGAAATGACACTCAAGGTAGGAAAGGGAGATGTCATTTCAGCTCGCACAATGGGAGAAGCGAAGTTGTTTTTCAAGAATAGATACTTTTTTTTTTTTATAAAACTTGTATATAGTTTCTAAGATAAAAGGGAACCTTGTATCTATTTCTCGTTTGCTTGAACAATTCTATTCTATATCAATTTCTTATAATGAAGCATTCATTTCTAAGAATGGTGTACATGTTTGTTCAGCTAAATTTGAAAACAACTTATATGTATTAAGACTAACTAAAGCAAAAACATTTTTAAATTATGTGATGTTTAAAACTGCTAATTCTCAATCAAAAAGGCAAAGAATTTATCCAAGTAACAATACTTATCTTTGGTATTTAAGACTATGTCACATTAATCTCGATCAAATTAGGAGATTGGTAAAGAATGGAATTCTAAGCGAGTTAGAAGATGATTCATTATCTCCATGTGAATCCTATCTTGAAGAAAAAATGACTAAAAGACCTTTTAGTGAAAAAGGTTATAGAGCCAAAGAACCTTTATAGTTGATACATTCGAATCTCTGTGGTTCAATTAATGTAAAAGCTCGATAAGGTTATGAATACTTCATCTTATTAATAGATGATTATTTGAGGTATGGTTACTTATACCTAATGGAACATAAGTTTAAATATCTTGAAAAGTTCAAGGAGTATAAGACTGATGTTGGAAACCTATTAGGTAAAATAATTAAAACATTTCAAAATGATCGAGGTGGAGAGGACATGAATTTAAGATTCTATAACTATTTCATAGAACATGGAATCCAATTCCAACTTCAACACCCGGTACACCTAAGCAGAAGGATGTATCAGAAAGGAGAAATAGAAGCTACATTTTAGGTCTACTATCATCTATCTCTGTAATCAAGCCAAAATGATGCGGATCTCTATCTTTTTCACCATTATGGAAAGGTAAGATCTTTGTTCTTTCTAGTTTTGAGTATTTTGGAGGAACCTATTGTACTTTTTGGAGTATTTTGATAATATAGTTGAAATTTCTTGTTTATGAGTTTTACTCTTGATTTATTGATTATTATGAATTACATTTTCTTGTTATTGATTGACAACCAAAGCTTGATTGTGCATTTTCAGACTTTGATTAATGTCTAATAGGTGACATATAATTGTATGTTAATCTCTATGAAGTATTAGATTAGATAGTGTAAACCCTCAACTTTGAATTTTCTTCAAGTAATAGATGTCTTGTTGAATGTCTTGTTGTTATTATTAAGTGTTATGGTTAGCTGCTATTATGTTTATAAGTGACATTAATTAGTAGTGTGAGTTAAGGAAGGTAATGGAAAGGGAAACTAAGCTATGAATTTGGCGGTCGAGGTTTGGCTAAGAGTGTGGTTTTGGCTAAGTGTGCAGTCAAGTTAATGATTGAATATACTCATGTAGGCGGCCTAAGCATTGTCAGCAAGGTGTGCCTTAAGTGAATGCTAGGCATTGAGTGTACTAGGCAGCCACAAGTTGCTATGCGGCCAAGACAAACATTAAGGTGTAGCTATGTGGCTTAAGGTTGGATTGTAGGTGGCCAAAGCTCAAAGGTAGAATGAAGGCAAAGTATGGTTCTTTAGGTGGCAAGATCATGTAAGCTAGGCCGCCAAACATAGAATGGTGAGACAAGGCATTGGGAGTAGTGAATGAGTTTGTGTGATGCTTGGTATGCGGCATGATCAACAACCAAAGTTGTCACTTGGAGAAAGGTTAAGTATTGTTGTCTTAGGTGGTCTAAAGGAATAAGCTATGTGGTTTAAAGGAGACAAGTTATACAACCTTAAGAAGTTAAAGCAATAAGGCCTAGAGGAAATAAACTATGTGACCTTGAGGAGTTAAGTTATGCAACTGAAGTGAGTTGGTAGACAAGTTAGCCGAAAAGACTAGTCAGTTAAGTGGAAGACACATGACTGATTAAGGTTAAGCATTGACATTAACCAAGTAGAAAGTGGCAGTAAGAAACTATGCAGAGAAGTCTATTTAAAGGCCAATTCAGCCGATGAGTTCTTCCATTTCTCTCATGCGAATTTTGTGATTTTAGTGTTGAAAGAAATCTATTTGAGTGTAGTTTATGAGCGTGGTCTATTGTGAAGAGGCTAGCTAAAACGGATTTTTGAAACTTGAAGAAATTCCATGTTGTCCAGATTTTAGAAGAATGCGAGCAGTTTTCGAAGATTTGAGTATAACTAGAGCTTCATAAGAAGTTTTGAGCTCAAATTTTGAGGTAAGCTAGTTTAGAGGATAAGAAACAAGTTTGTATAAGGAAATGTCAATTTGGATGAATGGATTTTATGTTATTCAAATTAGAAGTCAGATATGAATTTTTTGAATAAGCAGGCAGCTGCAAACCAAGAACAAGCAAGCTAGTGCATGGGGCTGGAGTTATGATACTAGACGTGGAGCGCTGTCTTTTGGTGTCAGGAGTTGTGAGGTTAGCATGCCTTGGGAGGTGATAAGGTGAAGCACGTGAGTTGGGTGTGTCTTTACAAGTGGTGTTCTGTGCAGCTAAAGAAATGTGTGTAGGCTGAGACATTGAGCACACAACAATGCACTGTGAGGTTAGTTGGGCTTTGTTTGACGACCAGCGTATGCTTTGCGAGAAGGAAAGAAATGCAGCAAGACCAAGAGAATGCGGCAGGACTAAAGGCGCTGTGACTAGGTAGGCGACAAGGCTTGGGAGGCTAGAACAAGTGCAAACAAGGCCACCAGAAGGCTTACGCGCACGTAGCTAGCCCACCAGCTATGTCATGTGCACGTTGCCTATACCCTATGCGTCAATGAGTGTTTTTCCTTTCTCTCTTTCTTTCTTTCTTTCTTTTTTTTTTTTTTTTTTGACATTTTGAGCATTCTAAGTTAAATTAGCTATAAATAGGAAAGTTCACCTTCGAGAGCCCATTTTCGAACGCCTGAAGAATCTCAAGCATTCAGACTCACCGATTTCCTTTCCGACTCACATTCCTATTTCAGTGAGCATTCCATAATCCTTCTTCTAAAAAATTTCTTAAATGGCATCCAAGAATGGCAGTGAATCATCCACAAGCACCAAGGCCATTGAATTCAGAACACCAAAAGCCATTCCTTGGATCTTAGGTGATGTTATGCTATAAAATCTCCATGCAGAAACAAACAAAAGAGAACAAAACAGTCATTGAACTTCTACCATCCTGCCCAGTCGAACAAAACAGACATTGAGAGAGTGGGTGATGAAGACGAGGACATGGTGGAAATTGTCCAACCAAGCAAGAAGGTGGTTGGAGCATCGCCTCAAAATTTCTTGACACAAATGTTCGAGGCGTTTGAATTAAAGAGAGGAAAAAATGCAAATTAAGAAGGAAAGCTCTTCAGTTCAATCACCTCATGAAGAAGTGGCTAAGATAGATGAGAGCAGTGTGGCCAAACCTATGGCTGACATTGAGAAGGAAGAGGCGATGAGGATCGTAGATGGAGAGGTCACCCAGCCTACAAATTTAGTTGTCCACTTGGCTGAAGAACTTGTGGAGAAAACAAAATAGGCGAAGAAAAAGTTAAAAGCCTTGAAAGACGAAGTGGTAGCATCCCTCGCAGCCACAAAGGAGAAGAAGAGGAACAAGGAGAAAAAGCTGGAAGCTGTAGCGTTGGTGTTAGAGGAAGAATTGAATGTTGCCAATGATGAGAAAGAAGAAAAGAAGAAAAGAGAAGAACACCGCAGAAGATCTCTTGAGTGACGGAGGAAAGAAAAAGAATAAGAGAAAAAAGAGTAGGAAAGAGAGAAGAAGATAAAAACGACGGAAAAAGTATGGGTAAGGAAAAGATGGTGGAAAAAGAAAATGCGTCAAAATAAAAGTTGATGCCAAAGAAAGTTCAGAGGGAAGTTGAGCAAGAGCCTAGGAAGAGGCCTACTCAAAAGAGAAGAATAATTGAAGAGGAAGCTAGGACGCATAAAAAGGCCCCAGAAGAAGACGAAGGAGTTCAAAAGTTACGTTTTGAAATGGGTTTCTGCTCGAAAGATGCAGTGATACCTGCGTTCATCACTGCATCAGTGGATGTTGGATTGGAAGAAATTTCACACAAGAAAAATTCACAGACGAGAGGACTACATACTCATGAAAGGGCAACACGTTGAATTCAATGCGAGGAAATTAAATGAGATTTGTGATCTACCATGCGATGCAGAACCTGAAGGTAACATAATCATCATGGAGCCTTCAAGCTCCAAAATAAATTATGCACTAACAATAGTAGCAGAGCCAGACGTTGAGTGGAATGTAACGCCTCAAGGGTGCAAGCACCTAGAAGCTATGTGTTTAACTCCGAAAGCCAATGTGTAGCTTTATTTTGTAAAGAATAAGTTCATGGCCATAACACACAACAAGTGGTATCTCTGATCGAATCATGGCTATATATTGCATTATGTGATGTATACCCATGGACGTTATGTGCATATTGGTCATAGAGATCAAAGGAGTCTTTATGAAGAAGAGAGACCACCTATTTTTCCCTTCCATCGTAGCACAGCTTGTCCTTAATGTGATCCCTAGCAAAGAATCAAAACTTGAAGAAATGATTCAAGGTATCCATCGCATAACATTCTTAAAAGACTTTTAAAATATGATATGGCTACTTTGAAAAAGCCCTAAGGAACTAAGGAAAGAAAAAGGTCTGATCCTCACAACCACTACATCCACCCCCTGCGAAGAAACGCAGACTAATAAAGGCAGGGGACAAGAAAACAAAGGAGGTTGAACATACTAAACAACCAACCTCAACAACTCCCTCAATTATTCATGACCTAACAATTATCCCTCTCCCAACCATCAGAATACCTCCACCGCCTACTACTCAATCCCCCAAAGCCAAGGCCCATCTCTCCCGATATGTTGAATTAATTGAAGATGAAACTTTTGGGGTAGATGACTTTGAAAGAATAGAGGAGTTAGTTGCCCTGGCTCCACAAATACCATTGACTCCACCGCCTGACCACACCAACCCCCCTCAATATCTCACTAATACTAAACATAGTCCATTTCACCCCACTTTTGTTGATGACCCACTCCACCAAGGGGTGAACAATGGTGAAACAAGAGATGCACCATACCATGATAACTCAGCACTTAAACCTAACATTCCACAACCAGGACCTGAGTATTGGGATATGCACATGGAAAGCTTGCAAAATCTTCTACGCTGCAAGATCTTTAAGCTTTAAGCCAATAACTTAGCATAATCTCAACCAACCAAGACGCGTTGATGTTGATGTTGCAATAACAGAGTCTTAAGCGTAAACAACTAGCGTTTGTTCAAGGTCACTCATTTGTAGGACAAGACCGAACAATGCTTCAAGAACTAATTCTACGCCAAGCTGAGCAAATCACTGAGATACAAAGACAACATCAACAAATCCTACAACACATTGAAGAAGATAAGGATTTTCTAAGACGACAGGCTCAAAGGCAAGATGTCCAATTTCAAACTCTAATAAATTATATTCATGACATATATGTGCAGCATGTCCCTGCTCCAATTAGTCCAAAGGATCTTCGCCAACCACTTAGATTCCCAAAACATCCCACTGCCTCTGGAAGATGATAATGCAGCAGAAGACTAAATTTGGGGGTGTTCTCTCTTTTATTTTATTTCTTCCTTACAATTTCTGAATTTTTTGTAAACATCTTATAACGCATTGTAACTCAACAATTCCAAAACAAAAAGTTATTTGATATTATCCTATATGTTCTATGCACTAACTCCATTTATTATTTCCTTGGTTTTGATTTTTCCTTTACTTGATGTGATGTCATAAACCTCAATGATTAGTTATGTATATCTAACAATTAGAATCATCTTGATGGATGTTGAAACTTAATTTTAAGCAATCATACTTAGAAACGTTTCATAAATTCTAAATGCGAGCAAGTTTTCCCTCAAACTTGATTTTCAAAAGCTTTCTATGATAATCTTATAACTTGATTTCAGCAATGAGGACCTTGTTGCCTTCTAAATATGGGGGTGGGAGGTTAGAACTAATGCGTTCAGCAATGCATTTGTAACACCCTCATCATTTTTAACCATAGTCATACCAATGTTTTTAGGTGACGTGAATAAGGTTAACCTACTCATTGTTGGCGATAGAGTAGACAATACATGTGTTAAGCAACATAAAGACTTCCTGCAGTACCACTCTTTTAAAACGGGATTGAGACGGCGTTCGGGTTGCTTACATGGTTTGCAAGTTTATACATTTTCAAGTCTTCAACCAACTAATCCTCTTAATCCTTGTTCAATTCCTTTTAGATTATCACTGATCACTAACAGTGTCTCAAATTCTGCCAAGTAAGCGTACTTAAGATGCTCAGGGAGATCTTTTAGCTCAATCGTTGGTGCCTGCACAACAGATGGCAACACACAACCAGAAGAGTCTCTAGGTAAAGGTGGTAAACTTACCGCTCAATCAAACAGATACAAAAGAGTTCATCAAGGGGGATTAAGTCCCCTGGGTAATCCTCTTCATCATCATAAACATCTCATATAACTTCCTGCTCAAGACAATAAAAAAACATCAATCTGACAGATAGAATAAACATGTTAGAAGGATGAGATTTCATAACATCGAAAATATTAAACTTAATAATATCCCCATTGAATACCACCGACAATGTACCTAAATCAACCTCAATCTTAGTTTTAGTCATTATAAAAAGGCCGACCAAGCAAGATGGTTGTCAATGATATAGACATGGGCTCTTCCATCTTAAAAATGTAAAAATCAATAGGAAAAACCAATTCATTTTCTTGGACGAGAACGTTCTTGACCACACTCTTTTAGTGTCGCTCCCAAAAGACCAACAATCAAATGAATTTATAATAACTCCAATCTATACTACCCACACTACCAAGTCATCTCCACAAGGAACCTGAGAATCTTAGCTAACAATTGAATTCAATCACAAGGGGGTGTTTGTTGTTATAATTGCGAAGGAAAGTAAATGGAATGAATATAAATGTGTAATAAAAAGAGGAATTAAATTCAATTAAAGAAACCTAGCTTAGGATTTCGGAATCCACTTATCTACTTGGTTGCTCATAGAACACTTATAGACTGTCACATGCTTCATTTTATTCTTGGCTCATTTACTTGGAAGCCTATAGCTAAACGCCCTAATGTACTGATCAATTTCTTAATTACTCTATATGTTCAACTCATAGGATTTAAGCGTCCATATTAATTTACCTATGCATTAAGCCTTGGTAATCTAGCCAAGACAATTAGCAATTTGGAATGCCTTTAACTACTAATTGATCAAGTTCTTGATTTAGGTGAGTTATACAATGTTATTAGGGAGTTGTTCTAGACAACTTGAGATAAACGAAAAACAAGCATTCCACAGCCTCTAGCAATCAAAGAAAAGCACAATGAGTGATCAATTCAGCATGTTTTCTAAGCATAGAAATTGATATCAATCCAACAAATAAAATATAGCAGCAACAAGAAGTCTCACAACCAAGCCAAATAAGTTTCAATCCTATCCTAAGTTAGAAGTAACTTACCTAGCTGCTCTTGTTCATGAAGAAATCCCCGATACAATACGGGAAATACAAGTGAAGAATGGGGGAGATTGAAGAGGGGATGAAGGGTGAAAGCATGCAGAAAATGGAGGTGGAGGCTGGAAATTTCGAGCTCTCTTTGACCTAGGTTTTCGTGCCCTTTATAGAAAATGGGGGGAGTGCAGCTGCGCATGAGTGTCGCATCGCTCCCATGAAGATGATACGCACGCGTGAGGGGGGTCGTCTGTCAAAGTCCGGAGCGTAGCTGCGATTCAAGGAGCGTGTTACAAAGATTTGAAGCAAATGGTCAACCAAAGAACGGTAGAATGATTACTGGAGATGAAAGGAGCGAATCCTAGTGGTCTTTGTGGTCTTGGTTCTTTGTCTCTCATATCTATGATCAGATTCTACAGAGAAGTGTTTTTTTCTGAATGGAGATCGTTAGCGAAGGGACTGTCGGCATCATTGTTGTCATGGATGGTGTCTGGCGGGTTTATGATTGGAGATGGTTGACGGTTGAGTTGAATGGGAGTATGGGTGAGAAAGAGAGAGAGAGAGAGAACATCTACCTAGGTCTTTGTAAGCTTTTGCAACTTTTATAGAATTTTGATATCAAATTCCTCATCTCACTCTTCAAATTCGATTTTCAATTGATCCTTCAAGTTCGAAAATAGTTTTTAAATGATACCCAAGTAGAATTCACCATTAGTTGATGTAAAGGACAAATGAGGTTAGCTCCTAAAACATCATCAAAATTTGCCCCAAAACGATAGTATATGGATTCACACCCTAGTAATGTCTTGAAAATAATAATAAATAAATAAATGGAATATGAGTTTAAAAGAGAATGACATTCACATTACCCGTTCTGGGGAACAGTTCCAAATTAGAAGAAGCCCAATTCCCCATTAAGCAAGTATGTCTCAGGCAAAAAAAAAAAAATGTCCCGAAGTGCTGGGAGAACTTAATAGCTTCTCACTCAGGGGTTTGAAAATTGCTGCTATAATCATCCTTGCAATTAGGCTATGGAGTTCTCCAATTGTTATGTGTTTACCTTACTTCTTGGTAATAGTATCCAGTGTTCACACACTATAAGCTGCCAATGGAGGCCTCACAAGACTTGCTGCTGCTGCTGTCAAATAATTGCCCATCTCAGTTCTGATGAAGCCTCCGATAGCGTATTGCGTTTGATTACAATAATCCAACTTCGATAACATGGCTGATTAACTAGCTTTGAAGAATTGTACAACCCTTGGATATTCCAAGGCAAAAGAACCATTCCAAAGAAGCTCTTAGTGTGTTACAAATAGCTGATAATAAACTGAAGGTCTTGTCACCAGTAATCACCACAAGAGCACACACCATCCCGAAAATGATGGTATCGAATAGGATCTCGAATGACGATCACTCGATTCTCCAACTCTGCAACAAGTTTTGCAAAGATATGACAGTCCCCGCAAATTCTGAGGTTCTTCCTTATATGAATGGTTTTCTGATTTGGCAAACTCATCAGACCAAATACAATTGCCAGTTTCTCGCTGTGGTATTGAAGGGAATCCTCCATCTGTTCTCCTTCAAGATCCTGCAGCACAAAATTTGTATCTGGAACATAACCCACTCTCGTTAATCTTTGAATTAATTGGCTTATCTCCCTCTTTATCTCTTCTATTCTTGGATGTGAGTTGTCTCCCAATATAAAAGCATGAACTTGTTTGCTCACTTCAATCCAGCTGCATCCTGGGTCTTTCTTCACTCCCCTAGTTCTCATCTTCCTCCTAACTTCTGCAACATCTTCCCATTTCTGGGAATTGGCATAAATATTCGATAATAATATGTAGGTCCCAGCATCAGCAGGATCCAGTTTCAGGACTTTTTTAGCAGCATATATGGCTAAATCCAAATTCTTATGAACTCTGCAAGCACCAAGCAAGATTCGCCACGTGACTGCATCTGGTTCATGGTTCATTTCGTGGATCAACTTCACAGCTTCATCAAGCTTTCCAGCTCTACCAAGAAGATCAATTATGCAACCATAGTGCTCTTTTCCAGGATCAATCCCAAAATGCTCCTTCATAGATTGAAAATAATACCATCCATCATTTACAAGCCCGGCATGACTACAGGCAAAAAGAACTCCAAGTATAGTGATGTAATTTGGCTTTGGCCCTTTGGATTTCATTGATTCAAACAATTTGAGTGCGTCTGCACTGAAGCCATTTTGAGCTAATCCAGTAATCATAGTGCTCCATGAGATGACATCCTTCTCGGTCATCATCCTAGTGAAAAGAAGGTTTGCATCTTCTAGACTGCCACATTTGCAATACATATCAAGAAGTGCATTGTTAAGGATTAGATCCTGATCATACTTCAATGCATGGACATGGACTTGTCTTCCCAACTCTAAGAGCGCTAGCCCAGTGCAGGCTCGCAAAACACTAGTTAATGTAGACTGATCAGCTGCAAAACCAGCTCTCTTCATTCTCTTATAAAGATGTAAAGCTTCACCCCCATCACTGTTCTGAGCAAAACCACCAATTATGGAGTTCCAAACAACCAAATCACCAGTAATCATTTCGTTAAAAACATTCAAGGCATCTTTTTGTTCACCCAATGTTGAGTAAGTGTCGATCAGAGCACTCCTTACAAAGACATCAGATTCCAAACCCACCTTCATTATGCTACCATGTAGCTGCCTGAGATTCAACAAACCATCGCAAGCTCTCAAAACAGAAGAATACGTAAACATATTAGGTCGAACACCTTCTCTAAGCATCAAAATTAGAAACTCCAACGCCTTATGATTAAGATTGGAATTGGAGTAAGCAGATATCATAGTCGTCCAAGAGACAACATTCCTGTCAGGCATTTCGTCGAACAGATTCTGGGCTTCATCCAAGAGGCCGAATTTTACATACATATTAATCAGAGTATTGATCAAGAATGTTTTGGGCTCATACCCATTTGAGAAAACATGCTCATGAACAAGCCGACCTTGTTGTACAGCCCCACGAACAAGGCAGCACTTGATGAGCTCGGAGTAAGTAATTGCATCAGCCGAGAGACGGTTTCTATTCATTGCTTCCATGGCTTTCATAGCTCTGGGAAGATCCCTCTGATAGCAAAACTTGGTGAACTCGTCGACTAACGAGTGGGCCGGCACAGAACAAAAGGTGGGAGCATGGTTCAAGATTGAAGTTGCCCTTCGCATGGTTTATGGAAGAATAAAAAACACACAAGGGGTAAATTTAAATCATCCATGAAAAGGAGATTTGAAGCTGATGAGCACAAGTTTGTAAAAAAATGGGATGTGGCTGGATGCTCACTCCAAATTGCATCATTCGTTAAAAGGAAGAAAGTGAACAATAATAGTTTTGGTGGCGAATGGGATAGGAAACAGCGGGTGAGAATTGGAGATTCAAAAATGTTGTGGAAAATAAAATGGTTGGTAGATAAGTTGGTGGAGGAAGTGAAGGCAGAGGTGGAAGCTGATGTTGAAGATAAAATGAGAAAGGAAAAAGAACAGCAACTCACTGACCGGGAACAATGGAACGCCCAGCTTTCACGCCGAGAGGTACTTCCAAAATGCCCAACTCTCTAATTCTTGATCGTTTTGTACTGATAACCAGCGTAAAATTAATCACCCGCCTCCGGCATGAAATCTAATGTTTAAGAAAATGCAATGACAATCACGTTAAGAACTAACATGATCTCTTCTAAAAGGGTAGTGCAGTGTTACGTAATCATAAGATTATGTTTCATACACAGCTCGTAAAGAGTGGATTATCAATCACAAGAACACCTACGAGAGGATCATCCATTCCAAAAATTCCTTTTTTTTTCATTTACTCTCAAGTTAAAAGCTTTTGATTTGGGAAATTATCACAAAAGAGTTGTTTCTTTCACAAATACTACTTTCTAGTACCCAAGCTCTATGTTGTTGGAGAACTTTAGTTCAACCACCTTCCAGAAATGTATAACTGCACATCAATTTTCACTACGCTTATATTCATATTCATCACTGTATGAATTGGGTTCAAACGAAAGGAAAGAAGCTTTGAATAAAAAGAAGCTTAAAAATTCATTAACTTGCCAATATATTTAGATATATTAAAGTTTTTTTAAAACAAAAAAAATCAACTACAGGTAGATGAAGGATTTTAAAAAAAAAAAGAATCGAAGGATTTGAAATTGTAACCTAATGATTGAGAGCACACGTCTTAACATGTTTCATTTGTATTAATTGTATTGCATTAAAGATTACAAATTCAGTCAAAATTTTATCCATATGATTTGATAAAATCTGGTAAGTAGTTTGTATGATTTGAAAAAACTATAATAAATCATTAAAAAAATGTATAGTGTATTATTATGGTATGTATGTGAGGTGTATGAAGATTTCATAATAGTGATTATAATATAAAAAAGAAAAAAGAATATGATGATTATGATTATGATTATGATTATGATTATGATTTGAATTTATTCAGGCAGAGGTTGCACGACAAGAATTAATATTGAGAATGGAGAGAGAAGAGTTTGAAAAAGAGAAAATGAAGATTCTTGAAGGAGGAGCTGCAATCATCCAACACAACGTAGATGGAGCTCTTTGAAATCACTCTTAATGGTGACAAATACCGATGCCTCAGATTTGCCAAAGCTAACAAATGAATAATTCTATCCTTTCTATTACCCCAATTACAAAATTTTAACATTTCTTTTCTTCAAATACTACTTTCACCGTTATGCTTTCAACTCTACTCCATTTTAATAACTTCATGTGAACTTTTTAATTCATGTTCATTTTTTTCCATACTTTTGAAAATGTTCGTGAAAATGTGATTTTCTTTAGTACAACAATAGTGGAGATTAGAGATTGAACCTTCCATATTTAGATGTGAATAAAAGTCTATCCATAATCACTTAAATTCATTTTGGTTAAATTGCAATATTTTAGTCTCTTCATTTTCATTTTTATAATAATAATATAAAAAAGTTGGGACGATCAACAATGTGACATATAATCCTAAGAATGACGTTGCTTGCAAACTAAATTATGATTCGTTGCGACAATTTCCACTTATTTTTTCCAAGAATAAAACATTACAAAAGTACAGGTAAGAATTTAAATATTCGAACTTGTAACAAAAATTACTAATGTCTGTCTTAAACACTGTTGAGCTTATATTAAAATTGGGATGTCTAGTTAATTCTTATGCAAACTGAATAGGTAAACAATTGTAGTATCTATATGTATGATTTTTACCTACACCATTTTAAAACCCCAAGAACTCGACATTCTACAAGTGCATCGGATACCCGCCCACCACCATTCCTAAATCCGAGAGCTTAAGCAGGCGGAGCTCGAATTCCGCACCGACCTAGGACTTGAGGGTTGAATCTTACTTTGTAACAATTACTATTTCGTATATGCCAATCAACTGTTATCTAGCTTGTAGTAGAATCCATAATTCCTCAGCTAATCAATTGAAACATATAATGGGGCAAAAAGAACAGGAGAGCGGTACCCCTAATACAATGGTATAAAAGGGACAGTAGTTGTTTGGATTACCATTCAAAGCTGTCACTACCTTTGCAGCTTCCCGATTGAGTGTAGATACACAGCAACCGATACGACACTATAAACACAAAACAATCAAAAGGATAAAGGTATATTAGCAAGGAAAATTATAGATATAGAGAGAATGCTTATAGGATCCAGTTATAAACAAGGATAAACTTACGTTGATCCAAGGAAAAACGCAAGAGAAAGATGAAACCCAAATAGAAAAACAGAAACAACTGCGGTAAGAAGCATGGCCACTGAGGTAGAATAAACCTGCGCCAAGTTGCAAAGTTAGATCATAAAAGGAGCCTTATTTGAAAACTAAGAATTACCGATAAAGACGATATAAGAATTTATGTTGCTATGTAGTTACAATTGTTGAACCGAAACAACAGGTTTGACTTTTGAGTACACATGCAGTGCAAAGTTGGTGTTAGATCAAGAAGAGTTATAATCTTCATCAAGAAATCCTTAGTGATCGACAAAGCCATCAAAATATATTCTTTTGGTCCTCAAAAGATCCAGATTAGAACATGGCTTCCAGTTCAAATTCTACAGAACACCCTGGCACTATTCTAATTTTCATATCATGGCATTCATATTGTTTAATTAATATAGACTTGTATTGAACAATGTAAATTTTAAAAAATATGTGAATTAATTCCAAACTAAAACTGCGAGAGATATCATCATATGCAACGCATAAGTAATTATATTCTGTAAGTTAAAGGTACAAATAAATTCATCAAATGAATTAAGGCCTTGTAGTTGTAATAAGCAATACCTTCACAATATTATCCGCATACTTCAACACCATAGATACAGCAATGCCACTGGAAAAAACAAATGCTGTCACCATATTTTTCTAAATATAAGAAAATTAAGAAAATAGACTTGGTGCTATTTTTGTAGAGTATAGCACATTATCGCACAAACCCAAGAGACTTAATTGACTAAATAACGAAGACTTCCATAAAGTCAGCCTAAGATAAGATCTACTAGTGATGCTAATAACTCTTAGAGTGCGATTGTTTAATACCTGAGAGCATGATTTAGGATCATGAGAACCGTAATAAATGAGTAACCATGAAAGAACCCCCTGACAAAACCAAAGTCCAACAAAATATTCAGGTGGCAAACAAAATTTAAGATTTTCTGGGTATGGATTACTAGAAATAGCTCATTTTCCCAAACAAGAGAAAAAATGTATCCAAATCAAAATCATAAATTAACGTTTTCAAATCATGAAAAGAAAAATAGAGAGAAAAAATGGGCACAAGGGCAAAATTACTTGTTCGCGATTGCATCAAAATCTTGAATCATCATGGCAATAGCATTGAACGCCATCCCAAACACATATAACCAGAAGTTTTGTACATTTACATTCCTTGAAGGACGTTTCTTGATTATAGCCTACAGAAGAAAATTTTCACGCATAATGAAAAAAAGCACCGATCAGAAATTAACTTAAATAGAATTGTCCTATGGCTTTCAAACTGAAACGCTATAAGAGGCCTTTCAATTTAAAAAATTGGTAACAGTATGATTCAAAAAATGGTGACAGTATTGAAATTGCACACAAGTAATTCACCTCAGTGTACACTCCAGCAAATCCACTCAACAGTGCCATGATCTATACAAAAATAAACCACCATTAAGACAATAAGTACTTTAAGGATCACTCTTCCCACAAAACACACACACACACGCACACTTCTCTCATAAAGCATTACAGATGGGAACTCACTATAGCCATCAGCCAACCTTGAAAAGGTGTCTGAAGAACATGATCGGAGCTGCAAAGAAAATGTAAATAAATAATGTATTGAAAAAGAAGGAAGAAGAGAAAGCAAAAGGTTTACGTGGAAAATCTTAGTACAGGGAGAAAAACCACGATAGAATCCTTTCTTATTACTTTCTAATAATCAAAAGAGTACAAAAGGAAAGATAATAAGTCCCAACAAAAAAGAAAATAAAACTAGGGTAACAGTAAATTACACAAATACCCTTGGGGCTATAACACTCCACTAGCCCCTAATTTCCAACACTACCCCTCAAGTTAGAGCATAGATGTCAATTAGACCCAACTTACTAACACAATAGTCAAAGCTCTGCCTAAGTAACCCTTTGCTGAGGACATCAACAATTTGTTGACTGGAAGGAATGTACAGGATACAGATACAGTCATTGTTAAGTTTCTCCTTTATAAAATGTGTCTATCTCTCATGTTTTGTTCTATCATGTTGAACTGTGTTATTGGCTATGTTTATAGCAGCTTTATTGTCATAAAAGAGCTTCATAGGTACCTCACAGTGAAGATCAGACAAAACTTTTTGCAGCCAGGTCTCTTCACAGATTCTCAAACTCATAGCTCTGTATTCGGCTTCAGTACTACTCTTATTGACAACACCTTGCTTCTTACTCCTCCAAGTAAGAAGATTACCCCACACAAAGGTACAGTTTTCCGAAGTGGACTTTTTGTCAGTAGCTGATCTTGACCAATCAAAGTCGGTGTAAGCCTCAATACATTTTCTGTCAGTTTCCAGAACATCAGGCCTCTACCTGAAGTAGCTTTCAAGTATCTCAGAATGTGATTCACAGCTTCCATGTGTTCTTCGTTGGGTGCTTACATAAACTGACTAACAGTGCTAACTACATAAGAGATATATGATCCAGTGTGGGATAGATAAATCAACTTTCCTACTAAATGTTAATACTTCACTTTGTCAACAAACTTTGTCGCTCGGATTTCCCAGTTTTGCACTAAATTCCATAGAGCTATTAGTATGTTTGCATCTAGTCATACATGTTTCCTTTAACAAGTCAAGAGAATACTTCCTTTGTAAACAAAGATCCCTTCCCTCGATCGTGCCACCTCTATCCCAAGGAAGTACTGCAGATTCCCTAGGTCTTTGATTTCAAACTCGCCACCCATCTTCTTTTTCAGCCTGGTAAGCTCAACAATATCATCTCTTGACAAGAATATATCATCGACATACACAATCAACACAATAATTTTCCTAGATTCAGACCTCTTTGTAAATTGTGTGTGATTAGAATGTCCCTAAGAGAAGCCTTGAGATTTAAAAAAGGTGGTAAATCTGTCGAACCATGCTCTAAGAGTTTGTTTCAAACCATAAAGAGATTTTCGAAGCTTACAAACTTGGTTAGGTCTATGACTGTGAACAAAGGCAATGCACCCAAACACACGGAGAGGAACAACAGGAATAAGCCATGTGGTAGGATAGAACTCCTTGAGACATTCAAGAAGTGTTTGGAGGTGGACCAAAGATGACATTCTATTGATAAGATGTGCCGCAGTGAGGACTGCATCTCCCTATAAGTAGGAAGGAAGAGAAGTAGACAACATGAGAAAGTGAGCAACCTCGAAGAGGAGGTGGGTTTTCCGTTCAGCCACATTGTTCTGTTGCGGGGTATAGGCACAAGAACTCTGATGAACAATCCCTTTAGAGGACAAAAAGTCTCAAAGAGTATTACTCAAGAACTCACGACCATTATCGCTACGCAAAATAGCAATTTTGGCATTGAACTTTGCCTCAATGGTTGTGTAAAATTGTTGAAATATTGATTAGATGTCAGATTTATCAGTGAGAAGAAAGACCAAGGTGAGACGGGTATGATCATCAATAAAGGTTACAAACCAACGTTTCTCCAAACTGGTAGTGACCTGTGAGGGCTCCCAAACATCACTATGAATGAGGGTAAATGGTTGGGCAAGTTTGTAGGGGATGAGATGAAAACAAGACTCTGTGTTGTTTTGCACGAATATACACATCACAGACAAAGAGATATCCACTTTAGAAAATAAATGAGAAAATAGATATTACATATATTGAAAATTTGAGTAGCCAAGACGAAAGTGCCACAACATACAATCTTTTTCAAAAGTAGAAAAATAAAATAACAATAGACTGGTCCTATAACAATCCCTAGAGGAAGCATCATCATGAAGGAAATAGAGTCCCCTACTATGTCGAGCAGTGCCAATCATCTTCCTCAAGCTCAGGTTTTGAATAGAAGCAGTATCAGGTGAGAAAATAGCTTGGCAATGTAGATCCTTGGTTATCTTACTAATAGACAAAAATTGTAAGATATCTTAGGCACATGTAACACATTCTGTAAAATGAGACTATCAAAAGGGGAAATATGACCCTTGCTTGCAATAGGAGCAAAGGACCCATCTACAATCCTAATTCTTTCATTGCCAGCACATGGGAGATATGATATAAAATGTTTAAAGGATCTAGTAAAATGGTCCGTAGGACCTGAATCAAGTATTCAGGGTTTCTTCTCATCAATGCTGATAAGACTAAAGAGTTGAGATGTACCTGATTATGCAATGGCTCAAAAAGAAGAAGTATCAGGTGATCCTACAGGGGTTGAGGGCTGGGAAGTTCCGGCAGACTCACTCATAAAAGCTATACCAGAATTATGTTTGTCATTGGGCAGACGTTTCTTACCATTTAGTGGTCGACAATGTAACTTTAAACAACTATCTTTCATATTGCAAGGTCTCTTACAACAGGCTTTCCATTGTGCTTTTCTCTGTCACAACTTGAGGACTTCACATTGAAGACTGCAGAATCAGTACCAGAACCAGTCACAATGTTCACTGCACTTGTGCAATCTTCCTCTAACTGAACCTCAGAACATACCTACATCAATGAAGGAATAGGCCTCTGACCCAGTATACGACTACAAACTAAGTCAAACTTGGAATTCAAGCCCACAAGAAAATCATATACACGATCAACTTCCTCAATTTTGGAGTACTGAATACCTCCACAAGGGCAGTTCCAGACAATCTCTTGACACAGATCAATCTCTTGTCAAATCAGGGACAGCTTGTTAAAATATGAAGTGACATCCATTGTCCTCTGCTTGCACTCATGAACCTACTTGCGCAGAGTATAAAGGCAAGACACATTTTGCCTCTTTAAGTATAACTTTTGAATTGTATCCCATATGTCCCGAGCAATAGCAGCATATAACAAATATTTTCCAATTTAGGTTCCATACTGTTAATCAACACAGACCGAAGAAGAGAGTCCGCTTTCCAAATTCTCTCTTGAGGGTCTCCTAGTCTAGGTCTCGATACCTCTCCTATTAGATACCAAAATTTGCGACGCCCCTCGAGTGTCATCTTAATGGATAGAGACCATGCAAAATAATTTTGGCCATTCAATTTCTCCCAACATATTACACCTAGAGCTGCCTCGAGAGCAGCTATTAAGTGCTGAAAATCCATTTGGAGATTTTCCAGTTGATGTCGAACCATCATCGAAAAATACCACTCTAACCATCCCAAGGAGATTCACCTTTACAGTGAACAGAAGACTCACCACTTTCAACCTCGAGAGAAGTGTCAATAGCCAGATTGAAGAAGTTCGTTGGTTCAGTAGGGATGGAGGTGTGGCTGGCGGTGGCTGCATGGTTGGCATCGACTGTGGAAAGGGAGGCTGGCGGGATTGTCGGCCAGAGAATTAGCACACTGTTCGAGGCAACATAACAACAATCCCTTTAGAAACCCCCCAAAAAAAGTTGAGGGAGAAATGAGAGATATTTTGTTCCACCACAAAGAATTATTTGATTTTTGCATCTCAACGAATTTACATGATACATCAACAAGCATTTCTAGAATTTAATGATTACTAAAAGTGGAGTCATCCTGTTAACTAGCAGCGTTGATTTGGTAATAAGATAATAACGAATAGAAAAAATTGATGGCTTGGATCATGTATCAACCTCTTCATCATAAATGATCCGCTTGCCCCGAAATGACCTAGCCCAATAGGGAATATCCCAATTCATTGGGCCTTTCGATATAATCAAAAAGAATAAATGACCTAGCCCAATAGGGAATATCCCACCATATTTTAGGAGTCGAAACTATGTGACTGAATAAATCCTCCTCTATTTGTTGCTGGTCGAGGACTCCTCCTTCCTCTTCTTCAAACTCCATTTCCTATTGTTGATAGAGAAATCTCTAATCAACGATAGGCGGCTGAAAAGCAGTCGTGTGTGGGTGGCTGGCACCGAAAGACCGATCGACGGAAAGAGGAGGCCAAGAGACTACTGTTGGGCGGTTGCGGCTGAACAGACGGCGGTGCTGTATAGATCTAACAGCGGTTGTACAAACTATACGAATGGTGGTGGTAGGAGGTATCGGAGATACTGGTCGACGATGGCTTGAATGGCGGCGGCGGCTCCGACCGCTGGGTTGATTTTCGTCAATGACAGCTAGGGTTTCATCGTTCCTCCACTCTGATACCATATTGAAAAAGAAGAAAGAAGAGAACGCACAAGGTATACGTGGAAAACCCTAGAACAGGGAGAAAAAGCCACGATAGAAGCCTTTCTTATTATATTCTAATAATCAAAAGAGAACATGAGGAAAGAATATATATAGGCCATAATAAGCCCTAACAAAAAAGAAATAAAACTAGAGTACAATAAATTACACAAATACCCTCGAGGCTATAAACACTCCACTAGCCCCTAATTTCCAACATAATGCATTCAATAATTATAATCACAAAATAAAACGTGGAACAAGTATCTATTAATTGATAAATACAGTCATCACAGAGGAATTGAGTTGGGAACTGAAAATGCAAAAAAGTTAGTTCCGGAAATTTCATGGCATTTCTGGTTGGGCGAAGCATCCTGAATATACAATAGGAACTATGAAGAGATCCAAATAATTGCAACTCATTAGTAAGCAATAGAACAGTTGGCAAAGAACTCTTACTTTGAATTTAACTGTGCAGTAGTGCACCCAGCACATAGTAGAATAAATGCTGCCCACTGAATCTCACTTAACCTGAAATATGATTCCTGTTAAAACTTAATCCAAACAAATATTCCTCAATAACTGCAATCCAAGCTATTGAGAAGATTGGCAACTTTAGGGGCTCTTCCAGCAGTCATTTTCCATTCAGCTTAAAATACAAGTTTTCTTAATAACCCTGTCGTGGTGCCTGAATTAGCTCATCATTCATGGAGGGATTATTGGGATGGGGTTGAGAAGATGAGTAAATGAAAAATAAATGTATTTCCCCAGTTCACAATTTTTCTTGCGAGTAATTCTTTTTCATTCGCTGTATGAGCATACTTGCTATGCAATAGTAACTTCTAAGCTTGGCAGTTAATTATTCTTTTCTACAACTAAAAGAATTTAACTCTAAGTAATGGGGCTTACTTTTTCTTAAGTATAATTCGGTATAAAATACCAGTGCTGATGATATTAAAATTCTTCAATATCTGATAACCCGGTGCATCCACATAAGCAAAAATGTAATACTGCCACGTATAAACAATAAAAGTGAATACACTAGCATAAACAAGGACATTGAATTTTAATGGTGGAAAAGACGGAGGGGACAGTTTTGAAAAGGGCAAAAACAAACCTGGAGCAAATTCTTGACAAGGTAAAGTGCTGCAGGAATAGGATATACAATAACCTCATCATACGTTGTGCTCAACCTAGTCAAATTTGAAGAGCAAATGAGAAGAAAAATGTAGAATGCTCACTATTTCACTATACTGAATGTTGCCAAAAGCATGTTGGTTAAGAACAGTAAATAGTAATACAAACGACATAATTGGGTATAGCAATCCCAACTGTAATCTAATTTGAGATCAGTTAAATTCAGAATTATTCCACCACCTCTCCACTCACATTTCTTGTCTAGCCCATCAAACCACAAAAGTAAAGAATACTGAACCATAAAGACATTGTCCTAATAGATTAATTCTAATAACTAAACTATTTCAAGTTTGAATTCTTGAATTCTTTTGCATTTTCCTCGTCTGCCCAGTTCTTTATTTTATTTTATTTTTTGTATAAGAAATGATTTCATTAAATAAATGAAATATCCAGGGATGTAAAAAAGTGACCCTTTCCAAAGGTGTAGAACCAAAATCCCTTCATATGGTATACAAAAGATGTTTCCTTTCATAACAGAAAAACTATGGCTCTTGATGGCCTGTATATCTACCCAGTACATTCTTCTGACAGTTTGATTTTTGTCCAGTATGTGCTAATTTGAAACGAAAATAAAATATTGCATCAACTCCTCTATGAACTAAATCTAATTTCCATAACAGAGGAGAAAAGGAAGCTAGCGAAATTTACCTGTTATCTTCAGTCACACCTTCAGTTCCCCAGATTCGGCTCAAAGCTGCAAGCGACAAAACACACTTCAAAGTCTCCACCTATTAACAAAGCCAAAGGATATTATTCGTGAATATGCTACAACCACCCATATAGTAGAGAAATAATAAGACACCAAACCAATGTTTGGTTTTCCTCACCATGAAATTTGCAGTTGTAACACTGTATTCATATTTTCCGGCTCTCTTGGACCACACGATGAGTATTGCTTGTGAGCTAGTAAGAACTGTTAGTGCAAGCGTAACTATGGACCTGATTCGACAAATCATTTGGAAAAAGAACTAAATTAAAATCTAACTCAAAGGGAAACTAATAAAGACTCTATCGAAATCTAACATGTTTCCTCATATTTCATAATCTTACTTCTGTTGCCACTTGGAACGATCAAAAGAATTTGCTCCCAATTTTGCCACATTACTTCCTGCAGTTATCGTATACGAACACATTAGAACCACAAGAAGTGTAAACCGAAATCAAACTACAATGGCGAAGACTCTCGATTCGAACAAAGATAGATTACCCAAAGAGAGCCGCACGATAAAATACCACCTGAAATTGGTTTCCCGGCGCGCAAGCTCTCTATGTCATCTGCCACAGCAACACCAACCCCACTGCCGTCCCCATTGCCATCTTTCTCCTACAAATATATATTCATACAATTCACAACAAAAATTGAAATGCTGGTGGAAATGCTTTCAGTTTTCAAACAATAAGCACTACTTCAACTGTTACAAAGCAAGCCAGTGAGCATTATCGAGATTACAAAGAAACAATAATGAGTAGAATAGTTAAGGGGAAATTAGGAAACAGGGATCTGTTGTTGAGATTAGAGGAAATACAGGAGATATTGGAGAAAACAGAAAGAAAAGCAAATCAGACCTGATCCTTGATCCTTCGGTACTCCATTAGAGCATGAACACGTCAGAGATCTGGGAGGCCAACAGAGAAAATTCCAAGCTTCGTATCTCATGCACAGATTTGAGTGACAAGAAGATGGTTGTGGTTCTGCATAATCAAGAATTACTGCCGGTGGCCTCCACTTTCCGATCTGAATTTTCCATTTCTAAGCTCTCGGATATTGGGCCTGAATTGGGCCGCGATGCCCGTGTTCATATATTGGGCTATCTAATTTTAATGGATATTTAGAGGTGTTTTGTACATAAAAGATTGGGATAATCACGTTTATAGCACCCTATTTAAGGTCATTTTGATAAATGACAAATCAGAAAAGTTTTTTTATTTGTAGCAAATCATATGTGACTCAATTTTTTAAGTACGAAAATACCCTTATTGTAACTGTAGTGTAATTATTTCGTTATTTGCGCTTATGATACTATAATTAGTTGCTAAAAAGTGTGTCTCATTATTACTGCAGTGTAATTATTTCGAATTGTGCACTTATGAAACTTTATTTAATTTATGTGTTATATCACTAACTATCAAATTGTAACTCTTTTCTCATAGTTCGGGATTTAAAAGTTAGTTTAAATCTTTAACCAACTTTACTAGTTTTTCTTTATTTTAAACTCACATATTATATTAATAAAATATAGATTTATTATGCATTCCGTTAAATCTTGGAATTTAATATTATTTTAAAAATTAAAATTAAAATGATTTGTGCTAATATATTTTGTTTTCTAAATTTGAATTGTTAATTCGTACTTAAGCTGTCTTCGTCCAACAATATTTTGTCATGGATAACCACATATTAACCAACATTAATTTGAAGTCCATAATGGGACCAAACAATTTTTGGTAAACATCCTCACCCACAGTTGCTCGTGTTGTCGTTGGGATCTAGATGATATATCATGCCTCCATACTTGTTGTTCCTTGTCTTTTCAGAGTCTTGGATTCACACACATAATGTTTATCATGTTTCCACTTCAATTTTGTTATATAGCAAGAAGACGTGACCTATTGGTAATGCGCAACAAATTTTCAGTCTATATAGTTCAAATGAGGACCTCATACGTCCTCCTCAAGTCAAACGTCCATCTAGAAGACCAAGCAAAAAGAGGATCCTATCGTGCTTAGAGAATAGGAAGACAGTAGGATGTTCTTGTTGTAGGCATGGGTCACAATTCAAGGGTAGTACAAATCCAATACCTAGTCGAGTTTGGGTTTTTATTTATTTTTTGCACTTTCCTAAACCCTTTACTTCGTATTTTTCGTTTGAACATTTCTAGATATTTTGTAACAACTACTTATGAACTTTGTTATTTTTAATTATGTTTATTATATATATACTTCATATTATCTTGCCTTTTATATTTGCAATAATAGTTACACTGTAATTATTAAATCGTAATGTTTGTATATCTCTTTGTGTCAATATATTGCTTTCAAATTTTAGTTTTCTCATTCAATTTTTGTGTTTTCCTTACTGTAATTACAAGTAACAACAATTCCTTGTTCAATCTTGTTTTTATCATGCTCTTTGTGCTTTAGTTGGAACTGGTTAATATGTTTCTCAATATTTTTAATAAATTTAAATTTACTTCTTCTAAATATTTAGCATTGTCTACATACATACATAAAAGTAGTTCAGTTCCATTAATTCATACGATGGTTGAAAGGAATTAAAATTAAAAATCATTGCATTAATTATATTTAGAACGTCATTTAAACATAAACACGATGTCGTTGAAAAACAGTAATTAAAGTCTATAATGATATGTTAATATTACTGAAGATTTAAAGTACCAATCAATATTAATTATGGAGTTGCAATGCTAAACAAAAGTAAAAAAATAAAGTTCATAAGTTTTAATTCCAAAACAAATAAGTTCATTCAATTTTTTTTTTATTTCTGACTCAAGTGAAGACCAATTGATGGTGCATTTTCGTCTACATTTTTTTTCAATTCTGTCGGCAAATCTCTTTGTTTCAATCATTCAATTTCTACGTTAAGTTCAATTAATTCATACGATGGTTAAAAGAAATTAAAATTAAAAAAACCATTGCATTAATTATATTTAGGAAGAGGAAAAAATGTGAATTATATATATATATATAGTTGGAAAAAGAAATAATAATAATAAGTTGTTATACGGGGACTTTTATTAAAATACCAAATACCAAATTTAGAGATTTAAAAATAAACTAATCCCTATAATTTAGGGATGAAAAAAGTTACTCATTTTCTATCTATAGATCTAACTTCAACTTCACTACTATAAGACGAATAAAATTCATCGTCAGTAGAATTTTTGTCTCCTTCAATTCATCAATCTTCTCCACCGCCTCCTTCAATCCTCACTGTTGATCCTCCTCCTCTTCACTACAATTCATTCTGATCCTTAACAACCACACCAATTTTCTTCGTTCTTTCTTTCTTCCATCATATCCCCATCGAATACCTCCACCATCTACTCCTCCCTCCCGTCGACTTCACTCACGCCGTCAGATCTCCGTTCCTCGCACCTCCTCCCTGCCTTAGATAGTTCGTCGGAAACTTTCCTGTCAAAAGCTCCAGGCTCAGAATTCTAGGCTCCACACATCGATTTTTCTAGAGACTCGACGATGTCGGATGTACTCCGGTGACTTGTACGCCGCCATGAATGGATGACCTTGTTCTTGGCAAATTAGTGAGTTTGGTTGGTGAGTTTTGAGTATATTTTTAATATGAGTTTTTGGATATTCAGTAAAGAATTGGATCCTTGAAGATGGAAGATTGAAGATGGAGGATTTGAGAAGAAGAGTTTGAGTGTGGAAGATAAAGGGTTTTTCAGCCTAGAATTGAAGGTAACTCGTGATGTTGTTTCAAAATTGTTTGAAGATGAAGGATTTTTGGTGTAGTTATTAAAGTGTAATTATATTTTATTGTAATCATAAAAAGTAGCTGGTTGTCTATAGGCTTAGGGGTATCATTAACTTTTGTTAATTTCTTTTTATTTTATTTTAATTCGTTTTGTCATTTTTGCAATGCAAAATTCAGTTTGTCATTTTTCCAAATGGAAACTACAAAAATGCTATTCTTCTAGTTGCAAAAATAGGCTTATATTAGGGCCCTTAATATCTTGAACATTTTATTTTTGGGTCAACTAGATAAATAGCAAATCTCAACGTTTATTTTAAAAAAATAGAAAAATAAAAATTTTATTATTAAAATGGCAAAAATGAAAAAAAAATAAAAACCTTATAAAATGGTCTAAACTGCCCCACTAGAGATAAATCATTAGCACTACCAATACAAACACTCTAAAATTTATAATACATCGTCACTGATACACTTTTCTCCAAACACTCACGAATTACAACCCTAAACCCTAAAAACCCATCAAATCTCACAATTCCCAACAACCTATCTAATCCTCAAATCTTCTCTCAAATCCATAATTTCCCCCAAGAGATCATATTTTTCATCTTCTTCTTCTTCTCTCTTCAAGACGATCAAAATCCTTGGTCACGCCAAACAACAGAGCTCGGACAACATCATACTTCTCGACGAAGCTCCGATCAATCTTCTCACTATCACAACGTAGACATAATAATGATCCAACTCAACCGACCGACGCTTACTCTGCTTCAATGTTGTCCTCACTGCCACGCCACAGGTGCAAAGGTTTTAAGGATTTTCATTGTCTCCCTAAGAGACCTTCAAGAAAATTTAACAAATAACTTTGTTCATTCGGTCAACTAGCAGACCTTCATCGAAGGAACAAGGGTTTGCACAACTTTGTTAATTCACTAAAGTTGCACATATTCCTAAAGGGTATGGAACTCACAAACTCACTACAAATTTCCTTTTCACAACCAATGTCAGTGTTGCATGTAGATTTTTTAAAACGATAAACATTGTAGTTGTAAGTTGTTGTTACGAAATATTATATAAACGTTTGAAATTTAAATTTGAATAAATCTACAATATATTAACAAAAAAATCTTAGAGATGGACAAATTTCGACTACTTTATAGGAAATACTAACAAAATCGTATCTGATGCCCATTAAATCTTTTTTATCATTTATTTAACTTATTAATTTAAAAAAATATTAAGGTTATGAAAAAAGATAAAAGTGAAGCGAGATCAAGGGTAAGTGAACGATTAAAGACTGTCAGAATAACTAGTACAAAACGGACACCGAACAAAGACCCCATACACATAATAATTGACAACAAGGTATGTCTCTAACTTCTCTATAGACTAATGACTAATATACAACAACTAATGATCATCACAACAAATAATGCCTATCGTAACATTTATATACAGAAAGTTAAATCGTTTGAATTAAATGAAATCAACTTTTTCTTATTAATGTTTTTCACTTGTATGCATCTATCAACTTTTATAAACACACTAACATGCAACCATATATATATATATATATATCAGGAATTAGAATATACAATGGTGGGAGGACAATCAAGTAATTTTGGTAGTCCAAAAAAGAACAAAAAAAGTAAACATGAGGAACCAACAAAAACAGACACTACGGTTCAAAAAAACCCATAATTAAAAGCCTGATAATGTGTCTTTGTTTGATTATATTATTAATCAATATATGCTCATTGTTAACTAATTGAACATATCTAGGCTACAAAAAAAAAAGAATAATGAGAAAACAGAAGGACTTGCAAAATCTTGAAGACGTAAAAAACGAGATAAGCCAAGAAAACGCAAATGTATATTATGTGCATTTTATTATCTCTATTGATAAATTATACTATATTTTATATATATGCATGAATTTTTACCTAATAAGTATTGCAAATGGATAGGAGAATACTGAAGGTGAAAAAGAGACGATAGAACACGGAAAAACTAGGAAAAGAAAGAAAGGAAAAATGATGAAGATACGTCACGAACGAAAGAAGAAACGATAGCAACGAATGAAGAATTTTCAACAGACAATACGACATCAAGAGGAAAAAACAAAGGGCAAAGGTACATCCATAACTTGAACACACTATACAAAATCCTTATAATATATGATTTTAATTGTGGTCATTACAAAATTATGGGTAAAAAAGGAAAAGACTAAGGATAAAAGTAAGAAGTTATCAGAAAGAATGGGCAAAGCCCCTATGAAACATGAGAATAGTGAGGTATCTATGTTGATATTTTTCTTAAAGTACATTTTATTTTTTATATTCGACCGCATATGTTGTGGTTTACTGGCATGAAATGTTGCATCAACGTTAAGCTCAACATTTAATACTATAGAATTAAATTACAGTGTATTCTGAACATTTATGATGAATCACATTATGGTATTTGATGAATTGAAATGTTACATTACTGATTGGATTGTCTTATATTTTGTAGTACCTTGTTATTTATTTGTTCATTATCAATTTGTAATCATGGCTGAAAATGTGTTATGTATAATACACTGTATATTTGATTTCCTCAACAAGAAGGAATGAGCCAGTCAAAATAAATTCGCAAACAAAGAGCACGGTCATAAAAAAAAAGTGAAGGAAAACGTAGGAGAAGAATAGACAAACAGGTTTAGAGAAACAATATATGGACATCTATTTGATTTCTCTATAACAAACTGAAGGGATAAGAGTCCTTGCGCAGCGGAAGATTTAACAAGACCATTACTTAAATTTAATTGAGAAAATAAAAATTTATTGTAAAATAATAAATGGCTAAGCATGCTTTAACATTAAAATAAATAAAATTTCAGGAAAAAAAAACTGAAACTTACTTTTGTTATCGACTCTGAATCTACAAATCACCAAATGTGTGAGGCCACCACCACTTGGAACATTTTCTATCTTCTGAGTAGATGATGTTTGATTTGTGGGAACCTTTTAGGGACTTGAAAACTTTTTTTGGAGAGAAAATTATAGAGAAAAAGAAAAGAGGAACTCTTTCACCCATAAATGGATCGATTCAACTTGCAAACTTTTTCCTCCTGGCTTTGAGTTATGAACCCTTGGGGTTGAGACATAAAGATACTCTCTTTAAGATTGTCATTAAAAAAAGCACTCTTGACATCCATTTGCCATATTTTATTATCATAAAATGCAGTTATGGACAAGAGAATTCTTATAGACTTTAACATAACAACAGAGAAAAAAGTTTACTCATAATCAACCCCTTCCCTTTGGGTATAACCTTTTGCTACAAGCCTAGCTTTGAAGGTTTGTACCTTCCCAGCTAAATCTCTCTTTCTTTTATAGATCTATTTGCACCCTATGAGTTTCACCCCTTCAGATAGATCTACAAGCTCACATACTTAATTGTAGTATATAGACTCCATTTCAAGGTTCATGGCTTTGACTCACGGGTCCTTGCCTACATCATCCATTGTCTGTTTAAAGGACAATGGATCCTCAATGTCATCATCTTTATGACAATCTGAGTTTCATTTAAATCAAAGTAGCGGTTAGGTTGTGATATAATCGTCCCACTGCGTTGAGGCACTCTCATCGATTGAAAAGGACGAGACTGACCTAATTGTTAGCTTTAGGGCTTCAATCAAACCAAATATTTTGATGATAACTAACTCAAGTTGTGGTACTAAAGATTTTTTTATTGTTTCAAAGTATTTATTTTGTAGAGTTCAAAAGGACGATTTTCATGCATCTTGAATTTTTTGAATCGGAGTTCAAATGACAAAAATATGAGTAAAAGAAGATTGAAAATTAATTTTGATGGTCGATGACATGACAATGACGTGACAAAAATGAATCAACCATAAGATGACACGTGGCGGATTGTGGAAGAAAAATGAAAAGAAAAGGAGAAAAAAAATGTTTGGAACCACATAATTGCAATTATGTGGATTTCCAATTTAAAAATAAAAAGGAAAAAATCGTGAAGCTTCTCCCCAACTTTTTTTTATTATTTTGTTATCCTCATTTAATCTCAACCACCCATTATTTTAACCTAGATCCAATGGTTAAGGTTAAACCCTCCCTTTTTATAATCAATCCTTTATTCATCTTTCTAGCCACCTTACTTGAAAACCAAAAGAAAAATTTTCAGCATCTTCCATTCAACTCAATTTATCATCCAAGTGCTAAAAAATGCTCAATTTTTATCATTCTTCTTAATTTTTGTAAGTGTAATTGTTGAGAGAAAATTGTTGGAGTGTTGTGAGGCAAAACTTGTGAATCATACCTATTTAGAGATGAACTGTTCTCTTTTTTATTAGTTTTTATTGGGATTGTGTATTAAGGTGTGGGTGCACCTTGGGTTTTGTGAAAAAGAAATGGTTTGATCCTAAACCAATGAAAACGATCAAGATTTTTCTTTAGCCTATGTAGAAAAAAAGAGAGTCGTGTAGGTTTTGGTCTTACCTGAAAAAGAACTATTCTCAGTAAAGTGACCAAGAAGCTTGAAAAGTGGACGTAGGCACGTTGCCAAACCACTACAAATTCAGTGTCATCTCTTCCCTAAACTTACTTTACTTTTGCACTGAGTTTATTTTCAATTTTTTTAGATTACATGTTAGGTTTATCTTGTTTTTTATTGTAAAATAAAAAATTGGTAGACAACCCTATTCACCTCCCTTTAGTGTTGTCATTAGATCCTACACTAATGTGTTAGTTTCATCAACTCTTGATGAAGGACCAGCTTCATCAACAACTCTTGTTGATTCATTAGTAGCTTCACCTAATACTATTTTGCTTCGTGGTTTATGATCTCTTATGTGGTCTTCTTCCAAGAAGGTGACATTTGTCAACACAAACACTTTGTTTTCTTATGGATCAAAGAATATACCACCTCCTTTTTTTGGGTAACCAACAAATTGACATTTGTCAACACAAACACCTTAAACTAGGTTTACGCCCTCTCCAAAATTCAAAAATTGTTTCAGAAACTCTCTTTGAAGGAACATTGTTCAAGATATGAACGACAATCTCTACTACATACCCTCAAAACGAGCTAGAAAATTGAGCATAGCTCATCAAGTGCTAGGAATGAACCATGTCTAACAAGGTTCTATTTCTCCTTTCTGATACACCATTTTGTTGCAGTGTACCAAGTGCTGAGAGTTGGAATTGGATTTCATGTTCTATCATATAGTCCTGGAATCTCAAATCCATGTACTCCCCCCCTCGATCAGATCGAAGTATTGTAATCTTTTTACCTAATAGATTTTCACGTTTAGCCTTATACTCCTTGAACTTTTCAAGAGCTTCAGATTTACGTTCCATTAGGTATAAATAACCATACCTTGAATAATCATCTATAAAAGAGATGGAGTATTCAAAACCTCCTCGAACTTTCACATTCATCGGACTACAAAGGTCTGAATGTACAAGTTCAAGTGGCTCTTTGGCTCTATAAAATTTTCCAGTACAAGGTCGTTTAGTCATCTTTCCTTCAAGACAAGATTCATGTAACATCCCGAAATTTGAGATGATTTTAATTTAGTTATCTCAAATGAATTAAGTAAAAGTTGGATTATATGGGTTAGGGATGTTAATTTTTTTTATTTGGATTGAAAAACATTTTTATTTTGTGGATATTTGATTAAGAAATTATATATATATATATAGTTAATTTGGTTAAAAGATAATTGGTGAGAAGAAAGAGAAGATTTAATTTGATTTGGAAAAAAATATTTGATTTGGTGGAAAAAGGAAATAATAATAAAAGATTATTAGTATTTATTTATAAAATGATAATATTACTATTTAATAATAATAAATTAATATTATTATTTATTTTATAAATATATTAATTTATGGTTGCATTGGATTGCGTGAAAAATTATTAAAATTTTCTTTTCTTCTCCACACCTAAGTAGCCCCGCCCCATCTCCTTGTGTGTTTCTTTTTTTTTTCTCTTTCTTTCTCTTCGTCGGCCAACTCTAGGGAGCGTCGGATTTCGCCACGAAGTCTCCGCGCATCAGTTAGTTGTCGCGTCTCAATCCATATTTGTTGTCGTCGTGCCATTGTGCTGCCGCTGTCGACGGTTGTTAGTGGGTAAAATTTATTGGTTTTTATTTTTAGATTTTTGGATACCCAATAAAGTTAAATTGAGAATTTATTTGGGAATTATTCTTGGTTAATTGAAGGTTATTTTGGAGCTATTATTAGAATTAATTCGTAAAGTTTCACCTACGAATTAATTGGAGCGTCGACAACAAATTGGTAAGATTAAGGGATTAAAATTTAAGAGAGTTAAGTAAAATTAATTAATAATTTTTACGGAAAAATTATTAATTAAATTTTGTGATATTCAGGATCGGTTCGAGGATTTTTATTTCGAGCCAAGAAATTTTCAGCAATTTGAGGTAAGGGACTTACTACTGGTTCCTCGACAGTACATAAGGATATTTATGTGACAGTAAGATTATTATACTACATTTGGGTTGCTTGATTTGGTGATAAGATGAATTAACTTATTAGGTGACGAGTTTAAGTTATTTTAATTAATAATTTTTATGAAAAATTATTAATTAAAATTGGATGAGTAAGGGATACTTCTACCGAACCCACACCTTGAGTGTATAAGGTATGGAAGATGGATTGGATTGCATGTATGCCTAGTGCAATGTTTGCTGTCGATGATCTGTTTATTGTGGTTATGTTTAGGAATGTTATGGGACACCTTATATATAACATTTTATGTCATGGTTGGCATGTTGGTTATGTGACAGATGAATTCCTTGGTTATTTTGTGGTATAATGATTTTGTCTTTGCATAATTAACTGTGTGGTGTTTATGCATGCCCTTGCATAAATATGTGGAATCTGTAAAGCAAGTTAACTGTACCTTGTAGAATGAAGTTATGTTTGTGACTGCTTTACTTTTTTATTGTGGTTTCTATTGGATTATGGTGTCTGTTAAATCTACCTATTAACTTTGTGTACTTCGTTTGTGGGACGGATTGACAAGTCTGTGTGGCCAAGTCGGTGTGGCATGTGTCCCGACATGATTGCTTTTGCATGTGGTTCCACAGGTTTGCTAAGACGATCCTGGCATTGGGCTATATGGGTGTTCCTATCAAACCATTTGACTGTGTGTCGTAGAGTCCAAGTTAATAAAGAGTTAACGGCCACCTAGTGGACTCGATGATATGCTTATGATAAATAGTCTGCTTATGGTTTGTGTGATAAACATGTTATTAAGTATCAATGCATAACTCGTATGTCAAGCTTAACTCTGTGGTACACTAACATGACATGTTTGGTTATGTGACGAATTGTTTGATACTGATTTAAGTGGTGATTATGTGGTGAGTTAACTAAATGACTTAGTTAACTGTTGGTGATGGTTATGTGAGAAGTTAAATAAATGGATTAGTTAACTGTTAGTGATGGTTATGTGAGTAGTTAACCAAACGGTTTAGTTAACTGCTAGTGATGGTTATGGATTGAGTTAACCGAATGGACTAACTCACGAGTTAGCTGTTGGTGATGGGTTAACTATGTTGAAATGGACTGAATGGTTATGTGACGGTATGTTAGAACGGATTGCTATGAAAAAACCAAGGAGGTTGTGTGGCGATACGTCTTTATGGTTTGCTATGAAAAAACCATAAAACAGGATAAAGGTGTGAGGTGATTGTGGTTCTCATTTTTTTAAAATTAAACTTCATATGTGTGCTTATGAATGTTTTGGACTAAGATCGCATGTTTTGGGACTGGTAGTTGTTAACTTTATCTATTAGCCATGTTGTACGTATGTGGGACGATGGCTGCTTTTGCATGTGGTCTCAAAAGTTTACTGGGACGATCTTGGCATTGGGTTGTCTGGGCGTTCCTACCAAACCATTTGATTGTGTGTTGTAGAGTACAATTTAATATGAAGTTAACAGTTAACTTAGTGGGCCCAGTAATGGGTCCCTTACTGGGTATTTTTATACTCACCCTTTTCATGTTTATTTTTTAGGTAAGTATGAGGAAACCGACGATGGACAGGAATGACCAGTGACCATGTCATCAGGGATTAGATTAACTAATGCTTCTGCTGCACCCTTCGTGATTTTATGTTTTCTAGTGTTGTTATTATTGACAAATGCTTCCGCTATATTTGTCAAGATTATGAGGTCTTATTTAAGTAACGACCTTGGGTTAAGGTTAAAAATCAGGGGCATTACAATTCACATGGAGGTAATGAATCATCTTGTAACTCATTTAGAAGTCCATTCTTTAGCAATCTTTCGATCCTATCGAGATCAATGTGACCTAATCTTAAATGCCAAAGATAAGTATTGTTATTAGGAGAAACTCTTAGCCTTTTATTTTGAGTATTAGTAGTTTTAAACATCTCATGATTCAGAACTCTTTCGCTTCATTCTGTCTTAATACATACAAGTTATTTTCTAACTTAGGAGAATAAATATGTATACCATTTTTCAAAATGAACATTTCATTAATTGAAAAAGAAACAGAGTACGATTATTCTAATAAGCAAGAAATATATACTAACTTCTTTCTAATCTTAGAAACTAAGTACAACTTTTCTAAGAACATAAATCTAAAAAACAACTTAACCGCTCCCACTGCACGAGTTGAAATGACATCTTCCGTTCCAACCTTGGGTGTCATCTCACCCTTCTCGAGCTACTGGAAAGAATTAGTTTTCTGTAAAGAAGAACAAACATGATGGCTCCTGAATCCAGTATCCAGGCATTTTGGTCATTTTCTACTAAACATGTTTCTAGAACAAGTAAATCATATTTACCTTCTTTCTTCTTCTCAGCAAGGAACTTAGGGCAATTTCTTTTTCAATGTCCATTGACATTTCAATAGAAGCACTTCTGGTCTTCCCCTTGGCTTTTATAGCAGTAGCAAGAGCGTTTTCCTTCCCTCATTTCTAGATTTTCTTGATTCCAAAAGTTGAAGGTGCAGATTTGGTTCTAGAGGATGAACCCTTCTTAAACCTCTTGAAGTGAGCAACATTTGTCTCTCCTTCTTTCTGTCTCTTCTTTTTCATAAGAGACTGAAAATTCTGCAATTTGTTGAGGAGGATAGTCAAGTTATACTCTATCTTGTTTATTATCGCATTACTACAGAATTGAAGAAAGCTCTTCGAAAGAGATTTCATGATAAAGGACACTTGATTGTGCTCGTTAATGACCGTCTCGTTCATCTCTACCACGTTGAAGTGGACCATCATGTCAAGAACATGTTCTCTAACAGATTGGCCCTCTATCACATGGCAATTATAAAGGTACTTAATAGCCTCGTGACAGATCTGAAAGAACGGTTGTCTAAACATCTCCTAGATGGAATCCATGATTTGACATGCAGTGACCATGGACTCATGCTTCTTGCTCAGTACATAAGACATACTAGCAAGGATGGCGCGAGCCTTTTCATTGACCTTTGTCCAGCGGTCATATGCATCTCTAACAGTCTGAAATACATTTTAAGCAGGAGAAGGAGGACATTCCTCCGTTAGGACGAAGCATAGATCATCGACAACCAGAATCGTATTCAAGTTCGACTTTCACGTTGCATAGTTTTTACCGATTAACTTTTCGTTCTTAAGCAATTGAATAATAGAGGAAGACATGCTGAGAATTACAACACAATTTATTGTGTTAGTTATCAATGTCTTAACCTATTAAAGTATCCAATCAATTAAGCAAAATAAACAATTAAATAACCCTAATCAAACAAATGATTTAATTTTTGCAACGATACTTCAGAAATTTAGAGCAACAGCCACCAAAGGGTCATTAGTCACTCCTCTCTTGAATTGAGACAAACTCAGCTAATTACTAATACCATAATGACTCTTATTTATATAGTTTTTAGCTACCAGTGTCCGGTCAAGGATTCATTAACTAACTTCATTCATCTCGTAAGTGTGACCCTACCATTTTTTCAGATCCTAGAGGTACGCTTCAACAGGCTACCGTTAGAAAAGACAACTGTTGAAGATTAACCTAAGAAACCTTATCCATTTCTGGAGTTTGCAGTGTTCCAGCTCTTATGATCAAGCCCTCAAAAGGAATGGTCGCTCTAGGATGACACGCAGGTGGATCATAGAAATCTCACGGTGCAACCTAATGGAGAAGATCGTAGGATACGTTGACACACGTTCTTCTTTCACTTACTATGAACATTTTATCCATTCACCTTGATATATCCAAGATATATTAACCTCATTACCCTTTACGAGTTAGGAATGAGACCTAATTGAACATTTTATCCATTCACCTTGATATATCCAAGTATTTTAGTAATTTTTTATAAAGGATATTTTAGTAATTTTGTTTAAGAATTAGGAAAAAAATTAATTTTGTAGTTTTGTTTAAAAATAAAAAATAATAAATAATAAATAAAATAATGTTTAATAAAAGAAAAAAAAAGAAAAGGAAAAAGAAAAAGAAAAGATATTTATTTATTTATTTATTTATTTAGTTTGTATTTATCATTTTATTTAAAAAAAACAATTTGGGTTTGTTTTTAAAAAGTGTACCAAGAAGAAGGATTTTTTTAAAAAAACTCAAGCTTTCAATTCATCCAATTGGATAAAGAGAAGATGATTTTTATTGTTTGGGTAAACTGATTTAGGGAAGAAGATGAAGAGAAGAAAGAAAATTGAAGGAAAAATGGGAAGGAAGGCCGAGAGAGAGAGGATGATTTTCTGGAAATTTTCAAGTTGAGTATTGAGGAAGAAAGTATGAAATTGAGCTCGATTCTTGGTCAAATTAAGCAATATTTATGTCTAAATTGTGTATAAAAGATAGAGAAAGCTGATGGAAATCTCAATTTGGAGAAATTTAGCCGAAGAGACCATTGAATTTGAAGAAAAAGAGCTCGGGCTGCTGGAAAATGCGAAAAACGAACCCGAAACTTTGAAAATTAAATTCTCCGTCTGGTATAGGTTAGAGCTTCTAATTGTTAGTAGATTGAGAGAATCGCCTCGTCGAAGTTGGATCAATGCATTGGCCGAAAAACTGGAACTTTTAATTGAGAAAGTCCGTAGAAGAAGATGTAATTTTTTTTATTATTATTATTATTATTAGAGAAATTTTCATATATAGAAAAAATACCAAAATATTTACAATCTATAGAAAAAAAATAGGCCGAAGTTTTTAATTTTAAGAAATACCAAAATTACCCTTTTCCATTTGATATTGGTGCAACCAATTTCTCCAATAACTTCATCTTCGATTTCAGCATCACCAATTTCTTTCTTATTCATCAATGTCTCTTCCTTCTTCATCTTTCTTAGCTTCAAGTACGCATCTCTTTTCTTCTTCTTCTCCTCCTTCTCCTTCTTCTGCGATTCTGGTTCTTATTTTTCTTTTTCTTCTTCATTCTTCTTCTTCGATAATTCTTCATGTTTTTTTTTTCTTATTTTTGTTCTTATTTTTCTTTTCTTCTTCATTCTTTTTCTTCTTCTTTTTCTTTAGTAATTATTCATGTGTTGAATTATATCTCTATCTATGACATACTGAATTAATTCTTCATCTTTTTCTTCTTCTTTCTTCAATGAACTATGAGACAGAGATAGACATCTTTGTTTGTTCGATATAGAAAGAGATAGAAATATATTTTTACAGGATCATCTGATTATTATTATTATTATTTGGGATCATCTTCTTCAAACTTCAACTTCCTCGTCTTCTTCTTCAACTGATTATATAACTAGATAGAGATAGAGTTTTATCTTTGTCTATCTGAGATTGACAATTATAATACTCTATTTTTTGTATACCACAAATAGTCAGAGATAGGATGCTATCTCTGTCTATCTGTGATAGACAAAGATATGTTTATCTCCATCTATCAAAGATAGACAAAGATAGATGTCTATCTCTGTCGTCTATCTTTTTGTTTACAGTGATAAAGCTCTATTATCTTTGTCTATCTCAAATAGACAATGTTAGAGTTCTATGATTGTCTCTCATCCAAGAAAAATTAGCAAAAGTAATAGAATTAAGTGATAGAAAGAGATAGCCATCTATCACATTCTATCTAGGATAGATAGGGATAGTTGTCTATCTCTGTCTATCTATACAGTTTTGGTTTTTACCGTTACATCTTGGGTTGGGGACTGTTTTGGTATTTCACACTATGGGCTGGGCTTTTTGGGTGAACTAATTCCATTTTTCAAAATTTTTCTATTAAGTGTAATTATTTTATTATTTTTTTCTATATTTGAAAAGACCCCTTATTATTATTAGGGGTTTTTTCAAATATAAAAAAATAAAATATTTACAGCCCATAGAAAAAAGTTAAAAATAAAAAAAGCCCAGCCCAAAACGTATGTAAAATACCAAAAGTGCCCCTAAATTTCTTTAACCGACGATTTTTTCTAGCCAGATCGGCGCATTCCTCTGCTTCAACTTTTCTCCTCATCTATCTCCATCTATCTCCATCTATCTCCATCTATCTCCATCTATCTCCATCTATCTCCATCTACTTTCTTCAACCCTATTAAACTTTTCTTCAACCCACTTTTTTTTTCAAAAAAACTTCGGTTTAAACCTTTACACATTCAACTTTTTCCAACCTAACAAAAATATTCATCTTAATGAAATTTCTCAAACCCAATCTCAACC
>JBBPDJ010000003.1:6828137-6843150 GCA_037974625.1 Cucumis cinereus
TGGATTTTGTATTGGAACAAAGAAAAATAAAAGAAAAAACAACAAAATCTTTCATTGAGGCATTTCATCAAACACATGGTAACCTATGTGATGAGACAAAGTGTTGGACATGGTTTTTGGACACAATCGTTTAATAGATTTACCTACCTAGTTTGCCAACATGAATTGAGTGCGAGCAATGAAAAGAAAGGGAACAAACCTGAAGTGGGCGGATGAATTTTGTCTTCTAATATTGCACGGCAAAAAATGACGTTTGGCGTGGCTATTGACGGAGACGAAGGTCGACAGTGAATATAGAGATGCGGCGTCGGAGTGGGTGGACCTCCGACGATGGACCTGGCAGACGGTGAACGGACGTTGAAGACAAAGAAGGTTGGGCGGTTGGGCGAACGAATTGATTTGGCTTCGGGCAAAACGTGAGAAAACAAAAGGGTAGTGCATTTTTTTAATGCTAGTGCAGAAGCTAAAAACATTAATGAAAAAAGGCGACGCGTTTTTCACGTTGTCTTTTCATGACGCGAAAAACGCGTCATGAATTTTCAGAAATCCAAAAAAGTTCGTCGTTTTCTGCCAAAAACCCAGTTTTGAAAAAAAATGACACATTTTTTCTTCCCCCTTCTCATTTTTACTATTCATAAGTGTCATGGTAGGTGAGATTTCTTGTAGTGCAACATGGGAGGTTGGCCGACAAAGGTTGTCAGGAAAATGGCAGCCAAAAGTTGGTTGACTTCGATCACTAAAATACCATCGCTGAAAAATGGTAACCAGAGCTTGTCCAACAGAGGACCGCTGAAGGGGGTTCAAAGTTTTTCATATAAATTAGGAAAAATTAAGCATTAAACACTCAAGATTCATTTTTCTGAAAGTTGGTTTTAAATGTTTATAAACTCGTTTTTTCAAATTTCATTTTAGGTGGTAGCCAAACACACAAAAAAATTTCAAAGTAAATTATCTTTTAATTTAATCACTTGAAAAATAATTCAAACACACTCTAAATGAAAGAATAAATATTTGTTAGGGCTGATAGTTTTTAACATGTGTGTATTTTCTATATTTTTGCACGAATAAGGTATTTTGTAGTAATTAATTGTATATTTGATCCCCATTTTCTTGAAATGATGTTTGTGAGAAGCATAATCTTACCCTTTGACATTTTCATGATATAATTTTTTTGGATAATTTTAGGGCCTATTTGTTATGACTTAGGAGGTTGGCCAATAGCAATTGTCAGAAAAATAATAGACGAAAGTTGACCATAAGTGGTCAATGAAAAATAGTAGCCAGAAAACAGTGACCAGAGGTTCATCGACGACGCTGGTCAATGGTTAACCTGCAATGGTCATTAGAAAATGATCACCCGAAATTTGGCCGGCGACGATTGTCGGAGGTGGGCTGGAAGTGGTTGTGGGGGAAAATGGTAGATGAAAATTGGTCATTGGCGGTTCCATGAACAACGATGGCCAGAGGTTAACCGACGATAGTCATTAGAGACGACAACTGGATGTTCGCTGACGATAGTCAAGAGAGACGATTATTGGAGGTTGGTCAGCGATGATCATCAGAGATGGTGATTGGAGATTTTCGTACAAATAATAAGTGAGATTAATCATTAAATACTCAAAACTCATTTTTCTCAAAGTTGATTGAAGTGTTTATCCTAAACCACATTATTTTATAAATTAATTTTTTCAAAATCTACTTTATTATTATTTTTTTAATTTTCTAATTTAATTACTTGAAAATGCAATCCTCACCCATCCTTAATCAATGAATTAGATAAATTTTGGAATTAGTTTTAAATGGTATCTTTTGTGTCGTATAATTGTTTTTTGGGTTAAAATAAGCTTTTGATATCTAGTTTTATTTTGGTGTCTTCGCTTCATCTAATACGGTTTTACTCATATTTTTTAAATAAATATTTAGAGAATTATAATTTCTGTTGGGACAAATAATATGAGTAATACATATTTTTCCCTTCGTTCATCTTTTGGCAACATTATTACAATACTATAAAAATAGTAATAATTATCATATTGCATGAATATGATTGAGCTGTGTCATCACTACAACTATTTTCCTTTTCTTATTTTTTTCTTGTATGTATATACATACATGTATGTATGTATATATATACATACATACATACATATAATTCATTTATCCCTATAGTTCAACACGTTATTTTTCCCCCTAAATTTGGTATAATGGCACATGGAACGAGTGGACAACTAAGTAGAGTATTTTGGTCTTGAGATATATACACACACACATATACATATACATATAAAACAGGGAATGAATTAGTTGTTTTTCTGTAAATGATCTGATGAAATAATTAAATATGTGAGGAAATACCAAACCCCAAAATTCTAAGTTTATAACTGTTTGAAATTTTCTCTCAAATGCAGTTGTAGTTATCAGAGACGCTAATTTAATTTAATACGATGAAATAGAGAGACACGAGCAAATAATATAATTAAATTTAGGAGAATTGTAATAGTTAGAAATTTTAGAAATAATAACTAAGTATATATAACATTTTTTTTAAAAAAAATCCAAAAACAGCGAACTCTATCAACAATGGACTTCTAGACTTTGCTATATTTTTTAAAATTTTACTATAGATTAGATATGTTAATGCTTTACAGCTATAATTGTAACTATCACTTAAATTTAAGTAATAGAAATTATAATTGAGTTTCTATTATAAACACTATTAATCAAATTCAACAAAACCATTATTAGAAAGAAAAAAAAGTGATAATGCATTTAATAGAGAAAGGGCAATATGAGTGAAGAAGTTAACCCAAGATTAAATGGTTGTATAATTGGTTAATACTTTAGATTTTACACTGCCCATTATCTTTTAATTCAATAATTACCGAGCGAAAGATCAAATCACCTGCATTTGATCTTTCCTAAACATGCTAAACTAGCTTTTCTAAACATGGTTATCTAACTTCATTAGGTTTTGAAAGTTTAAGACCGTGTTTGATCTACCTTTTCAAGTGATTAATTTAAACAATAAGCTGTTTTGAGATAAATTCACGTGTTTAGCAACCACTTCAATGCTATCGTGAAAAAATGAATTTATAAAATAGATTGATTTAGAATAAACCTTTCATTTCGACTTTTAGAAAAATCAATTGTTCATGTTTAATTAAAATGGTTAACCTATCCCTAATTTATATGAGAAACTTTTGTCACTGTTTTTCAATCGTTACCCACCAATTTTGCTTTGATAATAATTAAAGACTAATAAAAACACTTTTAATATATATATATAATAAAGCAAAAACAAACTTTTAACTTTTCGATAAAACATTTTTAAAAAAAGTTGTAAGACATATGTTTTTATTTTAAGAAATTTTATCTTTAAATAAAAATAAATTTTTAAAAACGTTTTTTTTTCTTTCGATCATTTTAAACTCGACTTAATTTATCTTGATTCTTTAACAATTTATCTCAATTTTGATTTACTTTGAATATTCTTTTTGAAAATTTATTTTAATTAATAAAACTTTTTAAAACTTTTATAAAATATCACAATTTATATGTGTATATTAGTAGACACATTGATCGTACCTCTTGGAAAGGCTTTGAAAATTATTTTGATATATTTTATAAATACTTTTTTAAAAGAAAAAAAACCATATAATCTACTTATTAAAATCACCAAAAAGGAAAACAAAGACCAAGAGAAAAAAATAAAAAAGAAAAAAAAGAAAGAAAGAAAGAGAAAGTGAAAGGTTTAGAAAGGGCCCCACGATAATCATCCCATAACCCAACCCCCCACCGCTAAGCGAATAAAACAGCCTGTGATCCAGCTGTTCCTTTTACTTACATACACAAAATACACTCTCTCTTCTCATTTTCATTTCCCACTTCCCCCCACCTCCCTCCATTTCCTCTTCTCCATTTCCCTCCGCCCGCCGTCATTCCACCACCATGTCCTCCGTCGTCCACACCTTCCACAAGACTCGCTCCTTTCTCCCCTCCAGGCCTCTCCCCGATGCCCTCCCCCTCTCCCACACCGACCCCTCCTCCGACCAAACCCTCCGTCGCCGCCTCTCCTCTCTCTCCCTCCGCATTCAGCCAATCTCCTCCCCTGCCACCGCTTGGGCCATTCGAAAATCCAAGTCCATGTCCTCCTTCGGAGATCTCGCCGGCTCCTCCGTCAGAAAGTGGTGGGACTGGGGCTGGGCTTGGATCCTCTCTCGCAAACCTATCTTCGCTAAAGATCTGGAGATGAACGAAGAGGAATCCAAAATCCTTGGATCTCAAAACAGAGGTAGTTGGAAACACGTGCTCTACAAGTTCAGATCCGAAATGAGAAAGCTGATTGGCTCTGATGCTGCCCTCCCTCAAACTACCCCCAACTATCGATCCTTCAATTTCCCCAACAATAATAGCGAAATCAGAACCTAATTAATCAAATCTCTCTTCCTTCTTTACCCTTCTTCCTCCATTCATTTTGTATCCAATTGTTCTCTTTCCTTTTCGTAATTCCTTGCCGGTGAATTCGAAGATCGATTAGGATTCCAATTTGACGATGATGCGGCATTGCTCTGGATCCAACCCAAATTAGGCGAAATAGAACAGCTTAAATAGGTTAGGGATATGGCTGTCATTATGTAGATTGTTATATTTTTACGTGCTGAATCTTTTTTTTTTTTTTATTTTCTTTTTTACTTTGGTGGATTTAATTTTGTACAACGGTGCTGTTATTTTTTTGTATTGTATTTTATTTTAATTCTTTTTCCTTTTTTTTTATTTATTTATTACGGAGGGTTAAAATGTAAAAATGTTATTGTATTACTATTATTATTGTTGTTATTATTACAACCTTTAATGTTGTGCTGCTGTTAAAATGGTCTTGAGCATTCGTAAAATACATACTCTTTAATTTCAATTATATTTTTAGCTAATTTGAACATATTAAAGACATAAATTAAATTAAATTGTTTTATTAAAACGTTGAATGTTTGAATATACTCATGTACGCCTAGTTAATACACAATTCAACCGAACGTGAATCAATGTAAGTTTATTGTACATTTAAATTTAACACTCTTCAAAATTTATATATTTCTCGTAAAAATAGTTAAATTCGAAACTCTTTTTCTTAAATAAATTATAAGATGATTTAAATAATGAATTTATTTGGTGGTTCTATACGTTTGAAATTGATTCTATACCACCATCATGCTTCTATCATAACAGAATTGACTCTATTTCTAAAATGTTTTTTTTTAATAATAAGTTGCTTATTGAATAATCAACTTTAAGGTGATTAATTTTTAAAAGAAGAGATTTAATATTACATTAAAGTTAAAAGGGATATTGTCATTAAAATTAACCAAATATTTAATTTACACTCCGTGACAAAATTGTGTGTGTTTTGCGTTAAAAGGTTAAGTATTTAGTTTTTTTCTATTATTATTCTTTAAAAAAAAAACCCTTAATTAAATTTGATTTATTTCAAAAGTGATCCTATTTAGTATCAAAATTCTTTAGAAGTGAATTAGTTAAATTATGTTTAAGTTAGCATTTATTAAATTTGGGTTTGATTATAAATAAAAAGAAAAATTAATATCACTTTAAATGGGAAAATAGTTACTTAGTAAAAATTAGAGAAATGAGAATGGCATGGCCTACGATTGAATAGATGAAAATGATGTTGGATCTCAATGTAAAACTTTAAATAGGAATAAAGTTGGTAAGACAATAAAATGAGAATGAAAGATGGCCTACAATTAGAAAAGGAAAAATAATAATAAAAATAAAAATACATGCAAGGGTTAAACAAATAAATATATTAATATTATGGTATTATTTATTATTTATTATGAAAATGAAATGAGAAATTAGAAAAGGAAATTTTTATTGGTGGTAATATAATGATATTATATAGTGTCGGTGATGATGGCTCACAATCATTGCCAGCGGGTTATTATGTGGACTCCAATGTGCAACCATTAACTCCTCATTCAAATCAACTTTGTTTATATTTCCTTCATTTAATATCTTTCTTTAATTTATATTCATTTCATTTTTTTAAAAAAACATATTCGATACCATTTTTTTTTTCAGACCCATCTGTTTCATAATATTTTCCATATTGGTGAAATTTTTATATATGGGAACGACATTAAAATATAAAGATTTTTATCTTATTTTGGTACCTAAATTTTGTATTTTGTTCTATTGTGATTCTCAAATTGTTAAAATGTATGTTTTAGCTCCTAAACTTTTGACAAAAAACATATTTTGGTCCATGCCGTTAGGATTTGGGATTTCGTTAACTCCTTAACGGAATGGTGAGGTGGTTTCTATATATGAATGATAAGGCTACCTAATAAGATAGTCACTTTTTAAAATCTAGGGTTTTAATTTTTAATTAGAGGCAAGATGGTAAATTGATGTTATGAAAAACTAAAAAAGGTTACTTTTCCTTCAAAATTTTGGCCATCACCATTTTTTGCACATTGACAATCTATTTCATTTTCTCGATTCATGTAAGCTCTTATTCCCTTCTCCTTTTATTTACCCGAATGTTTCTTAAGTTGTCAAAAAAAAGTTTGGAATACAAATTTTTATCCTCTAAAGGTTGAATCATTTTGATGAGAAAATTTAAAATCAATTTTATTTGGGTGAAGGATTAAGAAATTTGATAAAAGTTGAAAAGAATTAAGTTAATGGCAAAAAAGGAAATAAAAATTTGAAGTAAGGGGCAATATGATCATTTCCAATATAATTGTCTTATTATTATTTTTTAAAAAATAAATGAAACTAAAAAAGGAAGAAGTTGGGAGAATCTTCTTCCTTCTTCGTGAGCGCACCAACCCCCTTCAAAAAAATTTACACTCACTGTCAAACTATTTCTCTTCCATGCTCATCCACACGTCGATGAAGACTCCAACCGACGACGCCCACCAAATGTCGTCAAAACCAAAGCATGACCATATTCGTGCTGCTCAAATTCCTGTTTAGCTCACACATGCATCAAATCTGAAAGTTCTACACGTCGCCACCCTCCTAGGTCATTCGAGAGCTGCCATGCACCGCTCCGTCCAGCCCACACCTGACGTTTGTGTCCGACCGTACCGCTCAACCACGTTTCTTCATTGTTGCCTAAATTCTCATCCCGATAGTTGAGCCCCAATGTCTGATCCCTTACGATCTGTCACGGATGAATCTCGATCTATGTCGTTGGAGCTGTTGGAGGTAACTTTTGATGAGTATTTGTGAATTTCTTGGAATTTTTTAATACCCATAATCTTTTGATCAGATTAGTTGATACCCATCATGTTTAGATGTTAAATTTGAGTTGTTGGAAAGATATTAGATGTTAACCAACCAACGAGAAGTGTAATATGGGCGTTTTGGCATAATTTGGGTGAAAATCTAAACGTTTGTGAGTGAATTTTGAGCACCGATTGTATTTTGGTGTTAATATGGAACGCCCCATGAATTTGAATGCGAAGTTTCAAAGTTAGAAGGCGTTAGAGCTATTTTGATCAGCTTTTGGTAAGATCTTGTGTAACTTTAATGAGTTGTCTTGGAAATTTTTGAATATCCATTAAGTTTTAGTGTTAAAATTGGTTTATCTATGTTTTGGTTCTTAGATTCAAATTTTAGAGATTGAAAGTGGGATGTCTAGTAGTTTGAAGGTTGTTGGGGTGTTGTTTCGAAAGTTTTGATCTTGCTTGTGCAAATTTTGGAGTACCCAATAAGTATAGTATTGATACTTAATTTATCCATAACCTTTGGATGCTGGGAATTGGTAATTTTCGGTCATTAAGCCATTGTACGACAATATTAAGAGTATTTGACAGGCTTTTGTAAATGTTTAAACTGTAGAATCAATTGGTTTAGTTATGGTTGCTGGAATTGTTGGAATTCTAATCGTTATAATTAGATTATACATACAATGTGATATTTTTTTAGAACTTTGAAGTAATTTTGGAACAAGATACCCTTTGGAAAGTTTTAGACCAAATTGAGGTATTTAAAAAATAATTCAATTTAAGAATCTAGGAAATGAGGAATTGGGTTCATTTAAAGCATAAAGTAGCTTGAGTTGGCCTTATGAAGTGTTGGGTTTTATGTTCTAAAACTCGTAGATAGTAAATGCAATCCGTTGACCGTTGACTATTATTAATAAAGAGTTATGTAACATCCCAAAATTTAAAGTAATTCTTAATTTTTAATTATCAATTATCTTAATTAATTTAAGTTAAGTGGGTAATTTGATTTTGATTTGTTGGGATGATATTGATTTAGTATGGAAAGAAATTAGCAAGATTTTTTATTTGGTGGATTTTGTTTAAGAAAATTAAATTTATATATGTGGGTATATATTTATTCAATTTAAAGAGACTAGGTAAGAGAAAATAATATTTGGGGAGAGAGAAAGATTTGATTGATTTAGAGAAGATAAAAGATTTATTTGTATTGGAAAAGGAGAAGGAGAAGGAGAAGGAGAAGGAAAAGAAAATAATAATAATGGATATTATTAATAATAATAATAATAATAATAATATTTTTTTATAAATAAATTTTAGGTTTATTGCTTTACGTGAAATTAAAGAAAACAAAAGAAACCCTTCTTCTTCCTTATTAAGCGTCGGTAGTCCCTCACCGTGCAACTGGTCTCTCTGGCCACTGCAGCTCTCCGCGTCGCACCTCTATCAATGTTCGACATCAAGCCGTTTGCCCACATCAATCCGTCCGTCCGCGCCGCAACCCGCGTCGCAAGTTGCATGCCTTCTTCTCTGTCGAATTGAAGTCGCATTACGCCTTCCTACTCCAGATCGCGTCGTTCACTATTTCCTGACGTTCCGTAGCTGCGCCAGATCGCACTGCGCCCAGCTGCTCCAAATCGTGCTGAGCCCAGCCGCGTCTTGTGTCAATCTCCGATGGTTATGATCTCCAACCGTAAAGTGTCCCTGACCCTCAGATCTGTCCGCCGCCACTACCTTTTTGCGTTGAGTTTGGTATGGTTCTTGGAGAATTTAATTTGGGTTTTTGGGTACTCATTAAAGATTTATCTGAAGAATTTTCTTGGATTAAATTGGGTGTTTTTTCATTGGCTAAAGGATCAAATTGAAAGAGTAATTTGGAGCCGTAGAGTTTTCGCTACGAATTGGTTTAGAATCCGACGACCAATTGGTAAGATTAAAAAGATTTTATGGAAAGGTTAAGGTTAAAATAATAAATCATTTTTATAGGAAAATTATTAATGAAGTGTTTTATGTTTAGGATCGAATTGAGGACTAAATTTCAAGCCAAGAGATTTTGAATAAATTGAGGTAAGGAATTTGCTACAGGATCCTCAACAGTAAGTAAGATATTATGTGACTATGATAATGTTATGTGACTACGATAATGTTATGTGACAGTATGATGCTTATATGACAGTATGGATGTGTATGACAACGGTTGAATTGAATGATTATGTGGTTAGTTAATGGTGTACGAGATGAGTCTAAGACAATTTTAATTAATAATTTTTATGGGAAATTATTAATTAAAATTGAATATGTTATGAGAGTTTGAAAACCTATGAGCTGTACCATGTTATGCGTTTATGGTTTGTTATGGAAAAACTATAAAACATAACATCTATGTTATGCAAATGTGAATGTTGGATGAAATTTTCATTTATATGTTTATGATTGATTGGACTAAGAATGAATGTTTGGATTATGGTAGCTGCTAACTTTATCTATTAGCCAGTATACCCTATAAGAATTGTGTTCCTTCGGATTCACCAAACAGATACGTGTTCCTTCGGATTCTCCAGACAAAAATACGCGTTCCTTCGGATTCACCAGACAAATACGTGTTTCTTCGAGATCACCAGACAGATACGTGTTCCTTCGGGATCACCAGAAAAATATGTGTTCCTTCGGGATCACCAGACATATACGTGTTCCTTTGGGATAACCAGACAGATACGTGTTCCTTCAGGATCACTAGCCAGTTATGAGTGTTCCTACGAGATCATTAAATTATGTAGCATAGGGTATAGGTTTAATAGGAAGTTAACCGTTCACCTAGCGAGCTCAGTAGTGGGTCCTTTACTGGGTATTTTTATACTCATCCTTTCTATGTTTGTTTTTTTTTCCAGACAAAGGTAAGAGGAAGCTGGCGAAGAACAAAAGGAATCCGTGATCATGCCTTAGGGACTAATACGACAAAATGCTTCAGCTGCAGATTTGATGATTTTATGTTTTCAGAATTTATGAATAGTTTTAGTTTTCTTTTTTTATGAAAGTTGCATGTTTTACTTAGAGCCCGAACATCGATAGTTTTACATTGTTTTATTGATTTATTTATTTGATTTTCTACATAAAGATGATTTTTACGTTTCTTTTTAATTGTTTTTAATAAAATGATTTAAAATTTTCATGAGCTCGGTTTAGAAATCTTGTTTTTGTTCAATTAATGACCTCGGGTTAAGGTTGAAAATTCGAGACGTTACAGTTGGTATCAGAGCCTGAGTTTTTAGGTTCTATAGGCTGACTTATGATATAAGTTAATGATATATGTCCCTATAGTCAATACGGTTCCTTCGTCCTCGTCAGGTATGTTTTCTTGATAAGATGTTTTATGGATACAAGTATATGATTTTGCCTATATAAACTGGAAATAAGATGAACTATTTATGTGGCTGAGAACCTATAGAAAAAGGTTGTTGATTGTTAGAAAATGCAGTCACGCAGAGGTGTCGAAAGGGGTGGTCGGGGTGGAAAAGAAGTAGGTCGAGATCAACCTGCTGAACAGACTGTAGACCCTGGCGCAACCTTCAACAAAGCTGACCTTACTGCTTTAGCAGCTCAGATGCAGTAGATGATTACGTCAGAAGTGACAGCGACTATGGCACAATTCCAGCCAGCCCCAACAACTCCTATTCAAAATCAAGTTGCACCAGCTGTACTAGAGAACCTACCTGATCGACTGTTGGCAGAGGCGAAACATCTGAGAGACTTCAAGAAGTATAACCCTTAAACTTTCGATGGGTCGCTGAAGGACTCTACTAAAGCGAAGTTATGGTGTCGTCGTTGAAGATATTTTTCGATACATGGATTGTCCGGACAACCAGAAGATTCAGTGTGTAGCGTTTGTGCTTAGAGACAGGACTGTTATCTGATGGAAATCTGCTGAAAGAAGGTTGGCTGGAAATCCTCGTGCTATTACGTGGAAACAGTTCAAGGAATGCTTCTATGAGAAGTTCTTCTTTGCCAACCTTAGAGATGGCAAGCATCATGAATGTTTGGACCTGAAGCAAGACCAGATGACAGTAGAGGAGTATGACCAGGAGTTTGACGTGTTGTCTCGTTTTGTTATGAAATTAGTTACAATTGAGTTGTCTCGAGCTGTGAGGTTTGTGAGGGGCCTAAGGAAGAATCTATGAGGTTTTGTTCGATCTTTTAATCCTACCATCCATGCCGAGGCACTGCGTCTTGCAATTAATGCAACGATCGTGATGATGATATCCAATAGAAGCTATCAGAAAAGAAACCCTCCTCTGGACAAATGAGAAAAGCTGAGTAGACGCCTGCAGAGGTTTCATAGAGGAAGTCAGACCAGGAGACTCTTGATCCACCACAGAAGGTTTAGAAATCGGTCGGATCATTACGACACTACCAGCAGCAGATCGCTGAGCAAAGAGGAACCTGGAAGGATTGACCTTTGTGTAAAATCTGTAGAAAGTACCATGGAGGTCATTGTCTATTTGGCACTGGGTATGTTTTAGATGTAAGCAAGAGGGTCATACAGCTGACAAGTTTCCTAGTAGTTAGACTACATATGGTATCAGACCAAAACTCTCCTAGTAAGATGTGGTTAATGGACGAACCAAGCCGAAGCTGGTGGGTATGTAACACCCTAACTTTAAGAGAGGAACATGAATGAACCGATATCACATCTGAATGAGATGGATCCTGAGGACATGAAAGTAAGGTTAAAAAAGGCTTAAAGGAAATGAAAGTTACTACCTATGCCAACAAGGTGCACCTTCCTTTTCGATGGCTCAATCATAGGAACTTTAAAGTTAAGCGTGCTTAGATTGGAACAATTCTATGTTGGGTGGCCTCTTGGGATTTTTTCTAGGATGCATGTGAGTGAGGACAAAGCATGCTGAAAAGACTCGTGTTGGTTTGTGGGGACAACTTTCACTCTAATAAGCCTTTAAACCAAATATGGATTCCAAATCCTAGACCTGGGGCATTATAACTTAATATTCCAATAAAGAGTTTTTTATTATTTTAATTACTTTTGTCTTATTAATCCAAATCCAATAAACTAACATCGTAAGCTGATTTATGAGTCTTGAACTTTATGTGGAGACATAGAAAGATGAATGTTCAAGATACAACTTAAAAGGTCTATAGTATAGGGATAAGGCTGGATACCTTATCCTAGTAACTCTATGGATACGACTCATTTTGTATTTATGATACAAATACAAGGATTCAACGTGTCCATGTAGGTGACACGCAAATGGGGGTATCCTATGCAATGAGTTTGCATAGGACTGGACCACAGAATAGTAACCACTAGATGTAACTCCGTTGGCTAGTTAGGTTTCTATTTTAATAGAATAACCTAGGCAACTTAGTCTTAATCCTGAGTGTATTATGAACTCCTATTTACGAGGATTTTCCTTTGATTTGTACGGGTGAGAGTGGCCAGATTGTCGACTTAATAAGCTTACTATTTTGGGAACAAGACCGAGTGGAGAGTTGAAAACATAATCACACAAGACAAAATTTACTCCTTTCCAACTTAAGGGTAAGTAGATGAGTGTTTCCTTAAATGGTATGTTCGAGACTTGTACAAAGGGGCATACTCTCTCTATGGCAGGAGAGGGATATCTGTTTTTTGGTTGGACCATAATAGGTTGTTCATTAGAGGATCACTAGTATTTAAGGACTAAGTAGTAACCTAGGGGTAAAACGATAATTTGACCCAACTGGTGTTACAAACATTTGTGAAGGACTAACTTGCTGTTATTGTTCTATATCCGTGGACACATAAATATATCTATAGTGAGAAGTGTTCAGTTGTGAGCCGTTAGTGGAGTGTACAGACAGTTAACAAATATTGATTAATGTGGTTAATGAGTTTAGCCAATTAATCCCATATAGTTATAGTTTCTGATTTGTAATTACAAGAAAACCACCATTTAACGATGCAAAAAATGTGTCACTAATAGATTTTGTGACACATATTTTGCGTCCTTGTATCTACTGTCAACATAGGGCCTTTAACGACATAAAAAAAAAAACGTCGTTGTTTGTCCATTCATGACACTTATTTTGTGTCTTTATTTATTCTTTCATGTCATTTTAAACGCGTCATTGTTAAGTGGTCGTCGACAGAAAAAAGGGTTCATCATTGAGGTTCGAATTGTGTATTTTCTGTCAATTATGTGATATTCGCGACACATTTTTTTGCGTCACGGTTTTATTTTCAGTAACTTCAAATTTGTGTCAATATATGTGCAATGATAACATTTTTTTTGTTACAAATTGATTGTGGACGACACATTTTTGTGTCATTGAATTTACTATAGCAACACGACTTTCAGTGTCATGTATTGACTATATTTGACTTTTATGTTTTCTATCAAGAAATTACAATTGACGACAATTAATTGTATGAGAAAAGTCATCATAAAATCGAAAAATGTTTCATATATTCATAATGAAGCATCAATTACATTTCAAAGTAAATATTTATCATTATAAGTTAATTAGGTCCCCTTCCTAGCTCGTAAAGGGAAATGGGGTTAATATATCTTGGATATAATTTGAAATGTTCAAATTGACTTAGGAAATTAATATAATGTATGGTGATACATTATAATATAAAGTTCATATCTTAATTAAACTTTATAATTTAATTTTATTTTGGATGTGATTCAAAATTAGGTTATGAAAGATTAAAATATGTGAATAAGTTCAAATATTATTTTAATGTAAATTAGATTAATATTAAAACTATAGATTAAATTAAATTTTATTTGATACGATCGGAAGATTGGTAAAGAATGGACTTGTAAATGAGTTAGAAGATAATTCATTATCTCCATGTGAATCTTGTCTTGAAGGAAAGATGACTAAATGACCTTTTGCTAGAAAGATTATAAAGCCAAAGAGTCACTTGAACTTGTACATTCAGACATTTGTGGTCTGATGAATGTAAAAGCTCGAGGAGGTTTTGAATACTTCATCTCTTTCATAGATGATAGATGATTATTCAAGGTATGGTTATTTATACCTAATGGAACATAAGTCTAAAGATCTTGAAAATCTATTAGGTAAAAAGATTAAAATACTTCGATCTAATCGAGGTGGAGAGTACATGGTTTTAGATTCTAGGCCTATATGATAGAACATGAAATCCAATTCCAACTCTCAACACCTGGTACACCGCAACAAAATAGTGTATCAGAAAGGAGAAACAGAACCTTGTTAGACATGGTTCGTTCTATGATGAGCTATGCTCAATTGGTTAGCTCGTTTTAGGGGTTTGCAGTAGAGACTGAAGTTCTAATCTTGATAATGTTCCCTCGAAAAGTGTTTCTGAAAAACCTTTCAAGTTATGGAGAGGACAAAAATCTAATTTAGGTTACTGCAGAATATGGGGTTGTCCAGCACACGTGTTAGTGACAAATCCTAAGAAATTGGAACCTCGTTCAAGGCTATGCCAATTTGTTGGTTACCCCAAAGAAACGAAAGGTGATCTATTCTTTGATCTACAATAAAACAAAGTGTTTGTATCAACAAATGCCACCTTCTTGGAAAAAGACTACATGAGAGATCATAAACCACGAAGCAAAATGATGGGATAAAAACCCATCGCCGCGGAAGAAATCCAGAATCATCTCAATTTTATTTTGGAAAACTTTAAAAAACCATATTTTGGAAAAATACAGAAAAAAGTTAATTCAGGCTAAGCATGCTTTTTGTAAATTACAGAGAAGAAAAAAAACTTACTT
>JBBPDJ010000003.1:6843250-6882091 GCA_037974625.1 Cucumis cinereus
ACACACACACACACACACACACACACACACACACACACACACACACACACACACACACACACACACACACACACACAAAAATTACATAGATTCCTTTAATTGAACTAGCCTCACTTCCATTTTTTCGATATTTTCAACGGTCGGTCACTACGTCTCCTCCAACGAGCCAATCGACTGTTGGTCAGTGCGCTGCTCGCCACGTCGAGCCAAGCTCTGACGCATCGCACACCAAGTCCACCGAGCAGCTTTGCCTTGTCTGTGAATCGATCTACTCCCAGTCGTGCATCTGTCTTCCCGTTGCCTCTCGCCGTTGATTTCTGTTGCCTAGCCTTTGTTACACCATCCTCTATTTAGGTTGTCGCTACCTCTGTCTTCTTAGGTGAGTTTTAGAAGGTTTCATGGGTGAATTCTAATTTGGATTTTTAGATACCCATTAAAGATTAAATTGAGATTTATTTTAAAACTAAATTGGAATTTTCTTGGTTTATTGAAGGAATATTTGGAGCTTTCATTTTGAAATTAATTCGTGAATTTCTCCCTACCAACTTATTTTGAATTTTCGTTGACAATTGGTAAGATTAAATAATTAAGTTGAAGAGTTCAAAGGTAAATTTAATTGATAATTTTTAATTAGGAACTTATTAATTAAATTTTGCCCATCTCTATGGACAATTTACAGAGATAGATGCCCATCTCTGTCTATCTCTTGTTTTGTGACACAGATAGATAGTTTTTGTCTAAGTCTTCTAGATTTATAGATTCGATTAATTCTTTTTGTCTCACAATAATTGAAAGGCACCCAATTTTCATCTTTGTCCTTAATTTGAAGAGCCAATAATATTTTTGTGATAGAAAGATATAGAAGTCTATCTTTGACTATCATGGATAGAAAAAGATAGACGTCTATCTAGAAATACAAAGACAGAACTTTATCTCAAATTATCATAGATTGATAGAGATCGACAGCTATCTTTGTCTATCTCTTTGTTTTGTGATAGAGAAAGATAGCCTTCTATCTTTGTCTATCTAAGATAGAAATATATTTCTATCTATCACAATTGGATAGTTAATTTCATCAAAGCTCATTTATTCTACAAATACAGCAAACCAAGAGCTACAACCAGACCATCAAAACTCATTTATTGATGTCTATCTCAAATAGATAGTGATAAAGCTTTATCTTTGTCAATCTCAAATAAACAATGATAGAATTCTATTATTGTCTCCCATCCAAGAAACATTAGCAAAAACAATAGAATTAAGTGATAGAAAGAGATAGGCAGCTATCACATTTTATCTAGGATAGATAGGGATAGTTGTCTATCTCTGTGTCTTGATAGATAGAGATAGACATCTATCACATTCTATCTATATAGTTTTGATATTTTTTACCGTTCTGTTTTGCATTTTTTATGGTTGTCGATCAATCGTGGGTTGGAGACTTTTTTGGTATTTCACACTATGAGCTGGGCTTTTTGGGTAGGTTAGTTTCGTTTTTCAAAATTTTCTATTAAGTATTATTATTTTAATTTTTTTCTATATTTAAAAAGACCTTTTTTTTTCTCTTTTCACTTTTTCTTTCTGTAAATATATACTAATTCATGTCTTCATAATTTTTAAATTAAGTTTAAAATAAACCTATCATTTCAAATTACGAAAAGAATAAATTTTAAAAATTTATGTTTGCTTAAAAAATAATAATATTTTAGTTCAAATTCAAATTTTAATCAAACTATCAAATTATTTTTTTAAACAAGGAAACTATCACTTTTTTTTCCCTAAAATTTTGATTTTAATCAAAGTTTTCAATTAAGAGATAATCAAATTATAACGATCAAAACTATTTTAAAAAAGAGTAACTAAGAGACAATTATCTTAATTTTTTTTTAAAAAAAAACTAGATTGGGGATTAACATGTTGGTTCAGTCAAAGATCACAACTTTTTAGATATATATATTTTTTAGATAAAAATTTGAATTAAGATATATCAAAATATTCAAATAAAAATTTTACAAATTACTTTTTAATTCGAGATGGATATCTGAATTAGAATTCGTATTTTTGAAGTAGAAATAAGTTATTGTTTTTTTTTTTAAAAAAAAAGAATAGAATAGGTTATTATCTATATTCACAGGATTTAAATACTAAAAATGAATCACCCTCGATTCAATCATAATTGATTTTTTTTCATTTAACGCAGTTTTGAAGCTATCAATGAGTTTACCTAATTGAATAACAAATTCAATAAATTCCAGCAAACAATGTGTCTTTTTTCTATATTTCTTATTAATAAAGAATACAAGGGATGAAAAATTTATAGGCCATAATAAGCCTTGACAAAAAAGAAAATAAACAAGAATATAAATGATTACACAAATACCCTTAGTATAATTATTTCTAACATTCTCCCTCAAGTTGAGGCGTAGATGTCAATCAGACCCAACTTGCTAATACATTAGTCGAAATTCTGCTTGAGTAACCCTTTAGTAAGAATATCAACAATTTGTTGATTTGATGGAATGTATAGAATATGAATACTGCCATTGTCAAGTTTCTTTTTAATGAAGTGTCTATCAATCTCCACATGTTTGGTTTTATCATGTTGAACAGGGTTATGAGCTATGCTTATAATGCTTTTTTTATCACAGAATAACTTCATAGGTAAGTCACAGTCCTAATGAAGGCCAGACAGGACCTTCTATAGCCAAATCTCTTCACAAATTTCCAAACTCATAACTTGGTATTAAGCTTTCGCACTACTCCTAGCAATAACCAAGTGCTTCTGGCTCCTCCAAGTTATAAGATTTTCCCACACAAAGGTATAGTGTCTCGAAGTAGACTTTCTGTCAGTCACTAATCCTGTCCAATTTGAGTCGGTATAGGCCTCAATGCACTTGTTGCTAGTTTTTTAGAACATCAACCTTTTTCTGAAGTAGTTTTCAAATATCTTAGGATACTGTTCATAGCTTCCATATGTTATTCGTACGAAACTTGCATAAACCGACTCACTGTACTAACTGCATACTAGATATCTAGTCTAGTATGGGATAGATAAATCCATTTTCCCACTAATCACTGATACTTTTCTTTATCAACAGGAACTTTGTCAACAATATTTTTCAGTTTTACATTGAACTCCACAGGGATATCGGTCGAACGACATCCAGTGATACATGTTTTCTTCAGTAGGCCAAGTGGATATTTCCTTTATGAAACCGAAATTTCTTCCCTTGATCGTGCAAACTCCATACCAAGGAAGCACTTTAGATTCCTTAGGTCTTTAATCTTAAACTAGTCACCCACTTTCCTTTTCAGCCTGGTAATCAGTAGTGTCATCCTCTGATAATACAATATCATCGACGTAAACAATCAACACAAGATCTCTTTGTAACCTTGAGACTTAACAAATGTGGTGAATCTTCCAAACCAAACCTTGGGAAATTGTTTCAAACCATAAAGAGATTTTCAAAGTTTACACACTCGATGGTTAAATTAGACCTTAGAGCCTGGAGGGGAACTGTACACTTATTCTTCAAAATCACCATTTAAGAAGGCATTTTTTACATTAAGTTGATGAAGAGGGCGCTCCTTATTGACCACAAGGGATAGAGAACCTTGAGTGTGTTTAACTTTGCCACAAATAAAAACGTCTATAAGTAGTCTATTCCATACATTTGAGTGAACCCTTTTATAACAAGTTTGGCCTTGTATTTGTTAATTGTCCCTTCTAATTTATACTTCAGAGTGAATGCCCATTTGCACCCCACCGTCTTGTGTCCTTTAGGAAGATTACACAGATCTCATGTCTTGTTTTTCACAAGAGCTCCCATTTTTTCCATGACAGTTGTCTTCCACTTAGGACTTTCCATAACCTCATATATATTCTTTGGTATTGTTGTAGCATCAAGAATTGTAGTGAAAGCCTTGAACTTAGGCGATAGACTACTGTAAGATATTTAGTTACACATAGAGTGCTTTGTGCACGATCTCGTGCCTTTTCTCAAGGCAATGGACATGTCAAGAGAGAGATCGGAACTCCCTGGTTTATCTGAGTCACTCGAACTAGTCTCACCCAGTTGTGTTTCAGCTTTATTTTCATCACATCTGACAGCTTTCCTTTCTTCTGGAACTGTTACATTATCCTTGTCTTCCTCAACCACATCAACAATATTATCCTTAACATACAAGATATTGTTATTAGAATAATTAGTACCTTGAGTATGGGTCGTTTCAGAGTCATGGACCGAAGCGGGTGGAGCAGTAGGAGACACCACTTCCTTTCTAAGATTCTTTCTATAATACGTTATCCAGAGGACTTGGTTGGTAGGAAGAACTGTGTTGTGGGAAATGAGTTTCGAAGGCACATAAAAACCTAAAGGAATGAAGGAGAAAGAGTTAGACTCTTTACTTACATTCTCCCTTCAAAATGATTAACGGGAAAGAACGGTTTTTTTTTCCTTTTAGGAAGGCCACATCCATGGACACAAAGAACTTTCGAGAAGATGGGTGGAAATACTAATAGTCTCTCTAGTATAGGGGATACCCCACAAAGACACATAGGTGAGACTGAGGAAAAAACATGGTTTGGTTAGGGACCGTAATTGTGGACAAAAGCAACACATCCAAACACCTGGAGAGGAATATCAGGTATAAGTGAGATGGAAGAGTAGAACTCCTTGAGACACTTTAGAGGAGTTTGGAGATGGAGAACACAAGATTTCATCTGATTAATGAGGTGAGCCCCATTGAGAATAGCATCCCTCCATAAGTAAGATGGTAGAGATGTGGACAACAAAAGTGATCAAGCAACCTCAAGGAGGTGACAAATTTTTCATTCATCTACTCCGTCTTGCTGAGGGGTATAAGCTCAGAAGCTTCAGTATGCAATCTCTTTAGATGACAGAAACTCATGAAGGAAATGATTTAAGTACTCTCGACCATTATCACTACATAGAATAGTGATTATCGTGTTGAATTGGATCTCGATGATGGTGTAAAAACGTTGGAAGATTGATGAAACCTCAAATTTATCAGTGAGGAGAAAGACCAAGTGAGATGGGTATGATCATCAACGAAGGTAACAAACTAACATTTCTCCGAGGTAGTAGTGACCCGGAAGGGCCCCCAAATATTGTTATGGATAAGGTAAAGGGTTGGCTAGGGTTGTAGGGTTGAGAGGAAAACGAGACCCGAGGTTGTTTTGCACGAATACAAACATCACAAAACAATGCTGAAACATCCAGTTTAGAAAACAAATCAGGGAAAAGGTATTTCACATATTGAAAATTTGGATGACCAAAACGAAATGCCACAACATACAATCGTTTTCAGAAATAAAATATAAGAAGACAGGAAACAAGTCCTAGAACGGTTCCTAGAGAAAGCATCATCGTCAAGAAAGTAGAGTCCCCCTACTGTGTTGGGTTGTGCTAATCATCTTCCTCGAGCTCAAGTCTTGAAATGAAACAACATCAAGTGAGAAGATAGCTCGACAATGTAAGTCCTAGTTATCTTATAATCGTCAGTAAATTGTAAGATATTTTGGACACATGTAAAAAATTATGTAAGGTAAAACCATCAATTTGTGAAATGTGACCCTTGCCTGCCATGGGAGCAAAGGATCCATCAACAATTCTATTTTTTTCAGTTCCAACACAAGGTAAATATGATATAAACCTTTCAGATGAGCTTGTAAGATGATCCGTAGCACTTGAATCAAGAATTCAGGGTTTCCTACCATCAAAGCTGATAATATTGAACGATTGAGAGTTACCTGATTGTACAATGGCTCCAAGTCAAGACGTACCAGGATCACTGTGATTCCCTGTAGGGATTGAGTTCGGTGGGGCACCAACAGAATCATTCATAAAGGCCTTACAAGAGTTGTGCTTGTCATTCGACAAGCGTCTTTTATTGTTCGGTGGCCGCCCATGTAATTTCCAACAGTTCTCCTTTGTATGCCATGGTTTCCTCCAATGTCACATATCGTGACGGGTTTCTCATTCTGCTTGTCACTGTCAAAGTTGGACTTTACACTGAAGGCAACAAAATCAATAGATGAAACAACTATGATGTTCATTGCACTCGTACGGTCTTCTTCTAAACGAACTTCTAAGCACACCTCCATTAAGGACAAGATAGGTCTTTGCCTAGTATTCGACTACGAATCAAGTTGAACTTGAAATTCAGACCAGCATGGAAATTTATGTGCATAGATCCATTTTCTCTCAGATTAGAGATAATTTGTTAAAGTAGGATGTAACATCCATGGTCCCTTGGTTGTACTCATGAACATGTTTTCGTAAAGTGTAGTAGCATACAATAGTGGTTTTTCAAAATCTGAGGTTTCATACTGTTAATAACAAGTACCGAAGAAGAGAGTCATCCCCCTTCCAAACTCATTTTTAAGGATCTTTTGGCCTAGGTTTAAGTAACTTCCTTGTTAAATACTTAAATATATGTCGTCCCTCAAGAGCCATCTTAATGGATTGGGACCAAGAGAAGTAATTCTGACCATTCAGTTTCTCCTCTACAATTAAACCTGATTTTTCCACTGAACTAGAGAATAATTAGTAGTATTTAATGTAGGAAAGGATGTTACGGGAATCTTTGAATACATCATTAGGTTTAATGGTATAGTACAATTGGTATGATTTGACTTTGGGTTTGTTGAGGCACCTAGAGCAGCCCCGAGAGCTGTTATTTGTTGCTGAAAATTTATTTGAAGGTTTGCCAGTTGTCGTTGAATCATGGTCAGGAAACACCATTCTAACTCTAAATGTTCAGTGATATGCCACAAACAAATTTACCCATCTGATGAGTAGAAGACTCACCACTATGAACCTTAGGATAATGATCGGTAACCAGGTTAGAGAAATATGTCGGTCCGATCGAGAAGAATGAGTGATGGTTCTGTACTACCGACGAAGTAGGGATCAGAGTGGATACCATGGAAAGAGATGTAATCGGTAGAAGGCCTGCCAGTAGGAACGAGTTCGTCACATGAACGGGGTCACCGATGCAGGAGGAGAGTGGGTTGTTGACGAAAAAGGAAGGGAAACACCGACTGGCGGACAAGGAAGTGGAGGAGAATGATCGATGCAGACACGAGAATGGTTGTCGTCGATGATAACCAATTTGAGCGATTATTTAAGATCACTCAATCTTATTTGTTTTTTATAATTTTAAATTTGAATTAAATCATTGTTAATTTTTTTTATTGTTAGTAGTTTTTAATTGGTTTGTATATTTTTATGTCTATCTTATTTAATTTATTTATTACTGATATGATTTAATTAACTAATTTTGGCAATTATCTAGGATAACTCAATCCTATTTATTTGTTATAATTTTAAATTTGAATTAAACCGTTGTTTTTAAAAAGAATGATTTAGTCATGTTATATCGTTTTCAATGAGTTAGTAATGAACTTTGAATTAAACAAGTAGCAAAACTAGTGCATTCTTTCCAAATTTTATTATTTTAGATAGCAATTGTAATTTGTTTTATTATGATTACGATTTTTATTATTCTAAAAGACAACAATCTCAAGAAAAGTTTCTATTTCTTTAAACATGTATCTATCCACTAGTTCAATTTTTGTGTTTTTGGTATGACTCTACAACGAGTAATTAAAGTTTACTTTTTATGGTGCATGGAATGAAAGTTCATAATATCACGATTATCGTGTTGTTGAGGCTTATATTTCATTTGATCATTCGTTCCAACAAGTTATTGATTGTATTCAAGGTAAACTTTTACAATTTTCTAATGATACCATTATCGAATACAATGCAATCGTTTATCAATTTTGAATAGAAATACAGTGCAAATGAAAAGAGTCGATTATGAGATTCCAACGTAAGAGATTCAAGAGATAAAGAGGCGGATTTTTCAGCCAATTTGAATTTTAAATTGGTAGTTTTATATCATAATCGATTTGATGTGACCACCTTTCGAAAAATATTTTTAGAATGAATCAATATATAATTTGTATATTACCATTTTGATTTTAATTTATACTAGATCTTTAGATTTTACATTATCTTATTAATTCTTTATTATAATAAATTCAGATTAATATATTTGCTGCCTATTAGGATTTTAGGGATTACTTTATACATATAATTATCTAACAAACAGTATATTTCATTTGGATTTGATCATTTTTTTTGCATTTTTAATCACATTTTATTCATTATCATCTTATTATATTATTATACCATTAATTTGTCTTTTTGACAAACAAATAAGTATTCACTTTTTCAATCTTGTTGTTCTTGCTACGACCTTGCAACGAGTTAGACTTCTTTCTGTTTTTTTTTCTTTATAGGTTCGTAGTTTTTGTGGTTGGTAGAGTTATAAATATAGTATAATTGTTCAAACTTAAATGAAATGAAACTATGAATACGACGTAATTGTAAATAAACAAGCTCTTTTCTTGATTTTTCTCCCTCAAATTTTATTTGAATTTATATTTTAATATCAAATTAGATTTTATCTAACTACTTTTCGAATTAATCACAATACACAAAAACTTCCTTTTCTTTCTACTTTATATATATATATATTAATATTTAGCAATCTAAATAAAATAAGATAACAAAAAACCATAAATCTCATTTTCTTCACTTAACCGCCCCAAATCTCTTTTTCTCCTTCTCAATCTCATGTTTCTGATCGTTGTTTTAGCAACCCTTTCTTGTATTACATCATCTTAGCTAACTTTTGACGTTCACCCTGATATGAAAATCTTAGGGTTTGAAAATTAGGAACCCAATTGATGAACCCCTAATATCAAATTTCAAAACTCTCAAGTCAATTTGTCAACAATCCAAAGGGAAGGACTGGAATTGTATTACCTTTTGATCAAAGATCAGGAGATGAGACTCAAAGTTTGAACACTCCACAAGCAAGATGATCAAACTTACCTTAATACTTAAGCATGCAACCCTAGATCAAGAATTGAGCTTTGATATAATCATTGAGCTTTGTTTCATAATCAAAGCTTTAAAATCCTACAAAAACTTAAAAGAGAAACTTGGCAAATTTTGTGGAAGCTCACCTATTAGAAAACCAACTAGTTGGTTATCGTCACAAAATTTTAAAGTCACATTTTTTGATTTTCTCTCATCAATGTTTGCCTTTTTTTTCTTTTTCATATATTTTTGTTGCTTTTGTCTCAATGACATGCCTTTTGTCTTCCAACTCACACACAACAATTTTTTCTTCTCTTAGAAGCAATGATACAACAGTAGGATCAGATATTACTTTGGACTCTAATGGACTAGAAAGTATGTCAGTTCATGTTCACTACCATCTACTTCCTCTACCCTACTACCATTAACAGATGTTTCTCTAATGACTTACTAGACAAAACATCATGTTCATGCATTGACACAACATTATTACACTTCCCTTTACTAGTGGTGGCATTAAAATTGAGCTTAGATTAAGTATACCTTGAATATTTCCTTTAGAGTAGCATTTCTATCTTGATGGCAACATGCACCATTTTTTCTCGATCGACAAGCATACCGGCAATTTCCTCATTAAATCCATAGTAAAATCGATCCATGGTAGTTTCCTCTTCCTCGTATATGTTAACATTCTCAAGTAGTAACAACAACTCTTTATAGTAAGTGTTCACACTTTTGCTCACTTGCTTCGAAGCTTGCAATTTGTGAAAACCTTTAGGAACAAAACACATTCTCATTAGCACCTTGATTTCTTTCCACGTGAGCGCTGCATGATTTCCACTTCTCCTCCTTTTCGATAATCAATACCTCCATCATGTTAGCACATATCTTCAAATGTAGAAACAACAAGTTTTACTCTTTCCTTTTCACTGTAATTGTGATATTCAAATATGACATCAATTTTCTCCTCCCATAAAAGATACACATATGGATTTGAAAATCTTTCAAATAATAATGGAAGCATGATTCGATCAATATTGTAACTATTTCTTAAACTTCTTCTTCTGTAATACATTACTTACAAAAGTTCAACTCTTATAACTAAGAAATTTCAGCAGCTTAATTGACGTGCCTATTTGACGTATTTGCTTGACGTGCCTGCTTCCAAAAGTTTTTCAGTAGTTTCTGATTTTCAACGTCAAATTTTGTTTGTAAGATTTCATTCATATTGCAAAAATCTTCAATTTCTTTTCCAATTAGGAGGTTCTATTGTCAGAATTTGAAATTGATTTTTTTTTCATTTGTTTTATGCTTCTCCTTTTTTTTCTTCAACCAAAACTCACGATTTACAATTCAACTTCAATTTTTTTTTCGAATTCAGTCTAAGGACAGAAAAACGTATACCCAATTCTAATTTTAATCTAAACTCAACTAAGAAAAGAATTAAACATATACCCAATTTAGAGCCCAAACTTGATACCAAATGATATGGAAACATTAGGATTTGAAAATTAAGAATCCAATTGGTGAACCCCTAATATCAAATTCTATAACCCCCATGTCAATTTGAGAAGAATTCAAAGGGAAAGACTTGAATTGGATTACATTTTGATCGAAGACCAAGAGATAGGACTCAAGGTTTGAACACTTCACAAGCAAGATGATCAAACTTACCTAAATGCTCAAGGATGCAAAGATCAAGAATTTCAAAAGTTGGTGAGGAATCTTTGTTAGCAACACAGAGAAAAATCTTACTTCAAATTCGATATGCCAAAACTGTATTTACAAATCTAAAAGCAAGGCTCAAATATCATTCCTAAAAAAATCTCTAAGTCATCAATAAAAAGACTAAATTTATCCTACTTAAATGTTATAAAAAGGACAAGACTGGAAAAAATATTAAAATTACATCACAATTATTAAATAAAATCTAATTAAAATTTTGATGTTTGGTCGATTCATATCACACCCTCTCCAGGTCGTCGAACTTGGTCACTCACACACATGCTTTTGTTTCTAGCTACTTTGGACATCATTTTCAATAATGATGTTCTAGGATTGATGATGTTTAAATTTGCTTTCAATCCTATGGGCAAACTATCACATGAAATGAAGACGATGAAACTCCCTACAACTTGTTTGTTGTCAATCAAATTTTCAATAGTCACATCGTTTGAAGTTGCAATTCTTTCGAATACTCACTTGCGAAAAACAACTTCACTAGTACAATCAACTATGTTTTGTCTCACAGTGGAGGAAGTTCATCATTGTGGAAACCTATAAGTTTCTAATGATCTTTGTCGTCTGGTCGTCGACTTCCCTCGCATACATGCGTCCAGTAGGCATACACGTGTTCTAGGTAGCCAAAAGCATTAGGGACCATATGAAGTGATATTTAATTTTGGCTTCTGAAATGTTTGGATATAGTATATTTGATGTCTGATTGGTGTATCAATTACTGTGGTATTTGATTTAGTTATAGGATATTTTAGTGTTTTTTAAACTGTTTAGAACTTCTCTAAGTTAAACTAACGTTGAAAGTTTTAATAACAATTTTATATTTTTATTATTTATTCAATTTTTTTATGTTAATAGTTAACTTTTTTTTAACCTTTAATTTTGTCCTTTCACCCGTAAAATAAAACCCAGATCCAAAACATTTACTTTTCCCAAAACTTTACTTTTTCTTCATGGGCATCACGATTGAGTCCTTTAAAAATCATAACCACACTCTCATAAATCCCGCCATAGCTAATGATAATGAGCTTCGCTGTGCTCCACACTCATTGACGGCCTTTTTATGGTAAGCTTTTCTTTCAAACGCCCATAGAAAAGTTGCAATCTCTTTCACTCTATGATGCAAATTTGCATCAACTTCATTTGTTGACAACACTCACTGACCCACCCATGATTTTGGCTTCAAGGAATTTATCTATGGCGATAATTTGGACTGATCAGCTAATTAGGTGACTTCACTTTTCCATTTCTGTAAAACCCTAAATTTGATTTAAACCCCTTAACTCGCCGCACTTCTTTCCGTGATTCCTGCAACAAACTTTGCTCGCAAAACTCGTCCAACTTTTTTTTTTCTGAAGGGAAAATTTGCCGTTCTTCTTGTTCCTGCCTGATAATTTATCGAGAAAAACATGAATCATTTTGGAGGGTGGGTTTGAAATTTCGCTGAAAAAAAGTGACAAATGGAAACTTGTAGATGACTGAAAATAATAAAGAAAACGCTGCGGGTTAGACTGAAAGAGCTGACGTGCAGTGAAAAGAGTGAGCCGGAGGGCAGGTGTCGAACAAGAAAACGAGCAGTGAATAAAATATCATATTAAACTTTTAAGTATTACATATGTTCTTTTGCTTTTGGATCGGTCTCTTTCGCCTTTCTTCCAGCTAATAACATTGATGTCCTTTCTTTCTTTTTTTTTTCTTTTCTTTCTTTTGCTTGCTTTTTCAATTTGTTGATCTTGTCTCTTGGGTATTAACTAGGTTTTTGCTGTCATGTGAAAACAGAGCATTTCATGGCTGTCTCTGCTGCTGATGGTCCCTAAACTTCTCATCACCTTTACTGTTCTTTCTCAATAGGTCACCCTTCTTTGTTTTCTCTCTTATGCTGGATTTGAACATTTGGGTTTTCATTTAATCCTTCCTTTTTTCTTTTATGGTTCATATTCCTTTGTTATCACACTGTTAATCTGGAGTTAAATTCTGAGTCTAGTGATCTGAATGGGGATATTGGTTCTTTCAGAAGAGCTTGATTTTTGTTCGATGTTTGATTACTGATCTGGGTTTGTACTCTTTTAGGTTCATTGGTTGTCTGTTTTGAGATTTTCTTGTCGATTTGAAGAAGCAAAATGAGTGGTTCTGTTTTGGTGGCTGTTGCTGCTGCTGTTGGAAACTTTTTGCAAGGTTGGGATAATGCGACTATAGCAGGTAGTTTCATTCTTCCTCTCTTATTTTTTTCCTTGTTTCAAGGTAAAATCATTGAAGTTGTGTCCTTACTTATTAGCAGCTTCATGGTGATCTTAAATTTACATCCTAAGCTCTTAAAATATGACTCCGTGGTTGCTGCAGGAGCTGTCCTGTACATTAAAAAGGAATTCAGTCTTGAAAGTAGCCCCACTGTAGAAGGGCTGATTGTGGCCACGTCCCTTATCGGAGCCACTGTAATCACAACATGCTCGGGGGCAATATCAGATTTGCTCGGTCGTCGATTGCTGTTGATTTTATCATCTGTTCTTTACTTTATCGGTGGCATTATAATGCTGTGGTCTCCCAATGTATATATCCTTCTCTTAGGAAGGCTCTTGGATGGTTTTGGAATAGGTTTGGCTGTTACATTGGTTCCGGTATACATATCTGAGACTGCTCCCCCTGAAATTAGAGGATCATTAAACACACTTCCTCAGTTCACTGGTTCTGCTGGAATGTTCTTCTCATACTGCATGGTTTTTGGGATGTCTTTAATGAAATCCCCGAGCTGGAGATTGATGCTTGGGGTTCTATTTGTTCCCTCTCTTATATATTTAGCATTGACAATATTTTTCTTGCCCGAGTCACCTCGCTGGCTTGTCAGTAAAGGCCGGATGCTTGAGGCCAAACGGGTGCTGCAGAGGCTCCGAGGCAGAGAGGATGTATCTGGTTAGTTATATGGATGCTAATTTACTCTTTTACCGTTGGTGTTGTTCTTTCATACTTGATGTTGGAAGTTTGTAAGAATGCTTATTGATGGTTCAGGTAGAATAATTTTTAATTGATTTAAAACTAGAAACATTTTAAAACATTTTTGTATAGTAGCTCATAGAAGGAATAATTTGAAAACCTTTTCGCTCTAACTGTAGATTTATGGCTTAAGTAGTCATAGCTGGGTTGTGGCTAATTTACATGCAGTGATTCACAGGCATGGTATCCTAAGTACCATTGTGCAACTAAAGTATTAAAAGTAGATTTCTAGTAGTGCACACTACAAGTACTTCAGACATTGAAGCCCTGTATTAAATGAGTTGTTGAATGTGGCACTAGATTATTGTGTTTAAATATAGTCCGTAATGATTTTTCAGTCGTTTGTAGTTGCTTCATTTTGTGGTTAAATGGATGGGTTTTCTTTTAAACCTACTGCTATAGGAAAGAAACTCTGGGGTCAGTTAGTGTCTTATACTTGTCGTCGGCTTTTACAACAATGGCTCATTCAAGCGAATTCAGATGTTACTGATTGAATCTTTTGATGAGCAGGTGAGTTGGCTTTACTTGTTGAGGGTCTTGGAGTTGGGGGTGAGACCTCTCTTGAGGAGTACATAATTGGTCCAGCAGACGACCTTCCTGACCAAGATCTACTGACTGACAAAGATGAAATCAAATTGTATGGACCTGAACAAGGACTCTCCTGGGTTGCTAGACCGGTTACAGGACAGAGTTCTATTGGCCTAGTGTCTCGGCATGGAAGCATTGTAAATCAGAGCGGGCTTGTTGATCCTCTCGTCACTCTCTTCGGCAGTGTACATGAGAAGCTTCCTGATACAGGAAGCATGCGCAGTACACTCTTTCCACATTTTGGCAGCATGTTCAGTGTTGGAGGTAACCAACATAGAAACGAAGAGTGGGATGAAGAGAGCCTTGCTAGAGAGGGTGAGGACTATCTGTCAGATGGTGCTGGTAATGATTCGGATGATAACTTGAGGAGTCCTTTGATATCACGACAAACGACTAGCATGGAAAAAGACATGGTTGCACCTGCTCATGGTAGTCTTTCAAGCATGAGACAGGGCAGTCTGGCTGGAGAACCTGTTGGAAGCATGGGGATTGGTGGGGGTTGGCAACTTGCTTGGAAATGGTCTGAGAAAGAAGGCCCTGATGGAAACAAAGAAGGGGGGTTTAAAAGAGTTTATTTGCACCAAGAGGGCATTTCTGGACCTCAGCAAGGATCTATAGTGTCTATTCCTGGTGGTGATGCCCTGACCGATGGAGGTTATATTCAGGCTGCTGCATTGGTCAGCCAACCAGCTCTTTACTCGAAGGAGCTTATGAATCAGCATCCAGTTGGACCAGCTATGGTCCATCCCGAGACCGTAACAAAAGGGCCAAGTTGGGTTGACCTTTTCGAACCCGGAGTCAAACATGCACTGCTCGTTGGAGTAGGAATTCAAATACTTCAGCAGGTAAAACTGTTTGGATTTTAGACCTCGAGCTTCTTCTGCTTCTTTTATTAGTAGTCTTTTCTCAAATTTATTTTATTTGCAGTTCTCCGGCATAAATGGAGTTCTGTATTACACTCCACAAATTCTTGAGAAAGCAGGTGTTGGAGTTCTTCTTTCAAACTTGGGGATTGACTCTTCTTCTGCATCTTTACTGATCAGCGGTCTAACCACATTATTGATGCTCCCTTCAATTGCAGTGGCCATGAGATTAATGGACATCTCAGGCCGTAGGTAAGACACTTCTCCTTTTATCAATACCATTGCTTGATGAATAAATGCCACACGCCTTGTAACATTCATAGACAACAAAATTATCGACCGAGAATTATGTGATTATTCTTCCACTTTCTACATTTCACACTCCATATATTTCTCCCATCATGCAGGACTTTATTACTGTGGACCATCCCTGCCTTGATAGCATCCCTCATCATCCTAGTTATTGGTAGCCTAGTGCAGATGGGCAGCGTAGTGAATGCATCTATCTCAACAGTCAGTGTAGTTGTTTACTTCTGTTTCTTTGTAATGGGGTTCGGGCCAATCCCGAACATATTATGTGCAGAAATCTTCCCGACCCGAGTCCGTGGCCTATGTATTGCGATTTGTGCATTGACATTTTGGATTGGCGATATCATCGTCACATATACGCTGCCCATGTTGCTCAACTCAATCGGGCTTGGCGGTGTTTTCGGGATGTATGCAGTTGTTTGCATCATATCATGGGTGTTTGTGTTTCTAAAAGTTCCTGAAACCAAGGGAATGCCACTTGAAGTCATCACCGAATTCTTCTCTGTTGGTGCCAAACAGGTTTTAGCTGCCAAAAATGGTTGAAATTCATCATACAAATTCAAAATTTTGACTGTTTGATACGTTTGGTTGAATTTGATATTAATGATCTTTAAAATGCAAGCTCAGTTGTTGTAAAGGTTATTAGTTCTTTTTATCCTACTCTCTCTCTCTCCATCTCTCTCTATTTCTTATCCCTTAGTTACAAAAATTTGATGATCCTTTATTATCAATTTTGGATTAGAATTGCAACAAAATTTGGGGATGATTATGAAATTTAAGAGTCTATTATTAATTTTGGATGACCTCTATGATGAAGCCAAAACATACAATTTTGGTTGGCTTTTACACTTCTAGAATCATCTTTGTTGTGGTCCAAAGATTTGGTTGCTTCAAATGATTTTTTGGCTCGTATCAAGTTCATTGTTATCGATTGTTTTGTCAATCAATCATATTGGTTAGGGATAATTAGTAAAAATATCACCCAAGTTTAGTCCCAATATCACGAAAGAATCAAATAGTTTCTAATTTTACAAATATGTATTGTTCAAAGTCATTTATCCCAAAACTTTTCCGTCAACCACAATATTATGTATTTCTTATTTCCAAAAATCCCAAAATCTCCAAATCGACCAACGGTTCTCCAAATTCCCCAAGCTTTTCAATAATAAAAAAATTCTATATTCCTAAAATATATTTTATGTTTGTTTGAAATTACATCTATGTTTTTGTCTTTTCCATTTCTCAAATTTTGTACAAAGAGCTAGCAGATTCTTTTTGAGACAATGACAAAACCTATTTTTCAATCAACCACAAAAATTTACTAATGAGAGGGAAATTTTAGACAACATTGAAGCATTCCAACCACGACACAATCTTTTATCTTTTGCTTATCATTATTCGTCAAAAGTTGTTTATTGTATATACCATATTTATTGTAGTCTAACAAAAAAAAAAAAAAAAAAAAACTTCATTTTTCACTATTTTCTGGAGCTTGGATTGATAAACTAATTTAAGACAATATTAAATCATATGGCCATATGGGTAATGTTGAGCCTAATGGGCTATAAACCAAAAACGCCCAAAAATGTCTAATCTTCTTTGTTATGTGTTGACAGATGAGATGGATAAAGGATGAATATCATTCAGTCTTATCCCCTACTGTGTTGCTTAATAAACCAAGGGAAATTTTGCAGGATGTTTTATTTAAATCTAGTTCTTTTTACAATTTTTTTTAAAAAATGTAGTTGTTTTCAAATTAATTAGAGATTTGTAGTTGTTTCAGAGGGACGAGTGTTGAAAACTGGTCCCTGTAATATAAATAAATAAGGAAATGAGAGGAAGAAAAAGACGAGTGTTCAACAGTCGCCCTAAGTGAGAGAAGAAAAAGAGGAGTAGAGAAGGGTGAGTGTTGAACACTTGTCCAACCTGTCGCATTGCTACCGTTCCTGTACCAGGCAACCACTAGCCAAGCCTATCGCTGAATGACATTGCGTTAAAAGCCCCATAAAAGCATTCAAAGGCCACTTGCCATCTTCAACTACCACCGACTACCATGCCCTTGCCTTCAAGCTCGCCCGTGACCGTGAAGTCCCATAAGAGGAGGACGAGTTAAACTCACCCTCTCTCTTTTAAAAACATCCCTAAATACATTTTCCTTTATTCACTGCCTTCTTTTCTATTATTTCCATTCTCTTTACAATGCGGTCATTGTCTTTTTTTCTATTATTCCCTTTCCACAAAACAATCCGCTCACTACCCTTCACTCACGGCTCACTTTTAAACGACTTCACGATCTTTCACCCCTAAATCTTTTATTTTTCGTCCCCAATCCTGAACCTAACCCACAAATTTTCAAGCTTGTATTATTCATATTTTTTTTAAAAAAAAATGACTATACATTATCTCTATTCTAACGTTATTTTATTTTGTAGATTTCGTTCTTTTATTGGGAAAAAAAAAAAAGCAAAGAGAGGTATGTATTTTTTTTTATAGTTTAGTATTATGAAAATTTTGGTAGCTTTTATTGTATTTTTATTTTATTTTCATTAGTTATTTTTAAATATCTTTCCGTTGATTTAAATTAGAAAAAAAAACAAATTAATATGTTGAAAGGTATAAATAAAAAAATGGATTAAAATTCATTGGTATAGACATAGTTGGTAGTAATATTTGAAAATACTTGTTTCAAATCTTGCATGAATTTTGGTTTAAATGGATCTTTTACTTGAAAAATGTATGTTGGTAAAAAGTATGTTCACGTAAGATTTAAAAAAATATTGAAGTAAAAAACCAGCGATAGAAAATGAAGAGTAAAAAACCAATCTTTTACAAGGTTGGACCAAAATACTAGTGGGACTTAAGGAACAAGGTGTAATTATGGGGGTAAAAAAGACATTTGACCCAACCGTAATTACAAATAATTTGTGAAGGTTTGACTTACTAACGATTGTTATATCCAGTGATAGAAATATATCTACTATGGAGAGAGTTCAGCTATGGACTTTAGTGGAGTGTCTAGATAGTTAATGAATGTTGGTTAGGTTAAAGAGTTTAACTGGTTAATTTCGAATCGATGGAGCTCATGATCTGTAGATCCATTAGGTACCCTACTAGTTCATATCGGAGTAAACCTTGTAACAGTGTGATGAATGAGTTTGAAACGTTCAAATTCATTTTTTGGAAGAAAAGTGTTAAATATATATTCGATATTTAACCTAATGTTTAATTGTGAGTTAAACATGTAGAGAGAAAAAATATATATTTAAATAAGACTTGAATATTGAAATTTTGAATAGAGATTCAAAATCGATCAATCAGATTAATCGAGATTAGTGGGATTTAATATTAGATATTAAATCAAATTAATCAAATTGTTTATTAATTATTCAAATTTAAATTAATTATTTGAAATAATTTTGATTTAAATCTAAAAGGTCAAACTTGGAATTTGCAAAATTAGAAAATAGTCAAAATGTCGATTATTTGACTTTAGAAGTCAAAGTTTGACTTATTCAAAATGTTGACAATTTGATCAAAAGTTGACTAATTTTAGTGAAATTATCCAAGACTAATTTAAAGTGGGGCTTCCTACTTTTGGTGAAAGTATGAATAAGGTACTTGGTTATCTTGGTGTATTCACCTAATTCAAACACAAATCTCACTTTAACCTATTACGATTGAGTGTCAATCTTAAAAATAATCCATTTTGCATGAGTTTTGTGTATAAATAGAAATGGATTAAGAGTTCAGAACTCTTGATTAATTTTTCATTATCTAATCTCTCTCAAAACTCTTTAGGTATTCTCCTAAATTAATCACTCAACGGATCTTCAAGGGTGAACTCCTCAAAACTTTGTTTTTCATGTTTTTGAACATGCATGTTAATCCTTAAACTAGATGCATTTAGAGTGTTTTATGATCTAATCACTTCTGCTTATATGTTTATCATTCCTTTTCGTTATTGTGTGCCTATACCATATTTTATTCACTTAACACCATATTTTATTCACTTAACTTTCTTATTGATTTGGATAATCCTGTTTGCTCTTTCTGAAAGTAAATTAGGATTATGTTGTCGTGGAACATAGTTGAAAATTTACTTGGAGGGAAAGGGGAGATCGAGTGGCTAATATTGTGGTCGTGGAACTTGGTGAAGATTGATGATTAAGTTCATTAAAGCTCAACTTGTTGTTTACTTCTCTATATCGGTTGAACGTGTCGCGTGAAGCCTAACTTCAAGACTTTCTTAAACTTGGTGATTATCTTTCCAACTACTAGAACATTTAGTTAGTTTTTATTTTCTTAAGTTACGTGGTTTTTTCCCTCTCACTCTCTTTTCATCTTAAGAAAGCAAATGACTATTAATGGACACATTCCATTATAAACTAAGTAAGTGTTATATTGTAGCTTCTCTTTGTTTGTAGTTCGAGATTGATTCGGAGTATTTGAATTGAGATTGAAAGCATCCATCAATTGTTGGTTAGTGTTATTGTACTTCACTTCATTTCTCGAAGTTTTTTTTTTGTTGGGTTAAAATTTTTTGGTTCTCTACTTGTGTTTAAAGTTGGTGTTGCATTTAATAATTGACTTAACATAATTCTTTTTTTCCCAAGAATATCTTAATTATTTATTTGCTAAATTACCTTCCTTAGTGGTTGAGATATTCTTGGAAAGATTTGTTTTAAAAAAAGGGATTAAATCTTTTAAGATTTATTATGAATATAAAATCTCTTTTGCTTTTGACCTAGTGTGTGCGGCGTGGACTTGAAGATGGGAATTAGAGATTAAAAAGGTATGTTGTCGTCTTTCTTTTTACACTTTGGTCAAGATAGTTTGCTGTTTTCTTCTAGCCCATGCGGGTATTCTACAAAGTGTGAAAAGTCTGCTTATATGGTGTGAGCCTCTTGAGGGGGAGAACCTTTTGACAATTATCTTAAAGTACTTTGACAGGGGGAGCCTGTGATTATATGAGATTATCCAGAATACAGTAAAGACAGATTATCGAACGAGTTGGAGATTCTTGAAGACGAGTATTAGCAGAGAAGATATCTCTGCGTTATCTGTGCTACTGTAGTTATTATCCTAAGTTATGACAAGTGTTGTAACTCTGTGAACTTTGAGAAGTTTCTGTGATAATAATAATAAAGATCTCATCAGGGTGAAAACCCCCTAGACGTAGGCTAAGTTGCCGAACTGGGTTAACAACGTCTTTGTGTTTATCTCTTCTTATTATGGATATTTATTCTATTGCATCTATATGGATATTAGTGTAAATACCACTGCAAGATCCTAATCAGTTTTTCAATTGGTATTAGAGCATTGGTTGTAGCAAGAACCATTATGGATGCACTAAGAGAAGGCAGTTCCACCACTAGACCTCCTGTACTAGATGGAAAACGAGAATGACTGCATTCTTAAAGTCCATGGATTAGAAGGTGTGGAGAGCTGTTTTGATTGGTTGGACTCCACCAAGTGTTACTGGAGCAGACGGAGCTGTGATTGTAAAACCTAAAGGAAATTGGACAGAAGATAAGGATCTCGCTGCTGTAGGTAACTCACGAGCTCTTAACGCCATTTTTAATGGAGTAAACAGAAATGTGTTTAGGCTCATAAACACGTGTGAGTCTGCAAAAGAGGCATGGGATATATTGACTGTAGCTCATGAAGGTACATCCAAAGTTAAGAAGTCAAGAATGCAGATTCTCACAACAAAGTTTGAATCTCTTAAAATGTTAGATGAAGAGTCCATTGCTGATTATAATGTGAAGGTACTAGACATTGCAAATGAATCATATGAGCTAGGGAAGAGAATCTCTGAAGAGAAGTTGGTCAGAAAAGTTTTGCGATCTTTGCCACCGCGTTTTGATATGAAAGTTACTGCGATTGAAGAGGCTCAAGATGTTTCTGCAATGAAGCTAGAAGAATTGTTTGGTTCTTTACTTACGTATGAATTGTCTCTACGAAGTAAGGAAGTAAGTAAAGGAAAGAATATAGCCTTTCAAACTGTCTATAATACTGAATCGAACTCCAAGAAAGAGCGGATGAGTGAGGACAGTATGATGGATACCATGGCCTTATTATCAAAACAATTCACAAAATTCGCACGAAGGTACAACAGGCGCTCTGGTAGTCAGTCATCTAGTCATAACTCGAGGAATGTGAGCCCGTCAAAAATATCAAATCCCTCGTTTAAGAAAAAGGAACCTGAAGGGAACAGTGCTAATAATTCACAAAGATGTGATCGTGCTTTTCGTTGTCGAGAGTGTGAGGGATTCAGACATTATCAAGCTAAATGTCCTACATTTCTAAGAAGGCAGAAGAAGGGATTCACAGCAACCCTGTCTGATGACTCAGACGATGAGAGCAATAGTGAGAAAGAAATTCAAGCACTGGTGGCAAGGATTACCGAGGACACTGCATCTGAGATTAGTATTGAGGATGCACTGGAACTTGAACTAGTTACAGGAAAAGAACAGAAGGAAGAAAGCTCCAAGTCAAGCGTTGAAATCGAAGCTGAATATATAGAGATGATAGAGCAACAAAGTGATCGAATAATGAAACTTATGGAGGAAAATCATCGACTGTTGATAACTGTGTTAGAGTTGAAAAGAACACTACGAGAAACTTGCAATGAACGCGACAACATAACCAAAACAGTACGTATGATGAATTCTAGAACTGATCATTTTGATAGCAATTTGAATATGGGAAGAGTAGTCGGAGATAGAAGAGGGTTAGGATAGAATCAGAGTAGTTGTGATGACGAACGTAAGCAGCACCCTCACAAGCCTCAAGTATATATTGATAAATCTACAGTTGATAGCATCAGAAGACCTAAAAGAAGTTGGGTATGTCATTTCTGTGGTAGACCAGGACATATCAGACCTTATTGCTATGATTTGCATTCAACAGGGTTGTCTAAAGGGCCAAAATATCACAGAGTTGTTAAGCATATTTGGAAGGTTAAAAAGGATTAGGATTTATCTATATATAATCCAGAGTCTGGTTCCATGTGCAATGTAGCTCTCACTTTGGTTCATAAAATGACCAAGGATGATTGGTACTTTGATAGTGGCTGTTCACCACATATGACTGGGAATCAGACAGTGCTGACTAGGTTGAAAGAGTGTAAAGCAAGCTATGTAACTTTTGGTGATGGTGCAAAAGGAAGAGTGATTGGGAAAGGAAATATTGAAGATCAACAGCTGCCTGTATTGAATAATGTGAGTTTAGTAGAAGGATTAGCAGCGAATCTAATAAGCATTAGTCAGCTATGTGATCAGGGGTTTCAGGTCACTTTCTCAAAGGATAAATGTACAGTTGTAGATGAGAATCAAACTGTGAAGATGGTAGGTACACGTCTTTCAGGCAATTGCTATCATTGGATTCCAAGACAGAGGAGTGAAGTGTGTTATCTGACTAGAATGGATGAACCAACTTTGTGGCACAAGAGGGTTGGACACATCAGCATGGAATCTCTTAGAAAAACAGTAGCAGAGAATGCAGTGCGTGGTTTACCAACCTTATGATTTGAATCAGAAATTTTCTGTGGTGATTGTCAAGTGGGAAAACAGATTAGGGCGTCTCATAAGAAGACAAATAAAGTTGGTACTAGCAAAGTACTAGAATTACTGCACCTTGATCTAATGGGGCCTATGCAGTCTGAGAGCTTGGATAGGAAGAGATATGTTTGTGTTTGTGTGGATGATTACTCTAGATTTACATGGGTTCGTTTTATTCGAGATAAGGCAGAGACATTTCAAGTTTGCAAGGCTCTTTTTCTCTAGCTGCAAAGAGAACAAGAAAGAACTATCACTCGATTCCGTAGTGATCATGGGAAGGAGTTTGATAATGAATCCTTCAATGAGTTTTGTCAGTCTGAAGGGATCTTTCATGAATATTCTGCCCCTATTACTCCGCAACAGAATGGTGTTAGTGAAAGGAAGAATAAAACCCTGCAAGAAATGGCTCGAACGATGATGCATGCCATGAATGTTCCTATTAAGTTTTGGGCAGAAGCTGTAAACACTGCTTGTCATATACACAATCGTATAATGATAAGATCAGGAACTACTAAAACACTCTATGAGTTATAGAAAGGTAAAAAACCTAACATTAAATATTTTCGTGTTTTTGGTTGCTTGTGTTATGTCTTGTCAGACAGAAACTATCATAAAAAATGGGACTGCAAGTCAGACGAAACAATTTTTCTGGGATATTCACCATCTAGTCGAGCATATCGAGTGTTTAATAAAGTCATTCAAACGGTCATGGAGTCTATCAACGTAACCTTTTGTGACAGATTCGTACTCCCAACAGCAAACGGTGAGGATGATGAGGCTAGCATGACAGAAAATGAAGTCGTGAGCAGTACAAAATTCTTGAATGAACAAACTGCTAATCCCGGTGTTAGAAGTATCAGTAATGACTCTGAAACTGACTTGGGAATTAATTCTGCAGTTGAATTGATAAATGAGACTAGTGAGGGTCTCCATGGTTTACCTTCTACAAGGATTAGTAAGAATCATCCTTCAGTTAATATTATTGGTGATCTCAATTCAGGTGTGTCTACCAGAAAGAAAGAAAAAGTTGGTTATGTCAAAATGGTAAACAACATGTGCTTCACATCGTCACTTGAACCGACCACAGTCACAGAAGCCTTAAAAGATGAGTATTGGGTTGCTGCCATACAGGAAGAACTATTACAGTTTGAACGAAATCAGGTATGGGTTTTAGTACCTAAACCTGAAGATACTAATGTTATTGATACCAAATGGGTCTTCAAAAATAAGACTGATGAACAGGGTGTAGTCACTAGAAACAAGGCGAGGCTTGTGGCACAAGGGTATAATCAGATTCAAGGACTTGATTTTGATGAAACATTAACACCAGTCGCAAGAATGGAGGCCATAAGGCTATTACTGGTTGTTTCTTGTCTACTTAAATTTAAATTATACCAAATGGATGTCAACAGTGCTTTCTTTAATGGCTATCTTAATGAAGAAGTCTATGTGGTTCAACCTAAGGGATTTGTAGTTCCTTTTCATCCAGATCATGTGTATAAATTACAGGAGGCTCTGTATGGACTCAACCAGGCTCCTCGAGCGTGGTATGATCGGTTAGCTGAATTTCTGTGTACACATGGTTACTCACAAGGTCACAGTGACATAACACTATTTATTAAACGTGAAGGTAACAATTTTGTTATTGCTCAAATATATGTTGACAACATTGTGTTTGGAGGTATACAACAGGAACATGTTAATGATTTTATTCATCAAATGAAGTCAGAGTTTGAGATGAGTATGGTAGGAGAGCTGATATATTTTCTTGGGTTGCAAATACAACAGTTTGACAGTGGAATATTCCTTTCTCAAGAAAAATATGCCAGAAATATGTTGAAAAAATTTGGACTAGATAAATCTCAAAGTAAACGAACACCTGCAGCAACACATGTTAAAATAGGAAGAGAACTTGATTCACCTCCCACTGACGAAGGTACCTATCGAAGCATGATCGGAAGTCTCTTGTATTTAACAGCCAGTCGACCAGATATTACATATGCTATTTGTGTCTGTGCACGGTACCAATCAGAACCCAAAGAAGTTCACCTGTCCCTTGTGAAATGTGTGTTCAAATATATTCTTGGGACAGTCGATTATGGTTTATGGTACACTTTTGATACTACTTCTGTATTGGTTGGGTACTGTGATGCAGATTGGGCTGGATGTTCAGATGATCGTAAAAGTACTTCTGGAGGCTGTTTCTTTCTTGGTAATAATTTAATTTCGTGGTTTAGTAAGAAACAAAATAGTATATCCTTGTCTACAGCTGAAGCTGAATACATTGCTGCCGGTAGTAGCTGCACGCAGTTGTTATGGATGAAGCAAATGTTAGATGAATATTCAGTTGGTCAGGATGTCATGACTCTGTACTGTGACAACTTGAGTGCTATCAATATTTCGAAAAATCCAGTGCAACACTGTCGAACAAAGCACATTGATATACGCCATCATTTTATACGAGATTTGGTTGAACGGAAGGTGATTGCGCTCTCTCATGTTTCCACAAGTGCTCAGCTAGCTGACATATCAACTAAACCTCTGGATTCTTCTACTTTTGAGCATTTATGTGCAGGCATAAGTGCCTGTCAAAAATAAGCTCAAGGGGTCAGTTTTTTTTTATGGGCTTTATTAAAAGCCTTAGTTACATGCGTTTTTTTTAATAAATATTATTAAAAACAGAAACTCCTATTTCTTTTGAACTTTCAAATCTCGGAGGGAAGTTTTTATTGAGCTCTGTGTAGTGGGTCATCTTCTCTGCCGTTACAGTGTGTGAGTTGAAGCTTTCAATTAGGGTTTGCTGAAACAAGATGGTTTCTACTCGTCGAGGAACTTCCTATGATGTTGCTGAAAGCCAACAATCTTCTCGACGCAATACCTACAATGTTCGGATGAGGGGTGCTCTTGTCTCCTCTCCATCTAAAACATCGACAGCCTCACGGAGATACAAATCATGTATCTCCAAATCAAGTAAGTCTTCTTTCACACCCACTGATTCGGCTGACTCTTTACATTCAACCGATCCTATTCCTGAAGTCACGACTATAGACTCTAGTTTAGACAACCCTGATCTTGCTTCGTCTTCTGTGTTGTCTTCTGGTGAGACTGATACTGCCCTCATTGACGATACTGTATTGCCCGATTTGGCGACTGAGGGCCAGCATCCTAATGCATCTTCTGCGGATGCTTCTATTCCTACCAAAGATATTAGGGTTGATCCTCCTTCTCATTCTTCTCCTGCTTTCTGTGAGCCTTCTGGCTCTGGAGTTGCTGATGCAAAACCTCCAATTTTTGCACCCCCTACTGAATCTACTGTTCCGACGAATGACTCTGAGGATGATGATGATGTTATTCTTGCTTCTTTGCTTCGAAAGAAAACTAACCGCTCTACTACGGACTTTGTTCCCCCGCCTGCTCAAGAGAAACCACCTTCTCCTAGACCATCTTCCTCTCGTGCTAAACCACGACATCGTTTTGTTACAACAAAGCTCGGAAGACGTAAGGTGCCACTGCATGTTCCTCCAGCACCAATTGATGAGGTTTCTTTTCACTGCGAGAAAAATGTATCTCGCTGGAAGTATGTCGTTCTACGACGTATTGCTGATGAGATGCTAGTGTCAGACCAACATCATTCATGCTTTGCAGTGATGGACTTGATTGCTCAGGCTGGTGGACCTTGGTCCTTTTTATCCTAGGCTTTTACAGGAATTGGTTGTTAATCTTCCTACTGGTTTTAATAATCCTACAGATTCAGAGTACCGTCGTGTCCATGTACGAGGTTTATGCTTTGACTTTACTGATGACACTCTTAATCAGTTTCTTACAGTTTCTTCTGATTCTGTTGTTCCTTTGACGAGTCCAACAACTGAGGTTTTGACGATAGAACTGATTGGAGGTGTCTTGAATAGTTGGCCATCTAATGGGCACTTACCTGCGTCCTCCCTTTCAGTTAAATATGCTATTTTGCATAAGATTGGCATTGCCAATTGGATCCCTTTGACACACGCTGCGACTGTTTCTGCTGCTCTGGGACAATTGATTTTTCAGATTGGCAAAGGCGGGCGTGTTAATGTCTGTGATTTGATACTATCTCAGTTGTCTAAGCAGATTGCTTCATTTGGGGTGAAAATTCTCATCTGCTTTCCTCGTTTGCTCAGTGCGTTTATGTTATCACAACATCCGAATGTCCTTGTAGCTGCTGATTCACCTGGACCCGCGCCCAGAACTCTACATCTTAGTTTGCAATTATTTCAGGGAACTCATGTTGCTGACATTGATCATTCAGTTCCCTCTGCTTCTAAGAGTGTGCCAACTGATATGGGCTCATGTGATGGAGACTTTGTGCTCTCTACTGGATTAGGGGCTCGTGTGCTTCACACGTTGTCAGCAGAATCACGGGCGTTGACCACTACAATTCGTGCCCTTACTGATCGACGGGTTGTTGTGGATGCTTTATTGATTGCCTTACGCCAATCCCTGCCTCAAGATTCTTCTTCTGCTGGTCCTAGTTCTCAGGCTATTGATTGATTTCTTTCCTTCCCCAGGGGGAGAATATTGTGGATGGATGTGTGGATGGATGTTTGTTACTTCTGGTAGTATCTATTTCTGTTGATTCGTTTGTTATGACTGGAAATTTGACTTATGACTTTGTGATTCTGTGATGGTACAGTTTACTTTGTTGGTTCTGATATGTCTGGATGTTTTGACTTTGAGCTGTTATATTTCTGGGTTAATACAGTGTGGCAAAGTGGTTTCTAGGTCTGCTTGATGGTTGGGGTTTGTTTGCCTAAGGCTCTGTTGATTATTATTATCTACTTTGCTTTATGGAGTTGTTTGCAGATTATTGGTGGCCGATTGAATGTGCTGTTTTTTTTATGGGTGAAGAAAAGAAATTATGTTAGCCAAAGGGGGAGCTTGTTGCATTTAATAATTGGCTTAACATAATTCCATTTTCTCCAAGAATATCTTAATTATTTATTTGCTAAATTACCTTCCTTAGTGGTTGAGATATTCTTGGAAAGATTCGTTTTAAAAAAAGGGATTAAATCTTTTAAGATTTATTATGAATATAAAATCTCTTTTGCTTTTGACCTAGCGTGTGCGGCGTGGACTTGAAGTTGAGAATTAGAGATTAAAAAGGTGTGTTTTCGTCTTTCTTTTTACACTTTGGTCAAGATAGTTTGCTGTTTTCTTGTAGCCCATGCGGATATTCTACAAAGTGTAAAAAGTCTGCTTATATGGTGTGAGCCTCTTGAGGGGGAGAACCTTTTGACAATTATCTTAAAGTACTTTGACAGGGGGAGCCTGTGATTATATGAGATTATCCAGAATACAGTAAAGACAGATTATCGAACGAGTTGGAGATTCTTGAAGACGAGTATTAGCAGAGAAGATATCTCTGCGTTATCTGTGCTACTGTAGTTATTATCCTAAGTTATGACAAGTGTTGTAACTCTGTGAACTTTGAGAAGTTTCTGTGATAATAATAATAAAGATCTCATTCGGGTGAAAACCCCCCTAGACATAGGCTAAGTTGCCGAACTGGGTTAACAACGTCTTTGTGTTTATCTCTTCTTATTATGAATATTTATTCTATTGCATCTATATTGATATTAGTGTAAATACTACTGCAAGATCCTAATCAGTTTTTCAGTTGGTTCTTTCGAGATTGCAAGTGTCACTTTGTTTCTTCATTTTTATATACAACTTCAATTGAATATACAAGCTCTTCATGTGAAAACACATGCAATTGCATTGTTTGGATTTTTGGTTATCAAAGATCATAGTTCATGCAATTTTTGATAGCCTTTAGAGCTTAATTGTTGATAGCTTTTAGCATGTTGAGATTGTTTCGTCCATTTTCTTTGGTAGATTACATGTTAGTATGAGTTTTTTTAATGAGCTTAGGATGATTAATTAAACATATCATCAACGAACCAAGCTAAATTGGTTTGAAAATGGTATGCAAGTGATCTCCACATTTGATGAGTAGGTTTGGGGTAAATCCATTGTGAAGTTGATTATTTTGTGTGCCCAAGGAGGGAAGGTTGGTTTTTCTTATCATTACGGTTATGGACATCTTTTCTTTATTTACCATCACTTGTTGAGTTTATTCTTATAGGTGTAGTTAAGTTGCTTGTGCTTCGTGATCATTTTTTACTTGGATGTCGAAGTGAGACCTTAGTTCACTTTTTAGTTTGTTTCAAGATTGAAATTGTCACTTAGATACATCTTAAGAAATCTTTATGAAACTTTTAATTGCTCGAGTGTTAGTCAGACATTTTTAGCTTGTTTAGAGAGCGACAGTGTCACTCAAACACTTATTAGGAACCTTTTACATGAATTACATGTTTGTACCAATTTTGTGTTAAAATATTATTAGCTGATGTGTGTGCATGTATGTGTGTTGTATAGGTAGCTTTTTCAAACCACATTGCAAATTATGAATTGTTATCATTCATGGTCATAAAATTCATACCTTTCACTTTCTTTGCAGCATGGTCATGGTTGTATCATCACACCCTCAGCTCCTCACTTCTCGTTCTCATGTTCTTCTTTTTTCCAATTAGATTATCTTTCTTGCGCAATTAGATGTCAAGCTTTAAAAGTTTTACCCAAAAAGTCTTAGCCTCCAAAGATAATTTGATTGCATAGTTTTCTTTTTTCTTTTTTAGTTTTACGAACATAAAGATTTGAACCCTTTAAAAAATTGAATTGATCAAAGATTATGAACTTCCATAAATCAAATTGATCTACTATATATATAACTTCCATTTTAGTAAGATTATTATTATTATTATTATTATTTTTACCTGTTTTGTATAACATATTTTTTCACCAATGGTTTTCTATGAGCGTTTCTATTTCTCGTTTGGATAGGGTTGGTAGTGGAAACTTGATCTCACTTGTGGTTAGGTAACATGACTTATGCTTCTTAGTATAGAAGCTATGAAACTTTTGAAAATGTTTGTCAGACCTTATGAATATTGTTAAAATTGTTGACAATACGTATGAGTTTAGTTCTAAAATGAGTATTGTTTTTTTTTTACTAGGTATTGGACAAACATGTTTAAGCGAGGAAATCACTAAGCAAATTATTTATATTATTTTTTATTCAAATAGTGCTAACACTTGTATTTTGTTATTTCTTTTTTTAAAAAAAGAACTTAATCAATGTTTGGTTACTTTTTTTTTTTATTACATATAGTTTATTGTTATATATGAAAGGTCATATTTATGGTTGTGCCCATATTTTTTTTGGTAAAATTTGAAGAAAATATAGTTGTAATACATGTATGACACAAAGAGTTGTCCATTATTAATTATAAACACTTTTTGTTTTTTACATTTAACAAATGTTGTTGAGAAAGTATCACAATGTCACATTATTAATGTTATAATGTTTTGTGACAAATTCTTAATGTCAATTGTAAGAGTTTAATTGACATATAAAGTTAATTGTTTAATCATTTATTGACAATGATAAATTGTCATAAAAATGTTATCTAAGAATCACGAAATAACTAATTATGAGACTTTTTTTATTAGTCATCTTTACACTTACCTTGATGGTAGATTACAGGACTGAAAAAAAAGAGTCCTGGTGATGACATTTTGTCGAGTCATGTAAATCTGTTTTTGTAGTAGTGAGAGGAGACTTTATATAGTCTTGTAGAGATTCTTAATTAGCAAAAGTAGATATAAAACATTAAAGAAATGGTCATCTTTCCAACGTCCATATTTTATTCCACCAACTTTAGTGCAATTCTATGAACGATAATCTCCATCTTTGACTAGTCACCATCTTCAATGCATCTTCATTAAAAATAACCTTCATATTTTCAACCACTATCTTTAAACTCAATTAACATAATTACCTTAAATTTAGCACTAAAATGTTAGAAATTTATTAAAAACAACTAAAGTTTACATGAAATTTCATGATACATCTTCAAAGTTTGATAGAAATGTGACTTCGTAGTTCGTATTAAATTCACCGTTGGATATGTTTCCTTCAATCATATTGTGTAGGGATAAGTACACAACCTTGAAAATGTTAAAGGTTTTGTATCTATTTTATTAAATGAATAGGGTTTTAGATATCCAAGGATTACAGTTATATGTGAAGAGTGGTTACTATAAATAAAAAACTTCTCAACTTACCATAAAACTAACTAAAATATGACCGTTAATTTAGTTACATACCAGTTACTTAAATACAAAAAAACTAAAGAGAACTGAAGGAAGTTGCTGTGATTTCAGGTAGACATGGCAGGCTAACAAAGTGACATTTGGAGAGCATGATGAGTGTCACGTATCACATGAAAGAGATGAAGTAAAGAGCTGAAGATGAGTTAATGACGTTCTTTTACTTTCTCCCTCAAAATCAACCATGTTGAGACAACGTTCAGCTTTGCCCTCAATTGTTGAAAATTTCATCTCTGTTACTGGTTTCGTAATCCATCTGTGATCTGATTTTCAGAGGGAACAAAACAAACATCTACTTTCTTTTCGACAACTTTATCATGAACAAAATGAACATCCATCTGTGGGTATGCATGTATCTTTATTCTGAATTTCTTGAAGTAATTCTTGAATCCAACTAATTTCAGCTACTGTATGTGCAAGAGATCGATACTCAGATTCAGTATTTGATTGAGGGACTACATTTTGTTTCTTAGAGCTCCAAGAAATCAACACTTCACCAAGGTACACACAATAAACACATTTTGACTTCTATCATCCAGATCGCATCCCCAATCTGCATCTGTATATGCTGTAATTTGTAGAGAACATGTCTTAGGAATATAAAGCCCACGATGCATAGTACATTTTAAATATGTAAGAACACGTTTTACAGCTTTCCAATGAATTATTGTTGGTGACTATGGATATTGACTTAGCTTGTTGATGATATATGAAATTTCTGGTCTTGTGTGTGTAACATATTTCAATGCTCCTATTGCACTTCGATATAGAGTTGGATTTCTCATTGTTTCTCCCTCATTCTTTACAAAATGTCGTCTTGTTACAGCTGGTGTATTGCATGGCTTCAAGTGATTTAACTCCAATCTGTCAAGTTGATCATTTATATATTTCGTTTGATTTAAATAAAAACCTGTGTCATCTCTGTGAACTTGAATGCCTAAGAAATAAGATAGATCTCCTGGGTCTTTGAGAGCAAATTCTCTGTTCATATCTACAACCAATTTGCTAATTAAAGCATTGTTGTTTCCTGTAATCAAAATAACATCAACATATACAAGTATGCATATTTTTGAAACCCCAACTTAGGATAACACTCTTCAATCTCTCAAACCATACTCTTGGTGTTTGCTTCAACCCATAGAGAGATTTGTTGAGTTTGCAAACATATTGTGGTCTCTGCTTATCCACAAAACCTTCTGGTTACTTCATATAGACATCTGTTGATGTCAAGTTGTCTAATGTTCCAATCATGTGAGGCTGATTGTGTTAACATAATTCGAATTGTAGAAGCTTTTACAACTGGACTGAATGTTTCTTAAAAATCAACCCTTGAGTTTTGATGAAATCCCTTAGCAACTAATCTAGCTTTAAGCTTTTGAACATTACCATCTGAGGGTTTTTCTTATCTTTTTTTTTTTTTTTTTTTTTTTGAAAAAACCCCTTCATCCAACTATGTTATAGTTAGATGAATAAGGTACAAGTTTCCAAGTATCATTTTTCTTTAAAGCTTCTACTTCTTCTTTCATATATGTTGTCCATCCAGTAGATTGTAATGCTTCTTGAACTGATTTGGGTTCCTCAACATCAACTTGAGATTTAGATACTAAATAACTAAATTGCTTAGGTTTATAAATATCACTTTAGATACTAAATAACTAAATTGCTTAGGTTTATAAATATCACTTTTTGACCTTGTTTGCATTGGATGGGAAGGCAAGATAGTATCAACAATAGGAATTGATTCATCAGGACTAGACAAAGTCTGATTGGAAATAGATTGTTCACTTGTGGCAGGAAGAGGACTTTCTTCTCCTTCAGCAATAGAAAACTCATTAGTTTCTTCATTTATATGAACAGTACTATAAGTAGTCAAATTAGAGTTATTTTCCAAAGGAATTGTGGCTGGAGAACTCTTAGTAGTAACATTTGGAAAATGTAACCAAGATACAATAGTGTCGAGGGCTTGTCGTTCATCAACTAAGGTAGTTAGATCAAAACAAGACTTAAAAGGGAAATCATGTTCATTGAAAATAACATGTCTAGATATGTACATTCTTTCACTAGAACTCAAACGTTTGTATCCTTTGTGTAACTCACTATACTCCAAAAATACACATTTAGTGCTATGATATTGAAATTTATGAGATTAATAAGGTCAAAGATAGGGATAACAAGCACTTCCAAAAACTGTGAGGAAATTATAATATAGTTTGACCTAGAAAGCATTTTCCCCATGTGAAATATGATTTAGAACAGTTGTAGGTAGCCTATTCATCAAATAAAGAACTGATATGAAAGCATCCCACCAATATCTAAGTGGCATTGAGGCTTGAGCCAACAAAGTGAGTCCCATTTCAACAATCTGTCTGTGTTTTCTCTTAATAATTCCATTCTATTCACTAGTATGTGGACAAGGATGTCGAAAAGTTATTCCGTGTTCCTTCAAATAATTTGTAAATGATCTAAACTCTCCACCTCAATCACTTTGAAACCCTTTAATTCTCCTCTCATGTTCTCCATCAATATCTTGTATTGTATAAACATATTTAGTGCTTCTCATTTTGTTTTTTAAGGTAAAATATGAGTCAATCTTGAAACTTATGTAGAAACCAAAACCAACAGTAGAGTTTATAGGCCCAGGACCCCATAAGTCACAATTTATTAACTCTAAAGGATGATTTGTAGTTTAGGTTGAAAGTGTAAAAGGTAAGGCATGAGATTTTGTTAAAACTTAAGCTTTGTTTACTTAAAGCTGAAGGAACTTTTACATTGCTATTTTTAATACATAAGATAACACCATTTCAGATGGGTGACCTAGTCTGCAATGCCATATATTCCTAGAGGCTTTACAGTACTTTACATGAGTAGTTGCAATAGAAGGTTGATCAACTCCTCTTTTGGAATTAAAACAGACTTTTCCTAGTCTACAATTGAAAGCAACTTCATGACTTCCTAAGTTGAAGAAGAGACGCTTTTGTGAAGACTCTTAGATCTGGATAGAGGCAACTGTGAGGGCACCAATATTAATTAAGTATGCTGGAGGGGCAAAAAGGGTAGTGGGGAGTTTAGTTATAGTGGGACCCATTAGCTGTGTGGAAGTGAGGGTCTACTATATATAGAATAAGATGTTTATTTTGTAGGGAAACTTTTTGGTAATAGACAAGTAGTCTTTTGGGAGAGGGAGGTTGACTCTCTGCTCACTGGTGTATGCCTTAGGGCAAATATCCTTATTATTAATACAAGTATCAGTAAGGGGATACCTTAGATATTGGTATAAGAGCCTTCATCCTGAGAAAGAAAAAAATGGCGCAGAAACGGATTGAAGAGAAGCTTGAGGCAACGGAACAAGAAATTATGAGCCTAAAACATAGTGTGGGAAAGTTACCTGGAATTGAGGAGGGAGTTGCGACACTCCTGAAATCGGTTTCTTCACTAACAGAGGAAATCGCAATGCTTCGGAATGCGAAGGGAGTTTCAGAAGTAATGAATGGGTCATCTTCCAAGAAAGGAAAGGAGGAAATAATGGAGAAACTCGAGCCATCCGATGAAGGGGGCGAGACGAAAACAACAGATGAACCTAATGATCGAAGTAAGTTCAAGAAGGTAGAGATGCCGGTGTTCGGTGGTGACGACCCAGACGCGTGGTTATTTCGAGCAGAAAGGTATTTTTCAATACACAAACTCAATGATCTAGAAAAAATGACTATCTCGGTTATATGTTTTGAAGGTGTAACGTTGAACTGGTATCGCGGGAAACAAAATTGTGAAGTGTTCAAAGATTGGCCAGACCTGAAAGTGCGGTTACTCAACCGTTTTCGTTCACCCAGAGAAGAAACACTGGTGGGCAGATTCCTACGAATTAAGCAAGAGATGACAGTGAAAGAATACTGTGATCTATTCGAGAAGATGATGGCGTCGGTTTCACATCTGTTTGATGAAGTACTATTAGAGACGTTCGTGACGGGCTTGGACTCAGTCATTAAGGCAGAGTTGGAGTGTTGGAAATCCATGACACTAGATGAAGTAATGAAAAAGGCCCAAATGATAGAAAATAAGAAGATGGCTCGTATAGAGAAAAAGAAAAAAAGAAAGAAGGTCTGGCCCAATTTGAATACCCTAAGGCGAATCCTACGAGGAATTTTGAACCAAACAAGCGGAAGGATCTTCCAATGAGAACAATAACCCTATCAAATACTAATCTGCCAGCGGCTAGGAGGGACGTTCCTAGAAGATGAATGACTGATCTGGACTTCAAAACGAGGCAAGATAAAAGGTTATGTTTCTGTTGTGATGATAAGTTTTTCGTCGGTCACCTGTGAAAGGCTAAGGAGTTGCGAAGCATGCAGATGTTCGTAGTGGATGATGAAGGGAATAAAGTAGAAATTTTTGATGAAATGGAACCGCACGAAGAGGAAGTCATTGAATTGCAGACGACAGAACTAGTAAATGTCGTGAAACTATCCTTAAATTTGGTAATGGGATTCTCATCACCAGTCACATTGAAGATGAAAAGAGTAATTGAAAATAAAGAAGTGGTAGTTCTGATTGATTATGGTGCTACACATAATTTCATAGCACACTGAGTGGTTGAGTTAAAGCTACCACTAATCGAGACAACACATTTGGTGTGATCATGAGAATTGGTTCATCAATCAGAGGGAAAAGAGTGTGTCGAGGAGTGATTATCACTCTAGGTATGCTCACGATTGTAGAAAAATTTCTACCATTGGATTTAGGAGATGTAGAAGTTGTCTTAAGGACGCAATGGCTTCGCACTTTAAGGGTCACCGAGGTTGATTGGCGCGCGTTAACTATGACGATCAGAAAAGGGGAGAAGAAAACGATACTACGGGGTGATCTAGCTTTAACCAAAGCAAAGATAACACTGAAGAGAATGATGAAAGGATGTGAGGAATCTGATCAAGGCTTCCTAGTAGAATGTAGAGCCTTGGAGGGCTATTTTGAACAGGAAGAATTTCAAATTAACACATTGGAGACAAACCAGCCTTACGAGCTCTACGGTTTGTTGAGTGACTTCTCGAGATTATTTGTAGTACCCACAGCACTACCACTGACCAGGGAAGCGGACCATCAGATTAACATCATTGAGGGGACATCCGTAGTGAATGTGTCGCCATACCATTTTGCGAATCATCAAAAGAATGAAATAGAAAAAATGGTGGACGATATGTTACACACGAGAATTATACAGCCCTGTGTGAGTCCTTATTCGAGTCCAGTGTTGCTAGTGCAGAAGAAAGATGGTGGATGGAGATTTTGTGTGGATTACCAAGCTTTAAACAACATCACAGTACCTAATCGTTTTCCAATACCAGTAGTCAAAGATTTGTTGGATGAGTTACACGGATCATAGATATATTCGAAATTGGATTTGAAATCCAGTTACCAACAGATCCGAATGAAGCTGCAAGACATTGAGAAAACAGTCTTCAGAACACATGATGATAAGAAAATCCTAGGATTTGTAAAATTAGGAACCCAATTAGCGAACCCCTAATAACAAATTCTAAAACTCTCAAATCAATTTGACAAAAAATCAAGGGAATAGATTAGATTTGGATTACCCTTTGATCGAAGACCAAGAGATAAGAAGAACTAGTTCCTCGCTCCAAGTTCGAACACTCCACAAGCAAGGTGATCAAACTTACTAGAATGTTCTTGGCTTCCAACCCTAAATCAAGAATTGCAAAAAGGCGGCGATGAGACTCTGCCTTCTACCAAAGAATTTTCATTCAAAGAAAATCTAAAACTTTAATTATCTAAAACTTTCCTTAAAAGAACCTAAAGGCAAGGATTAAATAGCTTTCCAATAAAACCCTAGTTCAATGGGAAAAGATTAAATTATCCGTTTTAAAAAAGTTATTAAAAAAAAGATAAAAATTGAAAATTATTTAAAATACATCATAATTATTAAATAAACCCTAATTAATAATTTGATGCTTGTGTGGATTATATCATCATCTCTTCTTTTGAAAGTTTCGTCCTTGAATCTCAATTGGTTCCATCTTGTAGCGTCAACTGATTTCAATTATAAATCTTTTGATCAATTGTTGCTAGTCAAATCTCTGCAATTGAGTTCACCTCCTCTTGAATGTGAGAATTCAATGCTAATTGTAGTTTCTTGGCTTTTGAACGTGTGATTGGTCCTGGAGGTAACACAAGGGTTTCCTGGTTCATATCTTCTTCTCCCTCTTTTGAAAGATTCGTCCTCGAATCAAGCTCGTTATTTGCATCAAAAGAAGTTAAGTCAGAAACATTAAAAGTAGTACTCACACCATACCTTTAAGATCAATCTGGTAGGCATTGTCATTAATTTTTTTTATCACTTGAAAAGATCCATCTCCTCTTAGGTTTAATTTCGAGTCTCGCTGATGTGAAAATCTTTTCTTCCGAAGGTGGATTCAAACCAAATCTCCTTCCTTAAATATCATGGGTTTTTTATGTTGAGTAACTTTCTCCGCTACCTTGGCATTTTGCTTCTCAATCCTTTCTTTAACCTCTTTGTGGAGCTCTCGAATGATGGTGGCCTTCTCTTCAGCATGAACATTCACCACCTCATTAAAAGGCAAAGGCAACAAGTCAGTAGGTGTTAAAGGATTAAAACCATACACAATTTCAAACGGTGAACGTTTCGTAACACTATGAATAGTCCTGTTGTATGCAAATTCATAAATGGTATAAAATCCTTCCAAGTTTTGGTATTTTTATCTATTAGTACCATAAGCATAGTTACTATCGTTCTATTAACTGCCTCAGTTTGTCCATCAGTCTGAGGATGACACGTAGTGGAGTAGACTACCTTAGTACAAAATTTTTTTCAAAGTACTTTCCAAAAATGACTTAATAATTTTACGTCCCTATCACTAACAATGCATTGCCATGCAATTTAACTACATCCTTAAAGAACAAGTCAGCCACATGTTTAGCATCATTAGTTTTATTACATGCAATAAAATGAGCCATTTTGCTAAACCTGTCAACTACCACAAAAATGCTCTCTCTCCCCCTCTTAGATCGTGGTAAGCCTAACACAAAATTCATTGAAATATCTAACCAAGGTCCGCTAGGCGCTGGTAAAGGCAAATACAGGTCATACGGTTGAGACTTAGACTTAGCTTCCATACATGCAATACAACTCTCACACCTTATGTACATCATGTCTCATTCTAGGCCAATAAATATGTTCACTCAACATGTCATATGATTTAGTGACCCCAAAATGTTCCATTAAACCTTTCTCATGTGCCTCTCTAAGTAGTAACTCTCGAATAGAACAAGTGGGAATGCAAAGCTTATTTTTTCTAAACAGAAATCCATCAAACATCATATAATCAGGCACAACACATTTTTGCTTGATACTTTTAAAACTATGTGCAAAATAATTGTCCTATGAATACAATGGTTTAATTTGTTCAAATCCAAGCAACCTAGTGCGTAAGGTGTTTAGCAAGACATACCGTCTAGATAGCGCATCTACAACTACATTTTCTTTACCTTTCTTATATCGTATAACATAAGGAAAAGTTTCAATGAACTCCAACCATTTTGCATGTCTCCGATTAAGCTTTTATTGGCCCTTTAAGTGTTGTAAGCTTTGGTGGTCAGTATGGATAACAAACTCCTTTGGCCACAAGTAATGTTGCCAAG
>JBBPDJ010000003.1:6882191-6902566 GCA_037974625.1 Cucumis cinereus
AATATCTTTATTTTCTTATTTTCTTTATTTCTTATTTGTTATTATTTTAATATTATTTTCTCGATATCCGTGTTCCCATTGTGCTTCATTTTCACAACAGTAATGGTTTTCTTACTATCTAGATAGATAGAGATAAAAGACTATCATTGTCTATCTGGACACTGTCTATTCCAGATAGATAGAGATAGACCAATAGATAATGATAAAACTATAGTTCGAAGAAGAATCAAACCTCGGGAAACAATTGTGTTTTTGGTATTTCTAGATCTGTAGTTGCAATTGTTTCCAAATCATCTTGTGTTTCCAATTATTGCGTTGCCTAAAAAAAACACAATTGTTGTTTCTACCTAAAAATTTATATATATATATATATATATATATATACATATATATAACAGTGGAATATACATACCTCTCTTTTCCTTTGTGTCTCATCTTCAACTTGGTTCTTCAAGCTAAAAAAAAATTAGTTAGTAATGGATACATTTATTTAAATATAGGAAAGAAAAAAAAGTAGAAATTTTAAAAACTAGATAGTGGACTATGATTGTCTATCTAGGATAGACACTAATAATAAAATAGCATATAACTAATTAAATACTTACCCGAGAACAATATCTTGTTGCATACTCCACAATTGTATCAATATCTTCAATTTCATCCAAACTTCTAAGGCTCCAAGAAGGTGTTTTATTTTTTTCCACAACTTCTTCATTCTCTTTTTCTTTCTCTTCTTGTTGTGGAAGATTTTCAATAACCGACCTTAGCATTATTTTTATTTCTTCTATGCCTTGTTTTAACAGATTTTGTTTTTCTTCTAATTTTTTTTTGCCCTTTCTAAGTTCATTTATTTCTTTCAACATCTTGTTCACTCCTCCTACTTCATCTTTTCCTTTGTTCATCTCCATTTCTTTATCCTCCTCTACCTCAATTTCTAAAAAATATTTCAAAATTGTTTGACATTCTTCTTCTATTGGATGCAGTGGAGTCAAACAAAACTACAACTAAATAAATGTTTTTATTTATTAGAGAAAAAATTAACAACAATATTGATAAACCGTGATAGATTTATATTTTATTTATCTGGGATAGACAGAGATAAAAAATATTCTTGATTTACTTACATCTTCAGTTTAAAAAATGTTCTCATTTAGAGTCCACCAGTCACTCGACTCCAAACACTCCCATGTCATGATTCTTGGACCTTCAATTACAAGTTTTCTTCCAAATCCAACATCTAGATTGGAAAGGTTCGGGATTGTCTCAAAAGGCCAATAGACTAAAGCTAATGGGAATCCTTGAAGGTAGACAACATCCTTGTTGGTATAGAATGCTTTCTTAAAGAATTGATATGTTAAGATGTAAAACAATCTTCCCCATGGATATTCTTTAAAGGCTTGTTCATCGTCCAAAATGTATAGATGTTGAAGATTGATATGGTTGTGTTGTTGTTTAGGGATTAAGAAAGCTTCGAGGATGTAGAGGTGAACTAATTTCACTTTCAATGAGACTTCTTTATCATTGCGTAGCGCTTTGAAAGTTCTCTCTATATCTCTCCTTGTTATGAATTCATCATGAGCAAAAAATGCATTTTTAAGACTAGACTTTTTTCTTTCTCCTAAATGTATTTGAGGAAATTTGTTGTCTTTTAATCCCATCACTAAACAAAATTCCTTCAACCCAAATTCTGCTATATGGTCATTGAAGTTGAAGGCTAGGACATTAAGCTTCTTCATATGACACTGTTTCCTAACTAGATAGTTAAGAAATTGGTTTGGTATTTTGGCCACTTTTATGTTCAGAAAGTGTCCAAAAGGGCTATTTAAAACTTGTTCAAGAATTGTTCCATCTAATTTAGTTCTTATCATATTCAAAATCTCTAGACTATAATAGACAGTAACTCGTAAATTTCAGTTTTCATTTTCCATGATAATTTCATGTTGTTGTTGTTTAACCTGTTGAAAAGATGCATTAATAACAATATATTAGAAGCCAAAAGAAGCATGGTAAAAATTATAATTAAAAATTAAAACTTAAATTGGCTCTAAACTCATTTCAAAGAAATACACTACTATACCTCTATCATTACCCCTATCATTGTCTATCTAGTCACTGTGTATCATTGTCCATCTTAGATAGACAGTGATAGAAGCCCATCACAATGATTGAATTATTTTTTTCTCATTTACAGAGCACTATTAAAGATAGACTATCACATCACAAGCTATAAACATAAGTACAAAGGTAGACAATGATATATATAAGCTAAGCATAATCACCATAAATTCATTTCAAAGAATTAAATGTATAAGCTCTAAGCATAATCATAAATTACCACACCCTTTATCACTGTCTATCCTAGATAGACAATGATAGAATCCTATCACATTTTCAAGATGATCATCAGCCCATAGTTACAAATATATTTGATCACTACAAAAAATTAGAAATTTGCATTTAGTATACAATTTTAACCTAAATTTTGCTTTACCTTTGACACAATTTGTGTTTGTCTTTCTTTCTCTTTTCCTTCCTGCTTTACCTTGTTGCTGGATGGATGATGCTTGCATTTTTTTATTTTTGGTTACCATCTATTTGAAAATAAAAATTAGTATTAGTATGTGGATATAGTAAGCAATTAAAATACAATGTAACCGGTGATTAAAAAAAAGGTTCAAACCTTGATGAACGAAGGAATGTATAGATAGATGGAGATAGATGAATATTTTTGTTAGGTTGGAAAAAATTGAATCTGTAAAGGTTCGAACCTTTTTTATGAATATAGATGAAGTTTTTTTTTTAAAAAAAGAGTGGATTGGAGAAAAGTTTAACAGTAAATGTTGAAGAACGTAGATGGAGATAGATGAAGATATATGAGGAGAAGAGATAGACGAAGGTCTGGTAGAAAATCGCGGTGTATAATATTAGAGTTAAAGAAATTTAGGGATACTTTTGGTATTTTACATACGTTTTGGGCTGAGTTGTTTCGATTTTTCTATGAACTGTAAATATTTTATTTTATTTTCTATTTTTGAGAAAAACCCCAAAAATTTATTTATATTCCCACAAATGCGAAAATTGTAGGTTAAAAAAAATTCAAAATTAAAAAACGATACGATACAACCGTCTACTTCTCCCTCCACTGGGGAAAACCCTCCGCTCTCTGCTGAGTTTTTTGTACGGAAGGGTCATTTTGGGTTTAGGGTGAAAGAATAAAATAAGAAGGAAGAAGAACGTAAAAAAACAAGAGAGAATAACGTAAAAAAAAAACAAGAGAGAGAAGAACCTAAAAAAATAAGAGAGAGAAGAACGTAAAAAAACAAGAGAGAGAAGAAAACAAGGAAGATTGCGTACAAAAAGAAAAAGAACACGCTACTCGCTCCTCATGCTACACGCTTCTCACGCTACACGTTCATCATAATTTGAAAGCTAAGTTCCTTCCATTCTCTTTACGCTACACGCTACTCGCTTCTCACGCTACACGTTCATCATAATTTGAAAGCTAAGCTCCTTCCATTCTCTTTACGCTACACGCTACTCGCTCTTCACGCTACACGTTACACGCTAGTCACTTTTCACGCTACACGTTACTCGCTACTCACGCTACACGCTCATCACAGTTTGAAAGCTAAGTTCCTTCCATTTGCTTTTGTAAACTTCATACACTTGATCCTCAACACACGCACATTACTCGATTATTCAAAGTTGTGTTGGGTTCGATCAATTTCATCTAATATGCAAACCTCCCCATTTTATTGATGAAAAAAAGTAATGAAAAAAATTTCAATTTAAAAAATCACTTGCAGACTTCAACAACCGCCTAGATTTGTAAACTTCAACAACCTCCCCTTCAACAAACTTCCCAGATTTGTGGACTCCAACAATCTCTCCTCAGATTTGTGTTGGTTTTTTTTTTTAATTAATGTGGATGGCAAAAAAAAATAAAAGTTGTCATCGAGGAGGGGAGAGGAACCTGAAAAAATTGGAGAAGATCGTGAGAATTGGGAGGTAGAGTTGAGAAATTAAAGAATAGAAGTGAATAAAATATTTTGGTAATTTTATAGAAAGCAGAAAGCCAGAAAAAACATTGGTTTTAAAAAGTTAGACCATCCGTGCAAAAAACCCCTCTCTGCTCCCTTCCCGCGGTCCAGGTTTGACGTTGAACCACTGCCGTGCCCAATCTCCCTCACTCTCAGCTCGTCTCTAAGATTCCCATCGATTTCACTCTCAATCTCTCTCTCACACACAGCTTAATCTTCATTGAACAACTCGAGAATCGCTCCTTTCTAACCCGACTTCTCTGTCACTCATTCGGCTGCTTCAAGGTTTGTTCGCCGTTATTATGTGTTTTCTGAACTCTTTAGCATTCATAAGATTGCTCCAGTAACGATTAAATGTTTGTTTTTCTTTTTTTTGTAACCATGCCTTATCTTTCTTGTTGGAACGTCAAATATCATATAGCAATTAGCAATCAATATCTACTTCCTTCAACCCTGAGCAATGGTAACTACGAAGAGAGCATTTTTTTTTTTTTTAATATCCTCTTGGTGATATAAATGAAATTTTGTAGTTCTGTGTTCTTTTAGAAGTCTAACTTATGATATTATGATTCATGGTGGCAGGCTGAATCTTCTCGGTGAACTATTAGCTGAGGAAAGAGTTACCAGATGATTTAATATTATTAATTTAAACAGATTGTAACTGTGTCAAGAAAGGACTTTGTTTTACCCTCATTTTTTTAGATGGAGGATGCTGCCATAAAAGATGCCATATCTAAGGACCCCAGGAGTAGAGATCATACTGAGGGTATGAGAGCAAGGCCTCTGCATTTTGGTGAGCCAATTGCTGCAAGGCTTGGTGTGGACTATCCATTCCCTCCTCATCTTGAGTATGCTGCTCTCTTACTACTATTTAATGTTTTCATCTTACATTATAATTTCTAATGTATATACTGTGCATGCTAGGTCTACAAATTCTTTAAGGTTTGGAGTTGGAGTTGATGACACACGCATTTAATATTTTATTTTCTTGAAAATCCAAGTTTTTCTTCAAGTACTAGACTGTTGAAATTTTGTATGAATGTTTTCAGCATCTACACTATTATGTCACAGTTTAAACGAGCCTCACAAAAGATACTAAATCAACATTATAGGTGTAGACTTGTAGCTACTCAAATCAACTATACTTCCTTGATATTTCCTTGATATGTATATATATATATATATATATATATATATATATATATAAGAAAAGCATCAATTAGGGACATAAGTGAAAACTGAAAACTTTGTAAGAAATGAAGATAAAATTGGGAATTTACGGCGGTGGCTTAGAATTAATGAGAATGTAACATGAAGCAGAGTTGGTGTGTGTTTAATGTAAGAAGCTGAGTACTAGCGATTTGCTATGATTGTATTGGAATGCCCAAATGGTGTGTTTTTATCCGTGTTGTTGTGGCGTAGTTGGGTGCTCGCCTGAGGCAAGAGGCAAAGGCTTTTAACGAATTGCAAGTACCCATGTTGAGCACCTTCAGTAAGGCTATCGTCTTTTGCACCTTTCAGTCGCCTTGAACATACGTTCAAGGTGACCGAGCGGCGTTGTTCAATTATTCAAGTCCTTTTTTTTTCTTTTAGAAAAAGAAATTCTTCTTCAAAACTTTGATTAAGAGGAAGTATCAAAGTTTGTAAAGGCAGAATTAAAGAAAAATCAAAGAAAGGAAGAAATAAAAAAAGTCAAAGAAGTAGAAACAAAATCGAAGATGTTGTCTCTTTCACTTTTGTTCGAAAGCGACACACCTTTCCAATCTCCCCCTAAGCAACAAAGCCTGGTTGTTGCTCCATATGCACCTCTTCTTGAAGATCACTGTGGAGAAATGCATTTTTAATATCAAGTTGATGTAAAGGCCAATGATTGATTGAAGCTAATGAAATAAATAATCTTACAGATGCCATTTTTGCGAGTGGAGGAATAGTATCAGAATAGTCAACGCCATATGTTTGTGCGTAGCCTTTCGCTACAAGTCGTGCTTTTAATCGAGCAACAAAACCTTCAGATTAACTTTAACTGCAAACACCCATTTGCAATCGATTGGCTTCTTTCCTGCAGGAAGAGAACTAAATCCCAAGTATAATTGTCATCTAAGGCAGTCATCTCCTCCACCATTACAACACACAACCAGGATGAGACAAGGCTTCACGCACAGTTTTAGGAATGGGTACAGACTCTAATGATGCAATGAAAGAACATTTAGAAGACGATAAATGGTTATATGAAATAAAAGAGGAAATAGGATAAGCACACTTGCGTTTACCTTTACGAAGAGCAATAGGAAGATCATCACTTGTTTCTGGATCCAATGACGAAGAAGCCTCTGGTACAGGACATGAAATTGAAGGAGGTTGTCGTCGACCATAGACCTTAGTGATGGGTGGACAAATAGAGGTAGACACAGGTAGAGGTGAATCGAGAATAGGATCAGATAGGGAAACAACATTGTAGACAAGGAAATCATCCTCTGACTCCTGATGCTCCACCTGACTCGTATTCGAAGAGAGAGAAGGTGAGGAATGAAAGGAGGAATGTTCAAAGAATGTGACATAATGAGAGACCAAATATTTGTTTAGACTGGGACAATAACATCGGTATGTTGAAGTCGAACATCTCGAACAAAGCAAATACAACCAAATATTTTTGGTGGAATAGGAAAAAAATGTTGTTTAGGGCATAGGGTACGAAAAGGTACCTCACCTTTAAGAATAAATGAGGGCATGCGATTTATTAAGCAACAGGCTGTTGAAACAACATCAGCCCAAAAGGATTTTGGAACATGCATCTGAAACATTAAGGCTCTAGCGGTTTGAAGAAGATGACAGTTCTTTCGTTCTGCAACCCCATTTTGAGATGGAGTATCGACACAAGAAGATTGATGAAGAATGCCATGAGAATCTAAACAAGACTCGAGTGCATGAGAGAAATATTCTTTAGCATTATCACTCCATAAGATTTTAAGAGCACCACTAGATTGAGTTCGAATTTCAGCATGAAAGTTATGAACATGAGAAAGTAACTCCAAACGATAACCACATTACACGAGAATAGTCATCGAAAAACGTAACAAAATACCGAAACCCTCCTTTGGACTCAATAGCACACATACCCCAAATATCAGAATGAACTAATTTAAATGGAGCACTAGCTCGTTTATTGACTCGAGGATACAAACTCAAACGGTGAAATTTAGCAAACTGACATGACTCACAATCTAAGGAAGACAAATGCTGAAACTAGGGACGAAGACTCTTCATCACGGAGATAGATGGATGACCCAACCGACAATGTTTTTCAAGAGGAGACGACATGCTGAGCATGTGATGACTGTAGGTATTTGTGGTTCAAAAATGTAAAGGCCTCCAAATTCACGCCCTTTACCAATAGTCTGCATCGTCGTAAGACCTTGAAATAAGCAATAACCAGGAAAAAGGAGACCCAACAATGAAGATCACGAGTGAGCTTACCGATCGAAATCAAGTTAAAAGAGAATTGTGGTAAATTTGAAACTGAGGACAAAGAAATTGATTTAGTAAGATGGACGGTTCATGACCCTATAACAGGAGTCGAGGTTCCATCAGCCATATTGATATTAGGCGAAGGGGAAGATGGGCACAAGTTAGAGAATAAACTGGGGTTACTTGTCTTATGGTCTGTAGCGCGAGAGTCAATGACCCATTTCAAAGTGGAGGAAATAAGGCATTTAAAGATGTTACCTATCTCCGCGATGGCAGTAATGGGAGTAGAAGATGATGCTGTCAATCACTCCTGATATTTTTGAAACCTAGCAAACTCCTCTGAAGAAATTGTAATTGACTTGTCAGGATTATCCGGAGTAGTAGCAACATTTGCAGGTGGCACCCTTTGACCCCTATTCAATAATATTTTGCATTTGTGTCTGGTATGGCCAGGCTTATAACAGTAATAGCAAACATCTTCTGAATTCGTTCGTTGGTGATTGGGATAACCTTTGAATTCTGCACAGGTATGACCTCCATAAAGTAACTTGTGAGAGTCTTTTCTCCTTGATTAGGTTGATATAGGGTCTTACAAACATCAAACACTCTATTAATGTTTTCTTTCTCAGAATAAAGAAAATCCAGATATTCCAGTAGTTCTTTGACTGATTCACAGTGATTTACTAGCTCAACGATTTCACGATCAATAGAATTCTTGATTTGTAGAAGCATTCTTGAATCATCTCGCCACCAAATCTTTTCGGTAGCATCAGTTGGTGGCTCTTACTTGATGTGTTCATCCATCTCAATGCTCCTAAGAAAGTGACGAACATTCGATCTCCACGAATAGTTGTTTGATCTATTTAACTTGTGTTCGGTTACTTTTGACATCATAGGAATCATCTCCGATGTGACTACTGTTTTCTTGTCAGCCATTACCTAAAAAAAAAAAAAAAGGAGAAATACAAATCAAAAGTGACAAAAATATGGGGCACACCCTAGTTTACCAAAAGAAGGATTTTTTTCTCTTGAGTGAACCACACATGCCCATAGAAACACACCACCAAAGAGAGGAAATAACTCCGACGAAACCCATAAAAAACGAACAGAAAAGGGGCAGCTCAGCGTCGGCGCGTGGATAATGCGGTGGAGGAAGAGGTGGCACGTGACACTCACGCACTGGTCGTACAACTTCGAAAAAAATGGGGTTTTGTAGACCAGCAGTTGGGCTCTCTTTTGATCTGGGCGGTGTTGAAGAATGAACTTCCAGCGACGGCGGCTGACGGGTGGCAAACATACCGATGGCGGCGGTGGTGGAAAAACTATGAACCCACCCCTCCATAAAAACCCTAGATATAACACAAAAAAAGGGTTCTAAATTCTCAGACTCTAATTTTCTCTAATGCTTTGATACCATGTAAAACACTTAGGTTTGAGAGAAAATCAGAATACCTTATTGCATTCAATAAAGAATTTATATATACTAGATACAATGGTGATCAAAGAAGAAAAGTGTAGCAAAACCAAAAAAGGAAAAAATATAAAAAGGATATTCACAATAATAGAATTATAACAATATAGTACTACAAATTTATTGAGGTAAGAATGCAAAATCTGGGTCATTATTCTCATAAAAGTGCTAGGTTAGAGAATATCGGGCTCCAAGGGTTGCTCATCGACACCCTTTCCTTTGCCGGCGTTGGCTGGATTTCTTCCCTCCATGGTCCCTTCTTCGAGTTGCTCTGATGCCAAATTTAATGAATCTTGGAGGATTCTTGAAATCAAATATAAAATCTTGAATTTTATTAATTTTCTGAATTTATTATAACAACCTAAACTCACAGTTTTTATACTACCTAATCAGTTAAAACAACTAAAATCCTCCAGCTGTAAACAGTTACCAGTTGTAAACAGTTAAAATAATGAAACTGTTAATAATGGTAAACAGTTACCAGCTGTAAACAGTTAAAATAACTAAACTGTTGAAGTTATTTACATCAATGGGTGTGGTTTCCTCTCAATGGCATTCGGGCCATGTTATCTGAATAGAGATTTTTGATGGCCGGAAGATTACGTCATACCAGCTGGCTGTTGACGTCTCTTTAGTCTATTATTATGCTCTGTACAATTTTGTTCCAAGCTTGTACTTTGTTAGCTTAGTTTCTGATTTGTTTTTGGTTGAAAGTTCTTAAAGGTCTGGTTTGTACTGTATCATTAGGATCTTTTAAGTTCATTTGGAATTGGAGATGATGTTGATGCTAAGGAGTATCAACCTAGTTGAGATGTTTGGGCGCACCTTTGATCCATAGTTAGTTAGCTACTTTCATTTTTCTTTTGTTTTCTAAGTACTTTGAGCATGAGTCTCATTTCATTATCCTAATGAAGAGGCTTGTTTCTTGTTTAAAAGAAAAAAAAAAAGTGATTTGAGGTATGGAGTGGGACGCTGGTGATGTCTTCTGGTGTTTGGTGGGGGTTCATGTTTCTTTTTGGGCTCCGAAGACTTTTTGTAATTATAAAGTATTAGCTACGGGGTCCAACTCATTTTTTCTAAAAAAAAAAAAAGGTTTGGTTTATCTTTAAAAAAGATCCAAAGAAAAATACATACAATCTGTAATTGGAAAAGGTATAATATTCTTGAATACCATTCGTGCTGCATCACCTGATTTTCATGTCTTGGTTAGATTTGTTTCCCTTAAAAAATACTATTTTACTCTAGGTTCTTTGTTTTGCATTGTAATTGATCTGATCGAAATTGTTTGTTCTTTACCAAGTTTTTGTGGAGACCAATTGTATTTGGTTGTGCATTCAATAAGATTTGGTAAAAACTTTTTTTAGGTATGCGTATCCTCCTCCAGATGGTAATATCCTGACCAACATTGTTAATGCCCTCATAGCTGTCCCTCGCTTTTATACTCAGGTTACTACAAATGAAATGATAATGTATACGTTTAAATTCTGGAGCATATTTGAAGTAAATACTTACAACTTAGTTTTTCAATTGTAGGTGCTGCATTTAATGAACAAGATGAACATCCCAGCTCCATTCCGATTGCCTCTACCCACCCCACCCCTCCCACCTTCCATTCCTGCACCACCATCACCATCATTAACGCTGCCACCTCTTCCTCCTCCTGCCACTCCAAGGTCTCAAGTAACAAATATGCCCAGTGATGAGTCAGAAATGGAATCCTCAGAAGAGGTAACTTGCCTAGAGCTGGTGAAACTCTTTCATTTTTCTAGCTTGAATGAAATTCTATCTTCAACGGGAGCCCAACTGCTCTGACTAATACCAAAGGTGTATCCAAATAAGTGTATGGCCATTTTTGTTTGAAACCTTCCCATATGAATCAGCTTGATTAATATTGAGCTATGGTGTGGAGGACAACTCTTTAGTCTTTTAGTTAGGACCTTGGCAACGATTTTGCAAGTCTTTAGTTCTAGAAAGGACCTTAGCCACAAATTTGTTGAAACTTGTAGTGAGATTACTTGGCCGACAGTCAACACCTTTGAAGATCCTTTTTGTTTTGTTTTTGTGAAATCAGACAAAGCTAGATCTCATTACACAAGAATTAAGGATTCCATTCTAAAAAAATCTTGGGACATCTCCACTCTATCCCCTTTGAAGATGATCCAAGTCTTTTTCTGAGCTATATCGTGGATGTTCTTTTCAGAAGAAAAAAAGCTACATCTTGGTATAATTATTCACATTTTTTTATTTCTCTACACTCTTATCCAATTGAAGAACATGAGAAGTTTATTGTGAATCATTTGGATTGGTCTCTCCCATTTTTTATAAACTTCATACATAAATGAAACTTATCCTTAAAAATTATTTTTCATAAATTTCCCCGTATATCCATTGGGCCCCGTAAATCTTGTATTTTTTTTTTTTGTTGTGGTTCAAAATTTTACTGAGAGCATGTCAGCAAAACTTATTTCTCTTATTCCTATGGACGATGATGTCGATTTTGTTGATTTTTTTGTCATCTACAATTTTTAGGTGCATCCTGTCCTTTATTTTTTCATGTCAATAAATGTTCGTTCCTTTGTTTTTGTGTTTTTAATTCTTCTGTACGGTTTTATTTTATATTCTATTCATTTCTTGTTCTAGGCTGTTTCTTGCTGAGATGAGGTATAATAATGTACTCCCAATTTTTCTTGGAACTCACTGATTAATTGGATTTAAGTTTGCATCAGGATGTGGAAGGAAAATATAATTCAAGTGGAGTTTCAAAAACTGCAAAATCAGGATACAAGCGTCCTAGGTGTGAAACCATCGTAGGCCCTGGCATAGACAAAGATGTGGCTCATGAGGCTGTTGGGGTGAAACCTTCCACATTGGTTCCAAAAGAGATTCCTGTGATAAAAAAGAAAAACCCAGTGATTCAGGTTGCGTTTATCATAATATGTAACTAATTGGCATATGATCTTATTTATATGACTCCTTCAGATTCCCTTGTTTAATTGTTGCAGATTAGAATTGTCCCTAAAGTGATTCATGATGGAAAAGTTGATAACATTAATAATGATGGTGAAGAGGCAGAAAAGGAAGTAGATGATCTTAAGCCATATGCAACACTCGAAGATCTAGAGAGAGGAAAATTGCCTCCAGAAGAAATTCTTTCACTTCCAATGTTCAAGGTACTATACCATGTGATTATTCAATGTTTAAGTATGAAAATAATGCATGTTATTTCTCTTGGTTCATTAAAGCTTAATTGTATAAAAATAGAAAAGGAGCTTTGTTTTTTAGATAGTTAAACAGGTTTCTTAAATAAAAGCTTACCTCATGTTTTGGGACGTGTGGCCTTATTTGCTATTGAAATATTTGTATTAGAGTTTTATGATTATCTTTTATCCCTTTTTAGCAAAGATATGAGTCCCTAGATGCTGCTGTTTTCAGTTTCTGTTTTGTTGGCAGCAATTGGGACATCAATGTCACCCGTGTGTTGATGCATGTTGGTTTTGTTAAGCAATGTTTTTATGAGTATAATTTAAATAAATGGGACTCCATTCTGAGTTGTAACAGTTATCTTTTAGTTCTACACTTCTGCTTTATTGGGAATTTTTTTTCCCGCCTATTAAAAAAAAAATCGGGATTTTTTTGAATCCCACATTATTGCAATTTTCTTTTCCTAGGTTTAATAAATTTCACTTTGATTTCCCTGGTTTAGGGTTGAACATGTAGCTCCTTTTTTCTCCTAATTTCCCTTCGAGTATGATGAAAATTTATCTGTGACAAGAATAATGTTGGAAATTTTATGGGTATTTCAGAACTATACTGCTGGGAGTCCTACTTCAGTGCTGTATATCAAGAACTTAGCCAAAGATGTATTGAATGACGACCTCTACTATATTTTTGGTCAGTTTCTTCCTCCAATTTAGGCTTCGTGCATGTTTGGAAATTCATGTCCTTATTGATCATTTGGTAGGTTTTTTTATTTTTATTTTTGATAGCTCCTCAAACGAGCTATCTTCCTTAGCTTAAATCATGCTAGTTCTAGGTATTTAATGGTTTATTTCAATGTTTAGACAAGAAAACGAGCAATAGACACCGCCGAATGAGTTAGGATACGTTTGGCGCTCAACGGAGGAGTTAGCAAGCGAAAGGGCGTAAATGGAGCTGCCTTGAAGAGATGGAGGTAGACACCATGTGATATGAAAACCCTAGGATTTGAAAATTAGGAACTCAATGACGAACCCCTAATAACAAATTCTAAAACCCCCAAATCAATTTAACAAAAACCCAAGGGGATGGATTAGATTTGGATTACCCTTTGATCGAAGACCAAGAGATAAGGAGAACTAGTTCCACACTTCAAGTTCGAACACTTCACAAGCAAGGTGATCAAACTTACTTGAATGTTCTTGGCTTGCAACTCTAAATCAAGAATTGCTAAAGATGTTTATGAAACTCTATCATCTACTAAAAAATTTTCATTCATAGAAAACCCTAAAATTCAAATATCCAAAACTACTTAAAACAACCTAAAGGCAAGGTTTGAATAGCCTCCTAATAAAACCCTAATTCATTGTGAAAAGACTAAATTAACCCTACTTAACTGGTATTAAAAAAGACAAACTGAAAAATATTAAAAATACATCACAATTATTAAATAAAGGCTAATTAATAATTTGATGCTTGTGTGGATCATATCACCATGGCACTCGCTCGACACATTGCCTGACGACTTTTCCAGAAGTTGCATCAAGGTGAAGTGCCGCGTTGCTCCCCTTGGCTATGCCCTACGCTTTGACAGCTTGTGCCAAGTGCCGCGACACTTGCTCAAGGCACCACGGTGCCCTCCGGTTTTCTCTATATCTTCACTTCTAGGTTTTTTTAGTGGGCGGATCATCTAGGATCATACCATTCATTCATCCACCCGACTTCTCCCCTTTTCTCTCTTCCACTTGAATTAGTCGTCCTCTTCTATCATTAATTGGATGAGCTTAATGTTGCTTTGGGAGGGTTCTTGGTTTGTGATGTATATCCTTTGTTTATGGATTATTACTTTGCACTTATTCTTAATTTATTGCAATTTCAATGCCAACTCATATCATTGGTTGTCAACAAATGCCACGTTTTCTACGGCTGATTGAGAAGTGGAATGTTTTGGAAAGCTACATCAAGTTCATTCACTTCTCAACAAATGCCACTTCTTAACAAAGCTACATTAAGTTCATCCAAAAGTCCACTAAGCTAAGTAGCTGATTGCCTCTTCTTGGTTCTCTCTCTTTCCTTTCATCTTGAAGCTCTTGGACTGCATTTTTCAGCTTAAAGTGGGCGTTGTTTGTGAGAGCTTTAAAGTTTTACTTTGTATCTAGCTCTATTTTGTTGTTTCAAATCTCGGTTTCTTTGAAGAGCTCAATGTTTTTATCTTTTGAGATCATCTTTAGGTTGTTTTCTTGTGTTGTCTGTGCTCTTTTGTTTCAGTTTTAGGCTGTTTTCTTATGCTCTTTGCTCTTAGTACAATTCTCTTGTATTTTGAGGATTAGTCTCACTTATTATTATTAATAAAGAGGCTCGTCTCCGTTTAAAAATAAAAAGATTTAATTGATTATGGGGAGAGTTCTTTTATTCTCTTAGGCTACACCAGAATTATAGTTATTCATATATCACCTATTAACCCAAAAGCTTAAGCTGATGGGTGAAGGCGAATTTATTATTATATCAATTAACACTTTCCCTCACTTGTTGGCTCGATATATGAAGAAGACACAAGTGGAAATTAATTTTTAATTGGGGAAGAAATAACATTGCAGAGGCTTGAACACAGGACCTCTCTGGACCACGTGCTCTAATACCATCATAAATCATCGATTGACTAAAAAACTTAATTTGATGGGTAAAGGCGAATTTAATACTATACTTAACAGTTATATTGAAAAAGAAGGAAGAAGAGAAAGCACAAGGTCTACGTGGAAAACTCTAGTACAAGAAGAAAAAACCACTATAGAAGACGCTCTTATTATTTTCTAATAAGTCAAACGATATAAGGGGGAAGAATATAGGTTTTTAGTTAATGCTCTTTGTATAACTCTCTTGTACTTTGAACATTTGTCTCATTCAATATATTAACGAAGAGACTTGTTTCCTTTTCAAGAAAATAAAAGATTCATAAGCTTGAATTTTTGAGGATTATTCCTTAAGGCTACTTAGGCTACATCATAAATAGTTCCCATGGAGCTTGACCAAAATATTATATTTTTCTTGGTGGAAAAATCTAGATATTGCCATCAAGAGCTTGACTCAATTGACACCTGTATGTACTTGAGATCCAAGAGGTCTCGGGTTCAAATCTCCCCCTATTTTTACTTAAAAAATCTTTCCAAAAAAAAAAAAAAGGCCAGATATCATTTGAGAAGTGGCATTTGTGTCAATTATGCATTAGAATATGTGCTTTCATATTTTACCATTGCACCAACATTAGCTGTAGAAGACGTCTCAGCAACCAACGTTCTTCTCACACCTCTGCTCACACTGGTAGAATTATTCTTGTGCAACCACTCTTCCAAACATTCTCAATGTTGCACTGATACATTGTTCGATGACCATTTACTGGTGCGATACTCCTTCTGTCTCGTGATGCACATCTAGGTTATGTTTGATCCCCTGTTGCATCTGTCCTTGGATCTACTTTCTTTGCGGCCATGTCTTGTATGGCTTTGATACCTGTAACTCTTTTGCAAAAAGGTTAGTAAGAAGAAGAAACAGGTGAGTAGTATCAAACAATATCATAACTCATGGCTGGTCCGAACAAGGTTTGGAAAAAGCTTCAGAAATGTCACCCCTACAAGGTTATTTCTCCTCACTGCTGCCCCATCTGTATGGCTGGTCCGGACTCCACTGACCACCTCTTTTTGCATTGTATCTTTGCTATGAGGTTTTGGAAGGATATCCTCCCTTCCTTTGGCTGGTACACTGCCCTTCCCAACGGCATCATTAAGGCCCTAACATATGCCTTCACTGGTCATCCTTTCACTAAACAAAACAGCTCATGTGAAAGCGCTTGATTCGAGCCTTCTTATGGACCACCTGGAAGGAGAGAAACAAGCGTCTTTTCCAAGACAAGGGAAGCTCCTTTGATGGCTATTTCGACATTATTTTCCTCCATGCTATGAATTGGTGTAAATGTTCATCATATTTTAGTTCCTGCACCCTTTCTTCCCTTTTGACCTATTGGAGGAATATTATGTAACTCTTTTGGTTCCAGCTTCGGCCGTTATTTTTTTGTAAATTTCATACATCAATGAAATTTGTTTCTTATAGAAAAAAAACAATATCCTAACTCATAAGAGTAGGGTAAAGGTAATTCTTAAATCACCGATTGATATTGACCCAAAAGCTTAAGCCAGTGGGTGAAGACAAATTTTTCCCTCACTCGTGGGCTTCAAATATGAAGAAAGCCCAACAGTGGAAATGTATATTAGTTGGGGAGGACACAACAATACAAGGGTTTGAACACAGGACCTTCAAAGTTTCGGTTTGTATTGTACTGTATCGTTAAGATCTTTAAGTTCATTTGAAAATGGAGATAATGATGATGCTAAGGGGGTGTCATCCTAGTTGTGACGTCCAGGCGCACCTCTGATTTGTAGTTACTTTTGTTTCTTTTTGTTTTCTATGTACTTTGAACATTAGTCTCATTTCATTATCCTAATGAATAGGATTGTTTCTTGTTCAAAAAAAAAAAAAAAAAACAAACATACGACTTGATGGACTAATTTGCTCTAATACCATCTTAAATCACAAATGGATCCAAAAACTTTAGCTAGTGGGTGAAGAGAAATTTAATATTATATCATTCAATAGAAATATTAAAATACCAAACTACACTAGTACATATCTCGGGATAAAATATGGATTTGAGAATCTCTCTCTTCCAAGCTACTACCAATTGGCCACTTCGACACTACTCTCTTCCCATTTACAAGCTCTCTGTGTCCCAACTCACTCACTGGCCAATCGTCATACCACGTTCATGTGAGAACCATACACCAAAATATTGAACCTGTCCTGGCCTGTTGCTAAAATATGTGTCAGACTTTTTGATAGATCAATATATCGGAAAGTAAATTTGAAGATTTCCAGAATGTGCAACTAATTATAAGTGGAATGCCACCTCATTGTATGATGTCAATAATTTTAGCAGTTTATTTTTAACAGTTTAGTTAACTGTTTACAGCTGGCAACTGTTTACAATTTTTAACAGATTAGTTTTTTTTAATGGTTTACAGCTGGAGGATTTTAGTGTTTTAGTATAAATACTGTGAGTTTAGGTTGTAATAGAGATTCAGAAAATTAATAAAATTCAAGAATTCAGATTTGATTTCAAGAATCCTCCAAGATTCATCATTGTAACCCTAGGATAGGCCTATATATCTGGTCTTTTGATGCATGGAAGAACATTACTTTCACATTCTTCTAATGCTTTTCTTTGCCAACTTTAAAAAATTTAAAAGTTACTATGGTTCTTATCTTTTCCAATGAGAGGTTTAGTTTTAACTAGGTTGTTTTTATTTTGTAGGATCATTGTTTGAAGGTATTGATGAAGCCAAATCTGCTCTAACTGTGAAGCTGATGCAGGTTAGATATTGTTGTCATATGTGTAGTTTGACAATAGGTTTTTGAATAACGGAGAATATGTAACTTCTTCTTCTCTGATTACTTGAAGAGCATAGAAGAAACATCTGTAAAGTTGCCTCATCGTCTGACCTGAAGAGCTAATAATATGTATAATATGCTTTATTATTAAAGGCATCATGATGTAAGAAGAGTAGGGGTTAATTGGGTAATTAGTTAATATTCTAGCCTAATTCTCTTTGTACCCTCACTTGTAATAAAACTCTATAAATAGGAGTATTTCCCTCGTATATAAAACATATTATTCATTCTAATAAAAGATTCACAATCTTTGTTCTTGGAGGATTTCTCCTAGAGACTACTTAGGCTACATCAATTTGGTATCAGAGCGATCGCTTGGGCCAACGTTGACTGCCGCCGGTCGAAGTTTGGAAAACTCTTGCTGACGCCGATCACGAGAGGGAGCTTTGAGTGTTATGCTCGTTACCAAACAACTTACATCTACTTAGGGGGAACCCTTAAAATTCCAAGAAAGAAAGAAAAAACCAAACATTTTTCAAGATTTTGCAACAATGAACTATTACCAATCAAAGAAAATATCCAAGAAAAAATACAGCAGTTTGTATAGACAAGAAAATCAACTTTACTGCCAAAAACAGTGTTGGAATTCTGACTCAAGTGATTCCGAAGAAGAATTTCAGCATGCTAATTTTGCCCATGTTCAATTTTCTCAAAGAACCTATCACTGTCCACATTGGAAATTTGATTCTAGTGATTATAATGACTCCAACGACATTTCTAAGGCAGTTTGGGACGGAGAAACAAGGTGACAATATCGGAAAAGGGCCCAACGATGCAATAAAACCCATTTTTCAAAAAATCAACATAAAGATTGGGAGTTAGATGAATTAGAGAATCATAAAAAATCATCAAGAATGGATTTTTACTACACAAGAAGAATGTTCCAGAATCAAAATTACTCTTTTGGTTATGAAACACGATCAAGAAAGGTTGATTCAAGAAAGTCAATGGATAAGTCCTATACTCACTATGAGATTGAAACATATTCAAGAATCCAACAAAATGACTACTTTGATCCCATAGTATTGAAGGAAATAGAGAGAACAATAAAAGAAATCCAACGTTCATTGGAGAAAATGACTCAACATATTGAAGGGGTTAAGCAAGAACCGACTTTGTATACTAAAGAAGAAACAAAGGAACCTCAGTTAGAAACTTCAAATAGAAAATCTTGAAGGTAAATTTGGAGAAAATCTTGTCGAGACTCATGTAGCTGACATAGGTGATTGGGGAAGAATTCACTCGAATGAAGTAGAAGATCAAAAAGAAGAAATTGAAAATGTTAATTTGGAAGTAGTCTCGAGTGAAAAAGGAAAATCCAACGAAGAAAATGGAAAAGCAGTATTGAACATCAAAACTCCAAATGTCGAGGTGGAAATTAAAGAATCGACCAAGAACGACACACCAATTGCGTTGGAAATCGATTACCACAGCGTCAAGAAACTTGAAGCAAATGATGAAGAAAATGTGATTCTTGAAGAGTTCTCTTTGTAAGCTAATTCTTTTGTGATTGATCCTTTGAATACGATTTTGAATGAGCTTGAAGGAAACATCTTTTTCGGGTTTACTGCTGATGGAGAGGTTCATCTTTTGGTGACAATATTTGATTTTTTGTCTCGAAATTCATTCCTTTGGTCATACTCCGTTGAACAAGTTTATTTCAATCATTGTTTGTTCATAACCTTTGTCTTTTTAAAACTCGAGGACGAGTTTTCTTTTTGGAGGGGTAGAATGATGTAAGAAGAATAGGGGTTAATTGGGTAATTAGTTAATATTCTAGGTTAATTCCCTTTGTACCCACCACTTGTAATAAAACTCTATAAATAGGAGTATTTCCCTCATGTATAAAACATATTATTCATTCTAATAAAAGATTCACAATCTTGGTTCTTGGAAGATTTCTCCTAGAGACTACTTAGGCTAAATCACATCAGCTTTTACAAAGATAAGGCAAACATAAATAAGGGTTGTCTAAATCTTTTAGTTGCAAGCCTAGTCTCGTAGTTGCGTTGGGTAGATTCTCTACAGTTGAGAAAATGCTATACATCCTTGATTGAAAAAATTTAAAAAAAAAAAAAAGATGTTTTAGTAAAACCTTGTCAACTCTTCTTTACCATTAAATTTCACTTTGGTCATTATTTTTAAAGCATGAGATGCACTAACGTAACTTAGATATTAGCATGATAGTCTTGCAAAGATCGGAGTGTGATGGATGACCTTTTATCAAACAAACAAAACTTGTATCATATTTTTTTCCTTAAAAAGGGAAAAGGAAAAAAAAGGGTATCTGAATGCTGCAAGTTATAAACCATAGCAAGTTAAGGGGGACAAATCAATTTAATATGAGCTATGTTATCATTTGTTCCAAAGTATACGACCTAGTGTAATATGATCTTTTATCAATATGCTAGCTAGTTTCTTGTGAAAGAGCAGAAAATATTGATTGCTCATCTGATTGTATATAATCATGTCCTGCGATTCAAACTTTTTCTTTTTCTGAATCAGGAGGGAAGAATGAGGGGCCAAGCATTTGTAACATTTCCATCGATTGAGCTTGCACAACGTGCTTTGGTATGTATTTGATTATTTCAATCCATGTATTCTCTTGATCACTATTTACTCAACATATTTTTTTGGATAAGAGACAAGTATATTCAAGAACCCAAAAGGGTAACAAAGAACAACCTAAGGGCAAGGGACAAGGT
>JBBPDJ010000003.1:6918469-6942940 GCA_037974625.1 Cucumis cinereus
GAGTGCGGTTCGTTCGATAAATTCCTACCTCTCTATCTATCTCTGAGATGTTTGGATTTTTCAAAACTTCATGGACACTAATAGAAGTCAGTCAATGTATAACGATAAAATATAAAACTTTGCTCTATTTTGGTTCATTTTGCTATATTTAAAAATTTTCAAAACAAATATTTGATAATTTTATTTTTGTGTGGTAGAAAGATGACGAGGATATGAGATGGTGCATCCTAAATGCATCCAACATTTTATCTATGTTTTTTTTCCAAACAAGCAAATTGTTTTCAAAATCACTCTATTTGAACATTTATCATATTTTGGAATACATCATGGAATAATTGTATAGATGGCCTTTTTAAAGGGTCAAAATGAAAAATAGTTCAAAGTTAAAAAACAAATGAGTTTTGACATTTTGATGATGTTATCATCCGATGCAATTATACTTTAACTCTTCTTTTTTCTTCCATCTTTATTTTGCACTAGTTTTTCCTTTTTCTTTTTCCTGTTTGTTTTTTTGTGCTTTTTTTTGTTCTTTCTTCTTCTCCTTTTTCATTTTTAGTTTCTTTTTCTTTTTTCATTTCTTGGTTTCTTTTTCTTTCTTCCTTTTAATTTTGTTTATTCTTTTTTTTTGTTTTGCAATTTTTTCTAATTTTTGTGTGTTTAATTAAGAACCAGAGAAATGAAGAATCTAAACAAATACAAAAAATTATAGTTATGTTCGATGAGAAACTAAAACGAAAAGCTAAAAAAAACTATTAAAGAAATTCAGTCAAATGATGAACTGGAAAACAAAATAACTAAAACGAGAAACTAGAAGGAATTCTAAAAAGCTAGATTGAGAAGCTAGAATTCGCAACTCCATGGCTTCACGTACCATTAACACGTAAGCAAAAGATTATTTTTCTAGCAAATTTAAATCAGGGCCCAAATTTTATTTGGAGCCTTAAAGCCAATCGGTACAAAAATCCGGTGCATCATCTTGTTTCTCACTTCAACTGGTTTTCTGCCAAACTTCCATGGGAGAACAGACAGCCATATTTGCTTCATTGCTGAAGTCATTGCACAGTGTACATTGTTGTCAAACTTTACTGGATAACGCATTTACTAATGCGCTTCTCGAATTTTCACTCTGGTTTGAGGCTTTCCGATTATATTTCAAAGATCAAAGACGCATCATACAGCGGAAAATGGCAAGAATCTCTTCAACTTTACCACGAAATCAGAATCTCTGGAGCTCAATTGGCAGACACTTGGGTGCTCCCTTCCATTCTCAAAGCATGTTCGAACATTTCTTTCAATCTTGGAACCGCTATGCACGGATGTCTCATCAAACAAGGATGCCAATCTTCCACTTCCATTGCTAATTCCACTATTGACTTTTATATGAAATATGGTGTTTTGGATTCAGCACAACGTGCTTTTGATTCTACGAAGATCAAGGATTCGGTATCTTGGAATGTGATGGTTCATGGGAATTTCTCGAATGGGAGCGTAATGGCAGGTTTGTGGTGGTTTAAGAAGGGTAGATTTGCCCATTTTCAACCCAATATTTCTTCGTTGGTACTTGTAATTCAGGCCTTTCGTGAGCTTAAAATATACAGACAAGGCTTTGCGGTTCATGGTTATATAGTTCGCTCTGGCTTCTCTATCATTCCTTCAGTTCAAAATTCTCTGCTGAGCTTGTATGCTGAAGTCGATATGTATTTTGCCCACAAGTTGTTTGATGAAATGCCTGTTAGATATGATGTTGTTTCCTGGAGTGTGATGATCGGAGGTTTTGTGCACATTGGGGAAGATGAACAGGGGTTGCTGATGTTTCGAAATATGGTGACAGAGGCTGGTATTTTACCAGATGGGGTAATTGTTGTGAGTGTTCTTAAAGCTTGCACCAACTTGAGAGATATTTCACTTGGAACAATGGTACATGGGTTGGTGATTTTTAGAGGCTTGGAAGATGATTTATTTGTTAGAAACTCTTTGATAGACATATATTCCAAATGTTTTAATGTTCATTCTGCATTTAAAGCTTTCAAGGAGATACCTGAGAAGAATATCATCTCGTGGAATTTGATGTTGTCGGCATATATTCTCAATGAGAATCATTTGGAAGCCTTGTCATTGCTTGGGACAATGGTTGAAGAAGGGGCTGAGAAAGATGAGGTGACCTTGGTGAATGTTCTTCAGATAGCTAAGCATTTTTTGGACTCATTAAAATGCCGGTCTGTCCACAGTGTGATTATACGGAAGGGATACGAATCAAATGAATTGGTGCTGAACTCTGTAATTGATGCTTATGCAAAATGCAATCTGGTTGAGCTTGCAGGTATGGTTTTTGATGGAATGAAGAAGAAAGACGTAGTTGCTTGGAGCACTATGATTGCAGGCTTTGCCTGTAATGGCAAACCCGACAAGGCAATATCAGTCTTCAAGCAAATGAATGAAGAGGTGATACCAAACAATGTTTCGATTATGAATCTTATGGAGGCTTGTGCTGTCTCTGCGGAATTGAGACAATCGAAATGGGCTCACGGTATAGCTGTAAGAAGAGGTTTGGCTGGTGAAGTAGCTATTGGAACTTCCATTGTTGACATGTACTCAAAATGTGGAGATATAGAAGCCTCCATTAGAGCCTTCAACCAAATCCCAGAAAAAAATGTTGTGTGTTGGAGTGCTATGATATCTGCCTTTGGCATCAACGGTTTCGTACACGAAGCCTTGATGTTGTTTGAGAAAATAAAACAAAACGACACCAAGCCAAATGCTGTGACTGCTCTGTCATTGCTATCTGCGTGTAGCCATGGAGGACTAGTGGAAGAAGGACTCTCTTTTTTCACATCCATGGTTCAGAAACATGGAATTGAGCCTGGTTTGGAGCATTACTCATGCATCGTCGACATGTTATCCCGAGCAGGGAAATTTAACGAAGCATTAGAGTTGATTGAGAAGATGCCTAAAGAAATGGAAGCAGGTGCCAGCATTTGGGGGACACTCTTGAGTTCTTGTAGGAGCTACGGAAACATTTTGCTTGGCTTGGGAGCAGCCTCTCGTGTACTCCAACTCGAACCTTTGAGCTCGGCTGGCTACATGCTTGCATCGAACTTGTATGCTAACTGCGGGCTAATGATTGATTCTGCAAAAATGAGAAGGTTTGCAAAAGAGAGAGGAGTTAAAGTTGTTGCTGGATATAGTTTGGTGCATATTAATTCACAGACTTGGAGATTTGTTGCTGGAGATGTGCTCAATCCAAGAGCTGATGAGATATATTTAATGGTTCAACAATTGCACGGTGTAATGAAGATTGATTGTTTGAAACTTTTAGATGCGCTTTTCAACATTGAGTTTAATGGTTAAAAGATTAAAACAACACAAAGTTGGAAGAACTTTGAAACGAGGTTTAAAGTGTTAAATATAGATTCAAATGAAAATTTATTGAATTCACATATTATATTATTTAATACTAAATTTAGTTAGCAAGACCATTCAAATTTTCTACTCTACCAAGCACAAACATTTCATGCGTGGTAAAGATTTCGTATCAGATACCGATACTTCTAAGATATGATTCAACACACCTATTTTTATGTCGTCTTTGATCCAAAAAGAAGATAATCAGCTCATGTAATATTTTAACTCAAAACTAACCAACCTATTTAATATGCTCATTCCCTCACCCAAAACTTAAAGGACAAAAATAAATAAAAGACCAAATCTTAAAATCACAATCCTCGTCAAATTGAAGTCTTTACAAAGTCTTGTAAAATATAACTCTCTTGCATATGTTCAACAAGTTAACGAAGATGTTCTTTGTTTATCTGTATACTTTTTTCTCCAATCTTTTTTCTCTTCTCTGATCAATTTGTGTCTATTTTCTATTGCATTCTATTAATTATTGTACTTCCATAATTTTGATTTGTTTTTTTTTCTTTTGTGTTTGTATTGTATTTCGTACCATTATCTTTAATTTGACATTTTATGATTGTTCGCGTAATTAGTGAATTACATTTAGTATCTTAATGTTAAATTTACTATATCCTAGATTTTTTAAAGGAAAAAAGAAAAAGTATCTTCAAACGTATTAGTATTTTAGTTTTCCAGAAATTGATGTATATCGTATCCTATCATATCGGTATCTCGTATTTGTATATGTACATATGCTTCACAGATTGATTTTGTGCAGTGAGGTTTTCAGAAGGTTTATTGACTTTTTGTTAAATTATGGAGTAAATTTAGAGAGAATCGAACACAAAAACATTTAATACTCATAATTGAGTAAAGGGATTGTGTGAGGCTTAAAGTGGGAAAATGATACAACTTTGTATAGCTAATTACGTAAAAACTAATGGTGCTTGAGTCAAATTTGGGTACAAATGGTTTGGTTGTGTGTATCAGTATCTGCAGTCAAAACTGTATAGAAGGAGCGTGGAGTAGTGGTTGAGGTTCTTTTGTAGGTTTGGCCGAAATTGGGAGAAGAAAATGAAATTTGTCCCACTCGACAGCTGGTAGTACCAGCTAAGGATAGGGTGCCAGATTAACCATTAGAGAAGTAACTGCAACAATCTTTTCAAAATCTATTGTTTTATAGCCTTGCATACAAAGCATTTGATTAGATTTTAGGCTAATTACAATTCACATCTACTCTCCAATTAACTTCCAAAAAAAAAAAATTGACACAATTTCATACTGTCCTATCGTTACCATGCTCATTTAAACTTGGCTAAATTATGTTATATGATATTATTTTAGCCAAAGTTTAGATGAGTCCAAAACAAAACTCAGTTAGTCACAAATTTACCTATAGTTTAAGTCGGATTATAATCCAAGAATGATAAAAGTTGAAGTCCCATGGGTTAGATCCAAAGTTAACCAACGCCAAAGCTCACATTATCCATGTAAGCTTTATAAATACATTAGGGTTTGTAAATTAAGAACTTTTGAGAGAATTCACCAATTTTAGAAAAGACTCTTTCACACCTTGTTTGGTAATAATTTCGTTTTTTGTTTTACTTTTTGAAAATTAAACATATGTCTCGAATTTCTTACAATAATTTACATCGTTTTGAGATACAATTGTCGAATTCTTAGTCAAATTTAAAAAACAAAAACAAGTTTTTAAAAGCTACTATTTTTTTTTCAAGTTTTCAAAATTTGGTTTAGTTTTTTAAACCATTGTTAAAAAGTAGATAACAAATAAAGAAATTTGGGAGTGAAAGTAGTGTTTTTTGACTTGATTTTCAAAAAAACAAAAACCAAGAACAAAATGGTCACGAAATGGACTTAAGTTTTTTATTCAATTGAATGCTCCGTGAGACTAAAGTTATTCAAAGATAACAAACCTTCTTCTTGTACTTCAACTTCAAGAATATTTGCATACTTCTATCATGTTTGGAAATGATTATCCAATGGTCAAAATCAATTTTATTATTATTATCATAATCACTCTAAAATATGATTTTAATAATTAAAAACTAATTTTAATGTTATGAAAATTACCTTCCAAAGAATAAAACTAAATAATAAATTAATTTTTGAGGTACCGTACTTTAAAGTGATTTTGAATATGATAAAATTGATTTCAACAATTTAAAATTACTTTCAAACATACACTTCACCATGAGGTACACCTTTGAAACATAGAATTAAAATATTAAATTGTTAGAGGTTGGTATTGAGTTTTTTGTACGGATGGTGCCTTTTCAGGGGCCCATTTGATTTTTGGCCCAAATTCAAAAGGTGAATAAAAAATGGCCTTCTGATGATGTCAGCACCCTGTGATTTTACCGTTTTGTCCCTAAATTTAGTGTGCGCGTCCCAGGGCTACTCGATAAACGTTACACGTTTACTCGATGCACGCTCCTCGTCTACTCGATTACTCGATACAAAAGTCAAACAATAAATGCATCTTTGACTACTCGATGCACGTTACATAGAAGTCCGTTTTGCAATTTGACGTTAAGCCGCAATTTTGGCTAAAAGTTTGACAATGGGTACAATCCATTTAATGAAAAGTCATTTTGCATAATAAACTACCCTTTTTGTTTCTAACACTTCAAAAATTATATTTTTCCTCCTAAAAAATTTTAACAAAGAAGAAAACAAAACTCATAACATCTCACAACCGATTTTCTTTGTTCAACTCAATCACGTAAGCTGCACTTAAACTCTAGTTTTGGATACTTACTAGCTTATATAATAATCAGTTTGTGTATGAGTCAAACTCTAGTTTTGTATACTTATTAGCTTACATGATAATTAGTTTATGTAAGCTGCACTTAAATTCCAGATATTTTTCATGTCATTTAATGAAAATCTGGTTGCACTATCAGAATCTATAATGAAACAACAAAATACATTCGTCGAGTATCTTCCAACATGCATCAAGTATTGCGTGTAGCGTGCAGCATCTAACGTGTATAGCGTGCAGCGTGTAACGTGTATAGCGTGTAGCGTGTATTTTACAGAATGATGAATGTTTTTATTGTAGAATATTTTAGCTAATTTATGATGTTTTCTTGTATTATAAGATGGAAAAGAGGTATATATTCATCAAATTTGGCAGTACATGGGATGAGGAAAAACAAAGCTACAGTAAAGGTCGCCAAAAGGGTGTTGAAGTGGATTCTACAATCACGTATGAAGCATTTAAATAATTGATATACAAAGTGTCCAAGTGTAGTGCATCAGAATACAATCTAGTTATCCCGGTTAAATACCGTACGGACGAAGAGTCTTTTATTATATTAGTGGAGGATGATGATGTTGTTCAATTTTTGCTTCATGAATATACTCACAGTAGACTGCCGGTATATGTTCTAAGTGTTGAAAAGATCCAAAAAGAAACGATAGGGTCATTTTCAACAGCAGTCTCCCTAAATAACATGGAAAACACATTGCAGTATTATGATGACAACGAAACTGGTGCTAAGACAGTACCATGTACTGCTTATTCTATAAACACTTCTTATCATATAAACACTTCTGATGCCCTAAACCATCTTGATGCCCTAAACACTCCTGATGCCCTAAACCATCATGATGCTCTAAACCCTTCTGATACCCTAAACACTCCTGATCTCCTAAACCTTCTTAATGTTCTTTTTGCAAGTGGTGGGACTAATCCAACGAGAGAAGAACCCACAATTTGAAATGTACAAAGCTTTCCCAATAGTGGACAGTTTGGAGGCAGTAATGGACAGTTTGGAGAACAATCAACTACTCCTAACGTACCTTTGAGTAGTGGTTGTAGACTAGTGGACTTGGTAATCCAACCATCTGCTGGATCAAACTTGGACACAAACATTCATAAGGGACAAATTTTCTTCAGCAAAAATGATGTTAAGGTGAGGCTGTCATTGTTGGTAATCAAGAACAACTTTGAGATGCGGGTTAGAAAATCTAACAAAAACTTGTACAATGTGCATTGTATACATTCTTCTTGCAAATAGGCTGTTAGCGCAACTAGAACGAAAGGGTGTGACATATTTATGATAACCAAGTGTACGATCAAGCACACATGTTCAATTGAGGTGTTGAATTACGATCACAAACAAGCAAATGCATTTATCATTGGACATTTAATTAAAGACAAGTTTGGAGTTGGTCGTGGTGATTGACCGCGTCATATCATAGACGACATGCGTCAACAACTTGGAGTAAATATCAGTTATAACAAGGCATGACGTGCTAGAAAACTACCTTCCCCCTTGCAAGGGGACTTCCGGGGAATTATATTCATTGTTGCATGCGTATGAGGAAGCTTTACAGATAGAAAATCCCGAAACTGTATTTGAGATCAAGCTTGAGGACGACGTATACTTCAAGTATGTGTTTATGACATTGGGTCCGAGTTTGCGATGATTTAGTTCTTGTTTCCCTGCTATTATTGTGGATGGTACCCATTTGAAGGGTAAGTATGGGGGAGCCATGTTTGTGGGTGTGGCTATGAATGGTGACAACAATTTGTACCCGTTGGCATATGTTGTTGTTGATAACGGGAAAAATGATTCTTAGACGTGGTTCATGTCTAATTTGAAATCCACAATTGACAAATGTCATGATCTAGTTTTTGTTTCATATCAACATCCGTCCATTTCGAATTCCATTGAAGCAGTATTTCCAGAGGCATACCATGATATTTGTACTTTCCATTTAAAGAGGAATGTGGAAAAGTATTTTAAGGACGACACAATTAGAAAACTTTTTCACGATGCATCAATAGAATTTCAGAAATCTGAGTTCAAGAGACTTTAGGCCCAAATCGTCAATTATGATAATGGTTTGCTAGCACAGTATTTAGAGGCTGTCGGGGTTGAACGTTGGACAAGGTGTTATCAATATGAAAGGCGCTATGACAACTTGACTAGCAGTGGAGACGAGTGTTTCAATTCCATTAACAGTGAAGCTAGAAAAAACTTCCGATCACAACTCTGTTGGAACACATTAGAGGTTTACCGTAAGGGTGGTTTTATGAACGATGAAATACTTGGTCAAGCTCTACATCGACTCACTCAAAGTATGCTGAGGACAAGATAAAAATCAAGTTCGAGTTGGCGAGACGGTACTAGGTGTTACGAATTGACTGTTATAGATTCGAGGTCAAAGATGGTGGGTTAAGTAAAATTATCGATGTCCACACAAAAGAGTGTTCGTGCGCTCAGTTTCAGTGTTTAGAGATCCCATGTTCATATGTTATTGCTGCAGCTAGGAACTGCAATGTGAACCCATTCACCCTATGCAGTAGATTGTATAGCATTAAATCATTGATCGTTTCTTATGCGAAATCGGTCAACTTGGTTCGTCATATTTCGTAATGGAAGAAGTCAGATGGTTATACAGAGATTAAGATACTTCCACCAAAAATTGTTGTTCGAGTTGGTAGAAGAATGATGAATTTATACCATCAGCTAGGGAGCGTCCGAATGCAAAAAAGTGTAGACGTTGTGGACAATCGGGTCACAATAGAAAATGATGCAACGAACCGTTGAACACTGTCGTGCCTCGTAATATCCAAAGGAAGTCACAAGCTACGCCGTCGTCCAACCTGTAATTAATTGGTCAAGTTACAGATTCATTGTTAACATCAACCTGTAATTAAGTGAACAAGTTGTATGCATTCATTGTAGAAGCCAAAATTAATAAATTGAGTTAACTGTATTTTCCTCGTTATACGTTACACGTTACTCGATACACGCTATACACGTTACACACTATGTCGCTACACGTTACAAGGTTCACAGTTACGTGCTACAAGCTGTACACGTTACACACTATACACATTACATGCCAGACACACTACTCGTAAACACGCTACTTGATAGACGCCTCAGATTGAGGTCGATCACCAACATCATCAACATTTGCCCACTCCGGCTAGTGGTCTTCTTCTAGACCAAGGACGCAATCCATATAATAACGCTCTCACTGCCATACGAGAGCGGCCTCTTCGCGTGTTTTATTGTGTATCTCTCTCCACACTGCGAACTCTTCGATGGAGTTGGAGGTGAATCTAAAGTTAGAAAATAAAATGCATAAGTCTTAAATATAGTAAATCAAGTTGTTTAGTAGTGAACTAAACCGTCAGTCACATACCATTAGACCGTCGGGAAGTGTTGACCACTTGTGAATACAAATGTCTGGGCGCACGAACAAGAATGTTCGCAGATATAAAAACAAGGCGTCCATGACCTGTAAAACCATATAAGTAAACACATCGCATTCATGTAAAACAATGAATATTAATTAAAACCATATAGGATACTTACATCACATTTTATCCACTCATTATCTGTCGTTAGCTCCTTAAAGAGCACTTTCTTCGTGTAGTTCGTCTGGAATAGGGCACACTTTCCCGACCCGTTATACGGTCCAATATCTGGAGCCGCCAACCAGTACATAAATTCTCCCATAGTAGCTTCATCCATCGCCATTGTTGGATCGTAAGGGACCACCGTGTCTCTCCTAGATGGAGGAATGTCTGGGTCGGTGTACTTTGCCCTCAACCTCTTTGAAATGAGCGGTGGTGTGTACGGTTGAGGTGCCTTCCTTTTTCTATCAGTGTACCTTTGCTGGTAGCTCTCAAGGTTCACCTCGATCTTCACACTACTCTATGCCCTCGACTGATGAGGGAATGGTTGTTGAGTATTCGTCTTTATTTCCAACTTCGACGGATGAGGGAATGAGATTAACTCTGGGTGTGAAAATCTAGGTGTCGGTAGGAGAAGGATCTCAATATCGTGAAGTTGTGTTGAATTCGGTGGGAGGTGTATTAGACTGAGTGGGATGTAAGGGACTCGGTGGAAGTGGGTTATGATTTTCTTCCTCTAATGGTCCAATGTAATCTTGCCAGAGAACCTAAAAACTTGTCATCTAGCATAAACAAAAAAAAAAAAAAAACAAAAAAAAACATATCACAAGGCAAATTTATTTAACGTACCCGACAAAAGTTACTAATGAAGTCGGTAATTTGCTATAAGGTCGACTTCATATCTGTCACATTAGCTCTCAAAGAGGTAAGGTCCGACTGAATGTCTCTTAACTTTGTCTCGACTAACGCGACTCGCTAGACCAGTTCATTTAACAGTCAGTGGGAGCAGCGACTCTTCTTGATTCCGATTTAGTATGGGGATCAGAATGGACCGTCTCGTGGTTCGATTGTCGACTCGCGAACAGTTGTCTATCTTCGTCATGTGAGGAAGGTGGCAGCGAGTCATGTATAGAATTTTTGCTGCGGGTAGTGTTGACCATAGTCTTCGTCCAAAGAGGCCTCCTCTAGGTCATCTAGGTCATCAACAGGTTGAGTGCGATCATCTTTTCCACTAAACGACTCGCTCTCGATTATATCACCATCATCAAACACGTATACATGCCTCTCGTTAATCGAAGATTCTCTATAAATCTTCTCTTCCTCAGACATCACAAGACTAGTTGTGATCACTATCTGCATGAATAACAAACCATTAATGAGATTGTTTGGTTTGACTATTATTAAACTATATTTAACAAGTAATTACATACCTTGTCTATCTCGAAAACGTCTTTTTGCATGGACTTGGTGGGTAGGGAGTACGTACATTTTCACCTCAGGAAACGAGGAATTCTATGGTTGTTAAGCCGAATCGCACACTTCCCAGCAACGGTGGATATTATCTCGTATGCCCACAACTGCATTAACGTAAAACACATTAGATACTAAACCAGAATACTTGAAACAAATTTGAAAAAGAAGATAAGAAATTTGTTTTGCATGAAATGCATGAGGGAAACTCGGTAAATTGTATTTAATAATATAATCTGGGTTATTCTTCACCCTTTTCTTGTAGTTATCGGCCTTGCCAACCAAGCCTCGTTGTAGACCCGGAAAAGTCTTCTCTCGTAGAATGTTTCTTCAGTCTAGACTACTTTAATAGTCCATGTTCTCCACATCCATGAAGAGCCTCATGTCAATGTAGGCTCTCGTGTTCTCCCTATCCATCATTGTCAAATCTATGTAGTAGACACATGCATCTTGACAACGTCTACATTGGTTTTAAACTTCATTGTCTTGTACTCTACTTCAAAGGCCTTATTGTGAATACCCTTGGTGATGGACTTCTTGTACTACTTAAGGAATGTGTCCTGCAGCTCGCACTCATTCCTTTCAACAATCCAAGTATTGGAGGTCGACCACAACCCCGTCACCAGAAGAAAATCATCCTTTGTGAAGGTAACAAAGGTGTCATTCAAATCAAATGTCATGACATCCTTTCTATTGTTGTCTTTCACTTCTTGCAACATGATGTAATGAACGAGTGGACTGTTGAAGATAACATTCGTCTCCACAAACCACCCAAACACTATCTTTCTGAAGAGAGCGAACTGTGTAGGTGTCAGCTTCTCCTTCACTATATTGTTGGCAACAGAGATGTAGGAAGACAGATTGGTAGCTTGGTCGGAAAATCGATCCTTCACATCAATCTTAAAAATGAGTAGCCATTCTACAAATGAAAAAATGACAATCAAGTTAGAAATAGCCTATGTAAAAAACTCGATGCACGCTACTCGACATACTCGATGCACGTTACTCGACATACACGCTACACATTACTCGACGTACTCGATGCACATTACTCAACCTACACACTTCACATTACCCGATATAGACGTTATACACGCTACATGTACCAAGGTTTACACGTTGCTCAATTTAGGCCACCCTCGACACTCGAATGATTTCACAATGCAAACAACCTGAACACGCTACACTCGATACACTCGATGCTATGTTCAGTTCGATGATGGTGTCGATCGTTGAGATAAATCCTACATTTTCCTACCGACGATGAACTAGAAGAAGACGACGAAAACATTAAATCCAAATGCAATACCAAAATTTGAACTTTACAACATCGATGAAATGCAAAATAAGACGATGCTTGCGCTAAACACTAAACAAAACATTACAAATAGAAGATGAATGCATGAATCGATTAAAGGATGATTGTTACCTTTTCAAAGTACAAGAACACGTCGGGCGCTACGAAACACAAGAAGAAGGTTGATCGGCACCAGAGAGCAAAGAATGAAAGCACAGGAAAGTTGGGAAGAGTGAGAGTGGAAGAAACGTCTGGAAATGGTTACTTTAAGCGTATATATGTTTTTTAAATTTTGTGGGTAACGTGCATTGAGTATGTCGAGTAACGTGCAACGTGTACGTCGTGCAACGTGCATCGAGTAGTCAAAGGTACGTTTATTGTTTGACTTTTGTATCGAGCAATTGAGTAGATGAGTAGCCTGTATCGAGTAAACGTGTAGCGTGCATCGAGTAGCCATAAAACGTGCACATTAAATTTAGGGACAAAACGGTAAAATCATAGGGTGCTGACATCATCAGAAGGCCATTTTTCATTCACCTTTTCAATTTAGGCCAAAAATCGAGTGGGCTCCCTAAAAAGGGGTCATCTGTACAAAAAACCCATTGGTATTTATCTTTCAAATGATATGTTCCTGAACACTGATTGTAAGATTTTCTTTTCCGTTTTCCCAAGTGAATTGAACATTAAAATTTTGTTTTTTTATCTCATAACCATTTATGTGTCAATCTATTAACTTCATATATTACTTCAACTTATTGGACATGGGTCAAATTAATCTTAAAAGAAAAAAAACCACTCCCTTCACTATTTTTATAATAAGAAAACAATAACAACTATTTGTGAACTTGTGCATAATATGTCTATGCTCACTTAAGTTTAAACTCTTCTAGGTAAAACTTTTGTTTAGAAGTGGTTGTTATGTTTCATCAGTGCTGAAGCTAACACTACAAGGAAACTGGGATTTAACGATGCAAACAATGTGTTGCGAACAAATTTCTTGGCACATATTTTACGTCATTGAAGTTCTCTATAAACTTATACAATTTAACGGCACCGCCAAAAAAGCGTCGTTATTTGTCGGTTCATGCACTTATTTACTATTGTTATAAACTATTTCCTATCATTTAAAACATGTAATTATTAATTGGCTATTGACACAAAGAAATGTCATCATTGAGGTCCATGTTATTTGCGATAGTTTTTTTATCTCGCGAATTGATGTTCAGTGGCTTTAAATTAGTGTCAATAAAAGTGCAGTCATAACAAGTTATTTGGGTTACAAATGCTTTTATAACGACAATTATTTAGTGTCATTAAATTTACTATAAGAACACAAATTTTAGGGTCATGTAATTACTATATTCGACTTTTTTTTCTGTCAAGAAATAACAATTAAGGACCATTATAATATACGTCAATCTTGTCATTATTAATCAAAGAAGTGGAGCAAACTCATCATAAATTTGTAAAATGTTCGATATATTGATAATGAAGCGTCAATTTACATTGAGAATGAAAGATTGTGATGTTTATACAATGAACTAGATGAGATCTTAAACTTAACAAAATACAATGTCAATAAGGGGCATATTTATCGTGACGTGATTATATTCTCCAGGATTGCGTCCAAAACCTGAAATATCGATAAAAATTAAATACTAATCACAAACTTTGATGACATGGAGTTCAATTATGAAAATTTCTACAACTTTCACTATCCATCAGAAACATTGTACTTAAAGAATTTTTTGGCACATATAATCAATTTATTAACTACATACAAATGCTAGTAATAGTTTGTTCAACTAAGTCTTGAAAATTTTAAAGGTTGGAAAAAGTTAAGGCTTAAGTCACCTGTAAGATGAAGAATGTATGACGACACTGTATCCATATTTTGAACATCTTGACCAGCTGTTTCTCCCCATACGACATCCATTCACTTGGCCTAGTAACAAATAAAATAAACAGGAAAAACACTAGATTCAGAAAAACGACAGTACAATCAACCATCAATTAAAACATATGCAACATCGCAAAATGTTTATTATCAGATGCTTCAAATTTTGAGTACCAATGCATAGGAGTTGTTTAAAGTATGAACAAAAATTCAAATATACCATCATGAAGTGAACATCAGACATCATTCATGAACAAACCAAAATGATTATACTATGAGCCTACAAGGCATCATTAATGAGCAAGACAACTATTAGATGAATGCTCTCAAGTACACATATCGATCTAAAGTAGCATTGAATAAGTTTATTGAACAACATCCCTAGAAAAGTACACTCATTATTTCTTACGTTTCTACACTAGAAATTGCACTACTTATAACTTAGTGTCGGACACTAGAATTTCTTTTTTATACTATAGCATGATTTATGAAAGATACGCAAAATGATGATTATAAAAAGGGGGGGGGGGGGGGAGGACAATTCTCATAGATCAGCTTCGAAACCACATATTCAAGAACTGAAATGATAAATAATAGATCTTACATGTTGTTAATATAAGCAATAACAACTTCATCAAGAATTTCATTATATTCCATTATGATTTATGAAAGACAAACACATGCAAACAATCTAATCCACACAAATAATGAATGACTACCATAGCTATAGGATAGTCAGAACAATTTAACACTTATTCTAGTTCTACCCAGTCATACTAAATTTGCAAGAAATGATTTTTTTTATAAATATTACCTTTCATCATATCATAAGAGGGCTTACAACAAACCATTCTCGGTCTAAGATATTTGATGTGAACATGAAGAACCTGAAAATAGAAAATGATTATATTGTGAACACAACAGACGTCATTCATAAGCAAGGCAGCCATTTATCTAATGCAAATCAAGTTTCTAAAGCAAACTACTGCATCAAATAAAAGCGATGTTACAAGGAATGTGTCTAAATCTTTGTGTTGTATAAGTACTATAGAAAAGAACACATAAACTTATCAATACTCAGAAAAAAGACTAATATCGACCAAATGACTTCGTATTAATACATAAGTATAAACTAAGAAATAAGACTCGAAACTGAGTTTCCAAAAATTATAAACTACTTTATAATGTCCAAGGGAAAGGGAGAAGTTCTTAATTAAACTACATAGAAGAAGGTCATACTTGTACCAACCATGCATACATCACAAACAAGTGGAAGTCAAGGGGGTATGCATAATGACTCATTCACAGTAAAAGATTTATCAAATACTTCATTATATTCCAATAGGATTTATCAAGATTCCCTTGGATTGCACTTTTTTTTTTATTATCTTGTTATATTTTTTTAAAAAGAAAAAACTTAAACCTCTAATGATATATATTGTCGAAGAAATACATAAAAAATATGGAGAAATTAGAAAGAGATGGTAAAAAAATGGATATTCTAATGGTTTAGATTTGAGAAAAAAACTAAACACTACTACAAAAAACACTTCACTTGACACTTTGAAATTACATTACTTGACGGTTTATACAAAACCGTCAAGTAGTTAAAAATCGTCAAGAATAAACAAAAGGGAAAAAATTAATATTTTTTTTTGGAATTTTTTCAGTACTTGACAATTTTTACCTGTCAAGTTTAATTTTTTTGGCCTGACGAATTTTAGCCGTCAAGTAATTGTTGAATTAAAATTACACACGCCCAAAAACCCCATTTCTTCTAAAATTTCATTTGCGTGCCCGAAAAAATCCCCTTTCTTATTCGCAAAGTTTTTGAACATCCTCTTTCTCCCAAAACATCCCCTTTCTTCTTCTTCCCAAGCCTGAAAAAATCTCCTTTCTTCTTCGTAAGTCTTCTTCATCAAATTTTTCTTCCTTCTTCCACTTCGCATTCAAACTTAGCGTTCGAATCATTGATTTTTGATGTTTTATTTTTATATTTTTATTTGTTTTTGCTCCGTAGTCAACTGTAAACTCACAATCTATGTTGTGAGTTTATTTTCCTTCACAATCTAAAGAAAAATCTCCAGCTATCGATTCATCTTCTTTGGGAGCACCTCTAACGGCAAAAACACGACAACGACGAAAAGCCCACAATCTTCTACATTTTTTCCCTGCTACCACGACGTGCAAGCGACTATTTCGAGTCTTCGATGAGTCTTTCGATGATAAACAACATAGAAGTGACGACAACAAATCTAAACTAGCACCTAAGACTCACTTCGAAGAAACCGACGTTTTTTTTGTGGGTTTTGGCTTTAATCCAATCCCTTTTACGTTTGTTTAGTGTTACTGCTCCCTAGCAACGTCAAAGCTGTCAGTTTAGGCTTGTTCAAATTTCAACCAGCAAATATTTGAATCTTTTTGACAAAATTCTATAGGTAATTGCACTCTAAACTCCTTTAAGCGAGTGTTGTAGCTTAGCTTTCTAACCTTTAAAAATTCTTTGTTGTAGCATTGGACTGATAACGAAACTATTCAAACAATTTTCTAGCAAGATTTAAACTTGTACGAACCCATTTGAACACTTATTTGTCTCTTTCGAGAACCAATTTAGGGTATGTACGATTTAGGCGTTAAACCCCTATTTGAACTTTTTCGAACCCATTATTAATTCTGTAATTTATTGTTTAACTCTTGGGGCCTCTTTTGTAGTTTGGAGCTAATTCTAAGTGAATTAAGTCTTAAGTACATTTTGAAGGTAGGAAATTCTCCTTTGAGTGTCATTGTAGTTTGATTCATAAACATGTTGAGATATTGTGATGAGGTTAAGCCTATGCTTTTATGTTAGGTGTGTGCTGTTGTTTTATGTATATTGGTATAGGACATGTCATGTGTTGAGAATGGTTAGACATGTGTTTATAATGCGATGTTGAAGTAATGTTGAAGAGTAAGGAACTGATTGAGGGGAAAATGGTGCTTTCTTGTGGTGTTTTCTTGACTTTTACCGTGTTATTTCTTGGGGGTCAGTTGACTTTTTGGATTTTGGTTGTACTTGGAAGTTCTAAGTAATATGGATTGAGATTTTTTCTTGAAATTCTTTGTTTCTTATTGCTATTCAAAGAGTTCCTCTTTCGTCTTGCTTTCTATGAAATGAGTTTTGGTGTTTTAAATTGCTTTAAGTTTTTAATATAGTTTTGTTTGTGGTGAGGATTTAGTGTTCTGCTGCAATGTGTTGTTAGGATGGTTCTTCAACTTGGATTTTTCTTATTATGTAGCCTTACACTGCATATTCTTAGGTTCTTCTAGGTGGGTTTTGGTTTCTTTTGGTCTTTTTGTTCACTTTTGTACTTTGTCTTGAACTATAAAACATTTTCCTTTATTTCAATCTTGCTATTTAGCTCCTCATTTGAACTTTACTCTTTTCCATTAGCTTTGATGTATACGTATCAGTATCTCCTCCTTTTCTTCTCTGGAATGCTGACCTCCATACTTTCCATGTTTCTTAGTTGTGGTTTTTGCTTTTGTTCCAGGACCCTATAAAGCTCTAGTTGCTTTGACTTGATATCTATTTGAGAGCATAGTTTAACCTTATATCAAGGAAAGAAGAATACCGATCTTAGTTTGCAGAAATTAGTTTTTTTTTCATTTATGTATGGCTTTGTTCTGGTTTTGGATGTATATTTTTATCTCTGTAACTGTGCAAGACAAATTGGGCTATGTATTAACTCATCAATCATTAGGGGTTTAGCTTTCACATTCATATTTTCATTCTAGACTCAAATGTATATGTCCCTAGCTAGTATTTTTTGTTTGTCCTACATTTCGTTGAACTAAAAGTATACCCATTTTTGTATTGTGTACTTTCAAAAAATATACCTTCATTTTTCTGCATTTTGTTCTTTAGTTCTTCTAGATTATTGCATTGTTAACTTAATATAATTCATGTGGACCTGTAATGGAAATGAAGGTAGACAATCCAGTAAAAAAGAAAGAAGGGCTAAAAAATACAAAGAACCAGTTCCGAAGGTGCATAAGGATGTAAATAAAATGTCTGTTGTACCAGTTCTTATTTATTTATTTATTTTTTGTTTCTTTTAACAAAATGCATGTCGTTAGTTTTCTCCATGATAGAGCTTATACTTTGCAAAGTGTATGATTCTTGGTAGTTCTAAAAAAGATAGAAAAGAAAGAACCATGGAATTCTATGAATAATTATCATGTTTGTGATGTAAATTTGACGTTGGGTTGTTTTCTTGGTCTTGTGTAGAGTTTTTGTGGTTATTCTAGTCCAGTTGAATAAGTAGCTTTTGATTCAGCAACAGTTTTGGTGCTTGCTGGAGCTTCTTCTGGTGCAATAAAGTTGTGGGATCTTGAAGAGGCTAAAAGTAAGCTCACTCAACTAATTTATCACTTTGACGATATGTATACCTCTTATTTGATATTTATAGTAAAATTACCAATGATATAGAAATATGCTTTACAAATATGCTTTGATAAACTATCAGAGAAGTGATGTGGTTTCGACACAATCATGATGGTGTTAGAGAAGGCCCGCGTCTATATCCTTGCCAGTATGTCTAACGTACTGAGCAAGAAGCATGAGTCCATGGTCACTGTCGTCATACCATGGATTACCTTCGGGAGATGTTTGGACAATCGTTCTTTCAAATCTGTCACGTGGTCATAAAATACGTTTATAATGTCCGTATGATAGAGGGTCAATCTATTAGAGAATATGTTCTCGACATAATGGTCCACTTCAATGTGGTAGAGATGAACGGAACGATCATGGATGAGCACAGTCAAGTGTCCTTTATCATGGAATCTCTTCTGAAGAGATTTCTTCAATCCCACAGTAATGCGGTAATAAACAAGATAGAGTACAACTTGACTACCCTCCTTAACGAACTGCAGACTTTTCAGTCTCTTATGAAAAATAAGGAATAGAAAGAAGGAGAGGTAAATGTGGCCCATTCCAAGAGGTTTTAGAAGGGTTCATCCTCTGGCACCAAGTCTGCACCTTCAACTTCTAGGACCAAGAAAATCCAGAAGAAGAAATGAGGGAAGAGGAAAGGTCCTACTGTCGCGACAAAAGGCAAGGGAAAGATAAGATAGCTTCCAATAGGAAATGCTTTCATTGCAATGTGGATGGACATTGAAAAAGGAATTGCCCCAAGTACCTTGCTGAAAAAAAGAAGGAAAATGAAAGTAAATATGATTTACTTGTTTTAGAAACCTATTTAATGGAAAATGACTAAAATGCGTGGATACTAGATTCAGGAGACACTAATCATGTTTGTTCTTCTTTACTGGAAACTAGTTCCTTCCAGAAGCTCAAGGAGGATGAAATGACGCTCAAGGTTGGAACTGGGGATGTCATTTCAGCTCGTTCAGTGAGAGATGCCAAGTTTGTTTTTAGAAGTAGATATATGTTTCTTGTCTAAGATTAAAAGGAACTTAGTATTTATTTCTTGTCTTATTGAACATATGTACTCAATTTCTTTCTCTTATAACGAGCCTAATATTTTCAAGAATGGTGTACATATGTGTTCAACTAAGTTAGAAAACAACTTATATGTATTAAGACCAAATGAAGCTAACGTAGTTTTAAATCATGAAATGTTTAAAACTGCTAATACTCAAAATAAAAGGCAAAGAATTTCTCCAAATAATAAGACCTATCTTTGGCATTTAAGATTAGGTCACATTAATCTCGATAGGATCGAGAGATTGATAAAGAATGGACTTCTAAATGAGTTAGAAGATGATTCATTACCTCCATGTGAATCTTGTCTTGAAGGAAAAATGACTAAAAGATATTTTACCGAAAGGGTTATAGAGCCAAAAAGCCCCTAGAACTTGTACATTCAAACCTTTGTTGTCAGATGAATGTAAAAGCCCGAGGAGGTATGGTTATTATAGATAATTATTCAAGGTATGGTTATTCATACCTAATGGAATATAAGTCTGAAGCTCTTGAAATGTTCAAGGAGTATAAGGCTGAAGTTGAAAATCTATCAGGTAAAAGAATTTAAACACTTCGATCTGATCGAGATGGAGAGTACATGGATTTGAGATTTCAAAACTATATGATAGAACTTGAAATCCAATTTCAACTCTCAGCACCTGATATACCTCAACAAAATGGTGTATCAGAAAGGAGAAATAGAATCCTGTTAGACATGGTTCGATCTATGATGAGTTATGCTCAATTGCCTAGCTCATTTTAGGAGTATGCAGTAGAGAATGCAGTTCATATCTTGAACAACGTTCCTTTGAAAAGTTTTTCTGAAACACTTTTTGAGTTATGGAGAGGGCATAAACCTAGTTTAAGTCACTTCAGAATTTGAGGTTGTCCAGCACATGTGTTAGTGACAAATTCCAAGAAGTTGGAACCTCGTTCAAGGTTATGCCAAATTATTTGTTACTCTAAAGAAACGAGAGGTGATCTATTCTTCGATATACAAGAAAATAGAGTATTCGTATCAACAAATGCTATCTTCTTGGAAGAAGACTACATGAGAGATCATAGACCACGTAGCAAATTAGTATTTAATGAAGTTACTGATGAATCCACAAGCATTGTTGATGAAACTAGTCCCTCATCAAGAGTTGATGAAACCAACATATCAGGTCAGTCTCATCCTTCTCAATCGTTAAGAGTGTCTCATCGTAGTGGAAGGATTGTATCAAAATCTAACCGTTACTTGGGTTTAACTGAAATTCAGGTTGTCATATCAGATAATGGAATTGAGGATCCATTGTCCTTTAAATAGGCAATGAATGATATAGACAAGGACCAGTGGGTCAAAGCCATGGACCTTGAAATGGAGTCTATGTACTTCAATTCAGTGTGGGAGCTTGTAGATCTACCTATAGGGGTGAAACCCATAGGGTGCAAATGGATCTATAAGAGAATGAGAGATTCAACTGGAAAGGTACAGACCTTCAAACCTAGACTTGTAGTAAAAGGTTATACCCAATGGGAAGGGGTTGACTATGAGGAAACTTTTTGATACTGCGATCAAATCTTATGGATTTTACCAAAACGTTGATGAGCCTTGTGTATACAAGAAAATCAATAAAAATAAAGTAGCTTTCTTAATACTTTATGTGGACGATATCCTTCTCATTGGAAATGGTGCAGGATACCTAACTAACATTAAAACCTTGTTAGCAACCCAATTCCAAATGAAAGATTTGGAAAAGGAGCAGTTTGTTCTTGGGATCCAAATCATTAGAGATCGTAAGAACAAAATGCTAGCACTGTCTCAAGTAACTTATATCGACAAAATATTGATTCGATATTCAATGAAAAACTCTAAGAAGGATTTATTACTTTTCAGGCATGAGTTTCACTTGTCTAAGGAACAATGTCCTAAGATACCTCAGGAAGTTGAGGATATGAAACGTATTTCCTATGCCTCAGCTGTGGACAACTTAATGTATGTCATGCTCTGCATTAGACCAGACATTTGTTATGTTGTGGAAATAGTCAGAGGTACCAGCGCAATCCAAGGTTAGACTACTGGAAGACGATTAAAATTATCCAAGTATCTAAGGAGAACGAGAGATTACGTGCTTGTGTATGGTGCTAAGGATTTGATCCTTACAAGATACACTGACTCTGATTTTAAAATTGACAAGGATTCTAGGAAATCTACATTAGGATCAGTGTTCACCCTAAATGGAGGAGCTGTAGTGTGGCGTAACATCAAGCGAAGATGCATAACAGACTCCATTATGGAGGCTCAATAAGTCGCTGCTTACGAAACAACAAAAGAAGCAGTTGACTCAGGAAGTTCCTGCATGATTGAGAAGTTGTTCCAAACATGAAATTGTCCATGACTCTATATTGTGACAACAATAGGGCATTATCCAATTCTAAAGAGACTTGCAGCCACAAAAGAGGAAAACACATAGAGAGGAAGTATCATCTGATACGAGAGATTGTGCAACGAGTGGATGTGATAGTCATCAAGACCGCTTTGAAGCACAACATTGCTGATTCATTTATGAAGCCAATTCTAAAGAGGCTTACAGCCACAAACGAGGAAAACACATAGAGAGAAAGTATCATCTCATACGGAAGATTGTGCAACAAGTGGATGTGATAGTCACCAAGATCGCTTTGAAGCACAACATTGCTGATTCATTTATGAAGACTCTCACGACTTAAGTGTTCGAGAGTCTAGATCTACGGGATATGTACATTGGGTAATCTAGAGCAAGTGAAAGATGTGTAATGTGTATGATGTCCTAGTTTATTGTATTTGTATATATATATATTTTATGTAATATACTTGTACATTTTACCATTTCCTGTATTTATGAATTACTTTATTATGTACATCCCATAGACTACCACACTGGACTAAAGTTTTAGTCCAAGTAGAAGTTCTTTTTGAATTTTATATCCTAAAACTCGTCGGTTGACTGTTAGAGTTATTATTTCAATTTCAATAAATAGTTATTGATTATTTTTGTCTAATTAACCCAAATTCAATAAACTAACATCCTAATCTGTTTTATGAGTCTTGAACTGTATGTGGAGACATACATGGATTAATGTTGGAGATACAACTTAAAGAGTCTATAGTATAAGGATAAGGTTGGGTATCTTATCCTAACAACACTTTAGATACGACTTACTTTTTATTTGATACAAACACAATGATCAAACGTGTTCGTGTAAGTGACACATGTCAGAATCAGTAATAACAAATCGATCGAGAAGATCAGATGTATATTTGCTTGAGATAAGTAGTATCCATCATACGAGAATGAAACCTCAAGACCAAGAAAATAACTGATGTATCATAAATCTTTCATTTCAAAGTGCTTTCTTCGATATAGCTTGGGGATCATCACTTGTAATAATCATGTCATCAACATATAAAAGTAGGAGAACAATACGATGAGAGGTCTGTCTAGTAAATAGAGCAGAATCGTGAGAACTGGAGGTAAACCCAAGTTTAGTGAGGGAGGAACTAAACGTTGCCAACCAAGCTCATGGAGTTTGTTTTAGATTGTATAGTGCAGGACGAAGAAGACATACTTTTTAAAGTGGCGGAACAGCACCAGGTGGTGGTTTAATATAGACTTATTCAGATAGGTGTCATTGAGAAAAGCATTTTTAACATCCATTTGAACAAGAGGCCACTATGTACTAGCTGCTATGCTAAAAGACTGTAAGCATATGTCATTCCTGCAACTAGAGCAAACACTTCTTCATAATCAATGTCATATTCCTAAGAATAGCCTTTGGTCATCGGTCGGGCTTTGTAGTGTTCAACAGATCCATCAGAGTGAGTTTTAATTTTATAAATCCACTTAAAACCAATAGGTTTCTTTCCAAGAGGTAAGTCGACATAGTCCCAAGTGTGAATCTTTTTTAAGGCTTAAAGTTCCTCATTCATTGCTTGCTTCCACAAAGGGTTAGTACTGGCCTCCTTATAAGCAGAAGGTTCGACCAAAGAAATTACAGTGGAAAAAAATGGTAATCTTTGAGATGAGAAAGAGTTTCTTTTATCTAGGAGGAGTGACGAACAGATGCATATTCAGGTTCAACACAATGGACAGATGGTAGATCTGGAAAAACAGAGATAAGATTAGATTTATCACATCCCTTCCCAAACTCTCTACTCTTAGCCTAGGAGATGGCGTGAAGCCGGCGAATCTCGTCCTTACCTTGACGATCCTCACTGACTATCTTAGCTTAACTGCGACTTAAACAATACCAATAACTAAACAAAATGCGGAAAAACAAACTCAAACTTAACACATAACAGCGAAAACTAAACAAATAACTTATATATAGTGCAACCCATACTATCTTATACAACCCATCTCACTATACTGAAACTTATTATAATAGTAACATGCACGATTTACTACTAAAGTACAATAGTACTAAGACTTCTCGAGTAGCAGACAGTCTGGGGTAGGTCAGGCTTCGGGATCACGATCTCTACCTTAAAAGTGGGAAAACAATTGAAAGAATGAGCTAAAACACCCAGTGAGTGATGCTTTAATAGAAAGTACTTAAAACATATATATAGCATAGCTAGAAATCGTTGAATTAGAAACTTTTCACAAATCAAATTATAACTGAAACTAAAAATCATAATTTAAACTGAAATCACTTGAAAGGTGCACGATACTTATTTGTAAATCATGGTAAAACTATGCATAACTGAAATCATGCTAAAACATGAATATCTGAAAATC
>JBBPDJ010000003.1:6943040-6970567 GCA_037974625.1 Cucumis cinereus
GAGAAGATGTAAGAACACAATTTTCTACTGTCTTTGTTCTTGAACAAGCTTCCATCACATTCTCTATGCTCCTCATTTCCACTTCACTCCTTACTTTCTGTAACCAAAGTCCAACCCATAAGTATTTCTTTTCTATAAACTTTTAGTTGCAGCCCATTGTAGTTTAAAGTCTTATAATTCACAAATATACTTTTTGAACTTTGATAAATTTGACATGTTTCATTTCAAAATCACTTATTGAATGTGAAAGTGATGAAGACAGGGATGGTTTAGGGTTCAATTAATAGAAACAATTTTCAGTTCCAACAATCTTATGGATCAAATTAAATGATAATTATTGTGTTAATATCTGACTAAGAATGTAAATACTGTATATATAGGATGGCCACAATGAAAAATAACATACGAAAAATCAAAGAAGAAAGCATCAAATTTTATGACTACCACGAAACCTCTCTCCTCCTCGCTGCTGGGTGGTTCGTCGGTAAGTAAGTGAGCCGTGGGTTGGTCATCGTCGTTGCTGTTGGCTTTGTTGTCTTTTGAGATTGAGAGAATTGGAAACCAATTAGGGTTTTAATAAATATAAGAGAAAGTAAAATGATTGGGGAAAATGAAAGGGGAAAAATGAAAGGGAGATTTTAGGGTGTGTGTTTCTCAAAAGAAAGAGGGTTTTTTCTGCCGCGCGAAGAAGAAGAAAGAGGAATCAAATAGCTTTAGAGTTGGAATGACAACAAGAGGAGTCTTCATTTTCAGAACAATCCCAAATTTCTCTTCGACTTCAATCTTCTCATCACCATCTTCCAATTTCCAATCAAATGAATGCAAAAGTGTAGCAAGCAAATACATTACCATTCTTTCCGCCATTGCTATCCCTGCACAGTTTCTTCTCCCATACCCGAATGGGAAGTAACGAAAATCATTCCCACTGAAATCAAATTTACCATTCAAGAATCTCTCTTGGTCGAACTCCAATGGATTTTCCCAATGATTGGGGTCTCGATGAATCGCCCATACGTTGATGAAGAAGGGGATTTTCAGGATGACCTGGGGTGTGGTGTGCTTTGTGAAAATGATAGGTTTTTTCGGGCACGAGATAAAAATTTAAGAAGAAATGGGTTTTTGGGTGTGTGCAATTTTAATTGGATGGGTTTACTTGACGATTAAAACATGTCAAGCTCTTAAAATTATACTTGACATGTAAAAACTGTCAAGTATTGAAAAAAAATCAACAAAAAAATTCCAATTTTCTTCCTTTTGTTTATTCTTGACGGTTTTTAACTTTACTTGACGGTTTTGTATAAAACCGTCAAGAATTGTAATTTTCAAAGTGTGAAGTATTCCTCTTTTTGTAGTAGTGTCTGTTTGGGAACATGAGCACATCATATAGCATGTGACTAGTTATGCTCATTTAATACAACTTGCCTCCTTGGAAATGCATGAAGAAATCATTTGCTTTTCTATCACTACTTATCCCTGGTTTGAGATCTTTTTGTAAATAGAATGATATTTACCTACGACCACCAATAGATGAGTTAAATGAAAAGTGTGCTAGTGGTTTTCAAACATATGATAGTTTCAGTGCTTCGTTCTTTCAACTTCATGCTTCACTATTATGGATAATCAATCATTTTTTTAGCTTATGGTGATTTATCTGGTTGGAGAACAAAAAGTTATAAAGCATGTCTAATTTTCAATATTGATACAAGCTCAATGGGACTAATGAGCAAAATTTGTTATATGAGACGTCGTTTATATCTACCTTTAACACATGCATGGCATAGAAATCGACAACATGATGGAAAACAAGAAATGTGAGTAGGTCCAAATATATTATCTGGAAAAGATATTATAAATCAATTGAACTCAATAAGTATTCCTATGTTGGGCAAGAATCTTGCACAACGCGATAACTAACGAAAACGGACAATGAGTGAGAACAATTGGAAAAAGCATTTTTTCGACCTTCCGTATTGAAAAAATTTAAAAATACATTCTAAACTTGATGTGATGCATATTGAGAAAAACATATGTGATATTTTGGTGGGTACTATATTGGATATTAAAGGGAAGACTAAAGACACCATTAAAGCTCGTGAGGATTTAGCTAACTTGAAACCAAGAAGGGACATCTAATACAAAAAGGAGTTCAAAACAATCTAATGATAGTTAAGAGGTAATATTTATAAGACATTCTTCTTACAACTCTGGTTTGTTAATGTTAGCAACATGATTCAGTGTGTTGAAGTGCTTTGACTATCCTACAATTATGGTTTATGATTGAAGTGCTTTGACTATCCTACAATTATGGTTTATGTCTCTGTCTATTGAAAGTAATCATGGCTTCTATTCAAAATGAGCTTTTCAAACACTCCCCCACACTATGATCATGGCTTCTATTGAAAATGTTGAAAACATGATTAAATGTGTTTAACTACTTTTGCCATCGGGATGAGTTTTTGCTTTGATTTCAAATTGGGTTCATGTGTGTCCTATCTTCCTCTTTTGTGTTTCTCAACCCTCTCCATATGATATAGTTATTTGATGGTCATTTGAAGATGATTGCTCTAGCTTTTGTTAGTATAGAATGTGATCATTATTTCTATTGGAAATGAGCTAACTTGTTTCTATGTTGATAGGTTTGTAAGAAAATGGATTTTATGTTGAGTGCTTTGAAGTTTCTGTTCATGTTGATTTTAGTTTTTTTCCCTACATTTTTTCGCCATTAGGATGAGTTTTTGCTTTGATTTCGGACTGGTTTCATGTGTCCTATCTTCCTCTTTTGGGTTTTTGAACTCCTATATGATATAGTTATTTTGATGGTCATGCAATGATCACATTCTATATGATATAGTTATTTTGATGGTCATTTTAGTTTGAAGTTGATTGCTCTACCTTTTTTTATATTGTGATCATTGCTTCTATTGAAAATGAGCTAACTTGTTTCTATGTTAATGGAGTTGTAAGAAAATAGATTTTACGTTGAGTGCTTGAAGTGTTTGTTCATGTTCATTTTAGTGTTTATCCCTACACCTTTTCTCCATTAGGATAAATTTTTTCTTTGATTCGGATTGGTTTCATGTGTCTTATCTTCCTTTTGTTTTTGTGTTTTTAAACCCCTCTTCCCCCCCCCCCCAAAAAAAAAAAAAAAAAATTTGATTGCTCAAGCTAGTGTTTTGAAAGGCGCGTGCCTTGGTGCGCCTTTCACAAAGCTCTGAGGCAAGTTTAAAGCGCGCCTCTTTGGGTTTTTTTTAATTTATTTTAAACCCATTAACAGTTTCTTTATAAATATATATATTATATATATATATATATATATATATATATTTTTTTTTTTAACCTAATAAAGATTTGTTCCTTCACCTTCACGTTTCCTCTTCCTTTTCAAAAGAAAAAAAATGGTATGCTTTTTTCTTGACTCTCTCTTCTTCTCCTTCTCCGTCCATTTCCTTCTCCATTTTTCTTTTTTCTTCTCAAGTTTCCGTTCGGCTTCTCCTCCATCTTAAAAAAAAAAACATAAACAGAGGGTGCAAAAATAGTGTAGTAAGCTCTTCCTCTTCCTCCTCCTCATTCTTCTTAGAAAAAAAAACAAAGAAGTGCAGTCAGGCTCCTCCTCCTCAGAAAAAAAAAATAAACAGAGGGTGTAAAAAATAGTGTAGTTGATTCTTCCTCCTTCAAAAAAAAAAAAAAAAAACAAAGAAGTGCAGTCGAACTCCTCCTCCTTAAAAAAAATAGAGGCTCCTCATTCTCCTTAGTCCTCGGCACGACATGCTGCAAAAAATAGAGAAATACTCCTCCTTCTACCTTCTCCTTCTTCTTCTTCTTCAAAACACAGATAAGAACTATTTGTTTTTTGTATGTAGATGTATTATGTCACAAGTTAACTCCTTTTTTGATCAATTTCTTAAGTTAGTTCTAATTAGTTTTATTTTCTAAATTATTATATGGCTGAGGACAATTTTAAAAAAAAGATCCAGCATGAAAATGTGCTCTATTGCAAAATGAGCAAGATGTCAATACATTAGTGTGTGAATTTTGTTCAAAAGCAATGAAAGAAAGCGTTTATATAATGAAACAACACCTTGTCGGTGGTTATCGAAATGCCACTGCTTGTAGAAAATGCCCTGATCACGTGAAGGGAGAAGTTAAAGACTACATGGCCAAGAAAAAGGAGATTAAAGAAAAAAGAAACTTGACTGTAGACATTGATGCGGAAGATTATGGGATAGATGACGAGGATGAAGATGAAGTAAGTGTAAACAATTTCCACAAAAGAGCAACACCAAGTGGGCCGAGTTTAAAGAAGCCAAGACAAAAGGGTCCAATAGATACATTTTTTACACACAACCCAAAAACTGTGGTTCAAAATAGAAAGTGTTTGAATGACAAAGGAAATGGAAAACAAACTACCATGAATGTGACATACAAAAGAGAAATGAGGGATCACACCATCCAAAGAATTGCTCGATGGTTTTATGACTGTGGAGTGCTTCTAAATGCTTGCACATATGATAGTTTTTCCCCTATGATTGAGGCAATAGGGCAATTCGATCCTGGATTGAAACCATCGTCATATCATGAGTTGAGAGTCCTATGTTTGAAAAGGAATTAGAAGCAACAGATGAGTTGATGAGGAGCCATAAGGCAGATTGGCCAAGGTTGGATGCACTATTATAGCCAATGGATGGACTGATAGAAGAAATAAGACATTAATTAACTTTTAGTTAATAGTCCTAAAGACATCATGTTTATTGAGTCAATCAATGCTTCATCTTATGTAAAGGATGAAATAAGATGTTTGAGCTACTTAACAATTTTGTAGAGCACATTGGAGAAATGAATGTTGTACAAGTAGTTACTAATATTGCCTTAACAAATGTTATGATAGGTAAGTACTCTTCAATTTGTTAGTTGACTCGATTATTTTTACACATTTCAAAAGCTTAAATGTGTACATTTTCTTTGTTAATAGAAAGCTTTTTAGAAGCAAAGTGACCACAATTAATTTTATCTCCATGTGTCGCTCATTGCTAGATTTTATGTTCGAGGATATATACAAAATATCCAATATTCACAAAGCATTGAAAAGTGGCATGAAAATTAGCAACTTCATATATGTTCGTCCTGGTTTGTTAAACATGATGAGATATTATACTAGTCAAAAGAAGTTAGTTAGACCAGCTAAGACTCGCTTTGCTATTGCTTGCACCACATTATTAAGTATACATCGTCAAAAGAAGAACTTGAGGAAGATGTTTACTTCAGATGAATGGAAGGATAGAAAATGGAGCAAGAAGCAAGAAGCAACAAGGCAGATGAGTAGTTCAGACTATATTTTTTGCTAGTTTTTGGACTACAATTGTTTTTTATGATGATTCTTTACGTGTGGTGATGTTTCAAGAGCAGTTGGAGCAAAAGAACCGTCCTACTATTCGAGAGCTAGCACCTCAAGATCTAAGACTAACATTTCATGTACATCGTCGTCATCCACACAATCCGCACCCACTCAAGTAGATTTGGATGACTCCATGACGGAAGAGGAAGATACGGATGGCTATAAGTCCAATGATGGAGTGAGTGAAGATGATGACCAATTTAGTGATGATGACTTTTATCTTTAGGAATTAACTTTTATTTATTTGTTGCTGACTATTGTATAGTTTTGTGTTTTTTTTTTTTTGCGATAATTAACTTTTATACATTGTAGTTAAAGTCTCATTTCTTTCCATGAACATGTTTTACTTTGTTGATACATTCGTATATGAAATATATATATACATATATTAATGTTTCTTTTATACATAGTGCGCCTTACTAAAAAAAGCTCGCGCCTTTTTGTGCGCCTTGCGCCTAGGCTCCAGAGGACCATTCTTGATGAGTAAGAACCTTCACAGCAGAAGACTTACAAGACCATTCTCAATTTTAATTTGAAAAAATTTAAAATACTAATACATTGGAAAAATTTTACAGAAACATTTTACTGAATTAAGATAGGCTAAGCATGCTTTTCATAAACAAAATTACAGAGAAAAGGGACTCACCCTCGTTGTAGTCTTTGAAATCTACAATACACCAAATTGTAGCCACCACCACTTGGAACCTCTCCTATTCTCTAAGTAATGGAGGTTTGGCTTGTGGAAACAAATTGGAATTTAGTTTGGGAAATTTGGAAAAAAATAGAGAGAATTGTTTTTTCCTGTAGATCTTATGCAATTCAGACGTAGGTTCTTGGCTGAACTATTCTGCTCTTCCCTTTCTTCAGGAAGTTAGAGAAAATTTTTGAAAAACGTGAAAGATCGCTTTGAATTATATTAGGGGCACCTCAGAGGCTTCGTATGCTATTTTGACATCATTTTCGTCTGCACTCATTCACAATAATCTAGGTATGTACTTCATCAATTACAGTGTAATTCAGATCATCAATTACAACTTAAGACATCTACTATAAAGAATACGTTACTAATATATCTAATTATGTATAGAAACATATACGGTCGAAGAAGCAGATGATGATAGAAGGTTTAAGTATTATTTTATGGCTTTTGCTGCTTCAATAGATGCATGAAATTATTGTTTACCAATAATTTCTTTTGATGGTGCAACTTTGAAGAATAGTTACCTTAATGTTTGCATGCACTCTTGATGATAATTCTCATATTGTCCCTCTTGCATTTGTTGTTGTTGATTCAAAGCATGATCAATCAAGAACTTGGTTTTTTCGTAATCTGAAAGCTGCATTTGGAGAATCAAATGATCTTGTAATTGTTTCTAATGCGCATAAAAGTAAAGGGAATGAGTTTAATGCTGTCTATGAATCAGTTGAAAATGGATTATGTGCATTCCATCTGTTTAAGAATCTTAAGAAAAACCACAAGTCTCTCCCAATGGAGGACACATTCTACAAATGTGTAAGAGCATATACACCTTTGGAGTACAAGTACTACATAGGACAACTTAATGAACTGTCCCCATCTATTAGACATGAGTTAGATGAGGCTTGAAGATGTCGGTGGGCTAGGACATTCTTCAGGAAAAAGAGATAATCATTGATGACGACAAATATATCTAAAAGTACCAATAACTCGTTGAAGAAGCGCACGAATTACCTATCATTAGCCTCCTTAAAACTATTCGTACTTCAACCCAAAAATGGTTTTATGAACGACGTACTAAATGGAGTTTTTATCGCACAGAACTCTCTATATATGCAGAGGATATGATTCGAGTAGCATTAAGGAATAGTCGACCAATGAATGTAAGTGGTGTGAGTTGCAATATTATATGTTTACCATTGTATAAGTCATTATTTGGGATCTTACATTTGTCTAAAATATTTTGCAAATATATTCTATTAACCAACATGAATTTGAGATTCATCACCGTAAGGAACAATTTGTTGTCAATATTTTGGACCGAACGTGCTCATGTTAGCAATGGGACCTTGATATGGTACCTTGTTCCCATGCATGCATAGCGTTGTCTAATAGGAACCTTGATGTGCATAGGTACACTGATAAATTCTACCATGTTTCAAATTTAGTTATGTTGTATATAAAGAAAACACGCCCGATTGGTAATGCAAATCAGATTAGAGATATGCATCCAGTTGGAAAGGATGGACTCCTTTCGTCCCAAGTTAAACGTCCAGTTGGCAGACCTAAGAAAAAAAGGATTTCTTCTTGCTTAGAGAAGAAAGGAACTGTTCGTTGCAGTAGGTGTGGTGGAAGAGGTGACAATTGTAGGACCTATAAAGAACCTCTTCAGCTTTAAGTTATTTAAATATTTATTGTCTTGTTCAAAATTTCATTTAAATTCTTGGTTGTCTATTTCATTTAAATTTCATTTAAGTTCTTCTTCGTAGTTTAGAATTTTAGTCATTTTATAGTGATACTTGGTTGTCTATAATAAAGGATAACAACTTGGTTAGTTGAAGTGGATTATGTGAAATTTCACTTATTAAATTATTGGTAAATACAACAATTTTGCGCCAACTCATATATTTGTCCAATTGCATGTCATTATGGTTGGAAATCTCGTACATAGTATCACTTGTAGTCAACGTTTGATTTAGAATTAAGCTTTAACCATTTGGATAGATAATGCGTAAAATACACAATATTTCCTTGACTATAACCAATGTAGAAATATTAGACTAAATTATATGTAAAATACACTGTATTTCCATTAATTAGGTTGAATAATTTCTTCATTCGTCCACATTAAAGAAAAAGTAAGACATAGTCAGAATCATGATTAGAGTTTCTCATACAGGATCGTTAAAGTGTTACACTACATAAATTATTTGCATTCAAAAAAGTCGGAATACATTATAATTTTTTAATCTAATACCGAGGAAGATTGTGTACTTACTTTAATTGTCAAAACACGTTAAAATAAATGTAACTGCATATTCACGCTTGATAAGAATATATCAACAATAAATATTTCCAAGAATAATCAGTTCACATGTAGTTTGGTTAATAAAAAAAAATCATTCAAACACATGTTAATAAAAATGCTAGGTCAATAACAAAACAGTAGGTTCAGAAACAATCAACTTCCTAATATCTAAGAATGATAAGTTCACAGGTTTATAGCTTGAAGAGTTATGCAGGGGTCTCATGCTTCGCTAAAATGCAGGTTGAATGATGGCATGTGTGGCAAAAAATTTTCATCTTGTTTGACTTCTAGGGGTGTCTTGCCTCTTGCGGCCTGTATCAAGATCCCTTCAATTGAACTTTCACCTCCAGTAGCCTTCTCTACTTTGGATTTTGTCCCTTTTTGCTGTCGTTTGTCTTCTTCTTTTACTTCAATTATCTTTAAGAGTTATCCCTTGCTAGTGTTCAGCTACATATATTTCATAAGTTTTGAATGATTTTTTGCATAGTTTGTCTAATTACAATTTATTGATTAACAAACTATTTAACCTTACATGTTTACGAATTATCCTTATTGCGGGGTTAATCTCAATTGATGTTTGTCAATTTTTCTTCTTTCACCATTTTCTCAATCTATAAGTGATAAGTAAGAAAACATTTAGCTTCAGTAATGCTTACAATACAAGATTTTCCATTATATTTAGTTCAAAACTACTACATTTTTAGTTTATTTTATTATTTTTTATTTTTTGCATATAGGTGGTAATGATGGTTGAACTTGTCTAAGGATATCAGCCGTTGAATTTAAATAGACATTATTCTGTACGAAACAACACAGGTTGTAGTAAATATTTTCTTAGATCAATTACATAACAGTTAGACATACTTTGATGTCAATGTTTACCGTTTTATCCGCTTCTTTTATTCTAGACCTTTGCAGATACGCGTAGATTTCTTATTCATTAATTGAACAAATGGCTCAGTTTCTCTTCGTCAGCATCTTATGTATCCTATTATATTATTATTCAAAATTTTTACTAAATAAATAAAATGTATGAAACTATTTTAAAGTATGTTGGTGATACAGTGTCGTGCATGCTGATCTCTTGTCATGTCCAGTGGACGATTTTGGATCTTTGTTGGATGTCTTGGTTGACTTATTTTCTTGATTTTGACTTGCAGAATTTGTACTTGGATCATCGGTTCCATCATCATCATTGTCTTCATTTCTTATGCTGGACATTTCGTTTGTATTTGAATCTGAATCAAGATCTTATTCTTCCCTTTTTTTCGTCTTATTCTTTTTCTAATTTGTCTAGTTTCTCCTCAAACTCGTTTCAGCCCTGGTTCAAAACACTAGCGTCAATTGTTGGTTTTTGATAAATATCGAATACAATGTAATTTAAGTATACATATCTTGAAGACATTGCTAGTGAATGGTTAGTCAGTTCCAAGATTTTGATGTTCATTAAGGCCAACTAATTTGTTAACGGTTTCTTGAAGATCCATTATTTTTTTGTTCATTATGTCCCAAAAATTTTGTAGGGACACGACCATCTCATTCATTTTTTGACTCAACATTTTTTCTGTTTTTTTGTATCTTTGATACAATATGTTTTATTCCTTATGACTCTAATCCTGATGCTGGTCCTCTATTGACTGATAGTTAACAATTCTCTCTGTTGGTGTCTTCTTTCAAATTCATCTTCTATCTATTTGACGATTTTTTTTCTTCTTCAACGAAATGAGCATAACAAGGTATTTTCAGTTCTTCTTCTGTTGCTATCAACAGGCATATTTCAAGTTGCTCAATGAAAAAAAATTCATATGTTATGTTGCTACAGTAGTATTTAAGAATTAAAAATACCATAATTAGGGAAACTTCCATACCGTGGGTGAATCAAAGACCTTTTGTTTTAGGTCCTTTCATTTTGGATGTGTGTCTGCAGGCCAGTTGACTATTTTTTGAACCTTTGATGAAATCCTCCTTGCAAAAAAGTTCGGTGGATTGCTTAACATTGATATTATTTCATACGCCCATGCCAATATTGGGAAGATAAATCCTCCCATGGAAATTCCCTTTTGACCTTTGCTTGTGACAACTCTATTCATAAATCCTATGAGAAGATCAAATGGTACCCTCCCTCACGGGTAGCTATCAAAAATGCTTCATCATCGACCATTAAGATATGTTCCCACTCAATCTTCATGTTTTCTTGTTTTGGTATTAAAAGAATTTCTAAGAAATATAATTTTTTCATTTTTAACCGGTCTCTATCAGTACCAACTTTACTGACATTGAACATTATATTCAGGTATTACCTTTTGACCGACTTCAAGTCCTCAAAATACATATTTTTCAAATGTCCTTCTCCCTTAAGGTCATCTTTTTTTTTTTTTTTTTTGGGACTTCTTAATAGTTTAGTCCTATTATTAATGCAAATTTTCTTAGTCCATACTTTAACACTCTCCCCCTATTAAGAAGTTTAATTGCTTGTCATACTTTGATTTGCACATTCGTTGGATTAGGTGTAATAGTAATTGGGATGATTGGTTAGTGATTGAGACGTCTAAGAAATGACCAAAAGCCTCTTATCTAAACCTAACTGTGAAGGCTTCCCCTAAATTTTCCTTCATCTTCTCTATAATAGTGCTCTTGGTTTGGAGATTTATTCTGAGTGTTCATTTTCTCTAATCGAGCACATTAGATATACAAAATCCTAACAAAAATACAATATATTTTAGTTAGCACTATTTCACCTATGAGTACTGATTAACAACAAAGAGCTTAAGAAGTAGGCTTCCAAGAGTACAAAACAACTAGACCAATAATGCATTATTTCAAGACTGCACTATTAAATAACAATAGTAAAGCTGACAGGATTATTCATCAATTAAAACCAAATGCATGCTACTTTCATTCAGTAAAAAATAGATACACACTTTCAGCCAGAAGAATACAGTGTAATTAAATAACATATAATATCAAGTATACCCAAGTCTTTTCACATGTGAGTACAACTAAAATATTAGGGTTCCAAAAGTAGAAGATTTAATATTGCACTATAAAATAATAATAGTAAAGCTGATACACAGTATATTCACTAAAAGAAGACCCATGTAGCTTTAATTCTTAAAAAACAGATACACATTTCACTTGGTAAAATACAGTGTAATTAAAGAACATGGTATATCAAGAATACCTCATTCTTTTCATCTGTCATAAGGGCCTTCCCCTTTCGTCTAGACGACTTAGCACTGGTGTCCTTTGGTTTTTCTCTTTTTACCTATGAATCATAATAACCAATAGTAAAATAAAAAATATGGTGTATTTTAGTTAGTAGTTTTCAAATTATGTTTTACAAGGTATGGATGTAGCTTTTTTCCTTTTTTTTTTTTTTTGCTGGTTTTTTTTTAGTATCATTCGAAGAGTTTCATCTATCTCTATACTCCCTTCTTTATTATGTGATGTATTGTCTTCAGGTTCTTCTTCTTCTTCGTGTTTTTTTTCTTGCTCTGTAGTATCATTTTATGAATGGGTAGAATCCTATGAATTGCCATCAAATATGGGGTAAGCAATCTTATGAATACAATCAAATACAATGTAATTTATAGGGAAAAATAATAAAATACGCATGTTATACCTTTGACTTTTTATTTGATGTTTCCTTAAATATTATCCTCCACCTTTTTGCCCAAAAAATTAAACTGACGCATCTTTTTTATCATTTCCTCCAATTCTCCAATAAACAAATAATTTGTGGGCCTATCATAAATTCTCATGGGCCTTAACTTCTTAATACTCTTTTGGACTATGGGGTAAATAAATTGAAGTTAGGTTTTTGGGCGTAAACCCATATTCTTATGGGTCAACTAGATAAATAGCATTTTCGAAGGTTTCATATGGAAAAACGACTGAATTTTATATTGCAAAATTAGCAAAATGAATTAAAAATAAAATAAAAAGAAATTATCAAATGTCAATCATATCCCTATATGTAGCTTCTACAGCGAACTCTTCATATTTCAATGAATATAATTATACTTTAATAAAACTTCTGACATAACCATCCAATCAAACAAAAAACCTTTCATCTTCAAACCATTTTGAAACACCATCCCCCATCCCCTCCATCTTCAAGACCAAAAAAACCCTCCATCTTCAACACGCAAACCCTCCATCTTCAACATGCAAACCTTCCTTCTTCAAATCCTCCATCTACAAAACGCTGGGTCTTCCTCCTCATCTTCAAAACGCAAACCTTCCTTCATCTTCCTCACGCAAAACCCTCCTTCTGCAAACCCTACTTCTGCAAATCCTCCATCTTTAAGGTTCCATGTTCATTTTTTAGCTCTAAATACAAGTTCTTCATTTCATCTTCAAAACTTCAGAGGAAAAGGTCCATACATTTGCATTCTCAAACCCTAAATGACCTTTGTCAAACAAAAATTTCATCTCCATACCTTTGCGTACTCCATCTTTAACCTTGCATGCTCAAAACAAAACCACCAAATTCCATCTTCAAGAAAGTAAATCTCAAACATTCCATCTTCAACCGTAGCATTACACCTGAAGAACATTTAGACGACAACTCTTGGTTCAACATCTTTCTTCTAAATAACTGTAGCGGTACAACATTCTTTTCAACAATTTATTTCTAAAAAAAAAAATACAGTGTTTGATAATCTTCACCGTTTTCATCATCTTAAGAGAAGATGGTTAATTTATATTTTAAAAATATTAGATTAATTATTTTAAAAAATATAAAGAGATCTGGGGCGTTTTTATCTAAAAAATACAAGATTTTAGTCTATTTTGTTGGGATAACAAACGAAATCCCTACATACATTTTAAAACACTATTTTTTGTATAATTAAAAGGGATGAAAGAAGAGAAGACCATGACAAATACAAGGAGCAGTGATCGATTGAGAGCTTCTAGAGTAATTGGAAAGAAGATTCAAAATCTTGAAACAATCGAAAGTTTAAATAGTGAAGACGAGGTATTATCTTTCAAAACAGATTGTGATTATGTATCTCAGCATGTTAATCGATTATCAGTGTTCATATAGAAAAGAGAAAACACAATGGAACCTGTAAAAGAAATTTTTTCAAAAAAAGGTCAAAGAACTGAACCAGTGGGTGGTACAAGTGGAACAACTAAAACAAAGAAGATGAATAAGAAGATAACCATTTTACAGAATGTAAAGCAAACACTAGAAGGAATGAGAAAAGAGAAGGAAGTTGTTCACGAACAATAAAGCAAGGTTGTCGAAGAAAATGAGGTGGTAACCAAAATAATTTTGATATAATTATACATCATTCTGTATGCAGAAATATAATTAAACTATAATTATTTCAATAATCAAACCATAAACTACATTTTTTATAAAAAGACGATCTAATAGACCTTCTACAAGAAGTGTCTTTACAAGAAAGTTCAAGAGATATTCGATTGAAGTGAGCAGTCTTAAACGCAAAATTATGTTTAATAGCAAACAAATACATTACTTTTTTTAAGGCATCTTTACTGATAAATATGGAACCTTCTTTTATGTTGAAGTGTACATCACACTAATCCAAAGCTATTATGTCAAATACATTAGATGTGCAATTGGAACTCCTGGATGTAGAACCCATTTCATTGTTTCTAGACCTAGAATACAGTGAAATAAGAGAGTTTTATGAACAAGATGGGACATGGTCGACAACAACAGAAACATCATTGAAGGAGGAACCTGAAATAAAGGACAACAGCCATAATACATCTTTGTCTTCCACTATCCTAATAACATTAGGATTGCTGAAGCCATCACGATGTAATGTCAATTGAGAAATTATATACTAAGAAGAGGAAAAAACAGTAGATTGTATTACATCGACAATGTGGTTGAAAGATGTGTTCCAAAGAACACGAACTTCAATGGAATGAAAGTCATGGTAATGGTTATTTTCATCTCATCTACCATTGAACAAAATTCTTAAAGGTTTATGATCTATGACAAATATTGTTGAGTTAAAGAGATGAAGAAAGCAAAATGCAAATTAACAATTCAAATTTGAAATATAAATTAATATTAGCACAAATCATTTTAATTTTAATTTTCACATTATTATTAAATTGCAAGATTTAAGGAAATGCATAACAAATTTATGTTTTATTAATATAATATGTGGTTTTAAAATAAAGTAATATTAGTAAAATTGTTCAAAGATTTACAATAACAGTTAAATCCCAAACTATGAAGAATTAGTTACAATATGATAGCTGGTGATATAACTCATATAAGTTAATTACAGTTTCATAAGGGCACCATTAAAAATAATTACACTACATTGAGAATGAAAAAAACTTTTTAGCAACTAATTACAGTATCATAACCGCAAATAACGAAATAATTCTTTTAAAATTACAATGAAGGTATTTTTGTACTTAAGAAATTGTGAAACACATGAGCCACATGTGATTTGGTATAAATCTAAACAAACATCCTGTTTGACATTCATCAAAATGACCCTAAATATAGTGCTACATACCTGATTATCCCTATTTTTTTTATATTTAATATAATGGGCTTTAGTTTAATGCGTCCAAATTTTGTAAACTTCTATTGGGCTAATACTTTTTTAATTTTGTGGGCTCTTTTCTTAATAATCCAATACTAATACTTTTGGGAAATTGGAGAAAATGGTAAAATTTAGGGCTTCATTTTAATTTATAGTAGAAAACGTAAATTATAAGATTTTTGTCAAAAAACCAATGCAAATGTTAATCACTTTTTGCAGTTTTCGTTTTTGCCCCCCATGCATTGGATTTCATTTGTTTGATATACAGAGTATTTGATATTCAATAATGGTTTAAATATCTGATAGTTATTATTCAAATTATCGGCGATTACGTTCCAAATGTTAAAGAAATAAACGTGCAAAAGGTTTGTAATGGGGCATCAGATTCTTCTCTGGTTTTTAGGAGTATCTGCAAATATTTTTTTCATTCTTTGTATTATAACATTTGTTTGTTATGCAGATAATTATCTGATATTTACAAATCTTTTACTGATTTTTAAGAGAATCTTTGCAAATTTCTTTAGATTTTGAATTATAATATTAGTTTGTTTTAGAGATAACTAATTGCAGGATTTTAAATTATTTTGTATTTTCAAAAATATCTTAACATAATTAAAAATTAGATTATTATATATTATATACATATTTATAATTTATTGACTTAAAAAAATGGTAGATTAGTTTAGGATGTAGGTTTTCTATGATTTATTATTTAGTTTATTTTTTTATTTTTATCACTTTATTTATTTACACAAAATATTGATTCATGAAGATTATGGAAGACATTAAATATTTTAATTTTTAGATTTGTTGTGGACTAATTATAGTTTTTATGTCGACTTATTTAAAATAAAACATTAGAAGATATTTTTCCTATATACTACAGTTCTTGATAATACTGTTAACTTCTATTCGTCTTTTGTTGCAATGGTTGTACAACAAGTAAGGATTATTTTTTATGGCAAATGGACTAACGGCTCACAGTACAACGATTATCATGTTGTTGAGATAGAAATTCCAATTGATTCTTCGTTCCAACAGTTTCTTGATTGCATCCAAAGCAAGTTGTTTCCTTCTTCCAATATTTCGGTTTCTCGTTTGACTGTTTATTGGGCTGGCTCTTACAATTTTAATCTTATTAAAATTGTCGATGATAAGGATATTATTTGACTTATGGCAGTTTTATCAAAATTTTCTCAAAATGATTTGTGAGTTGTTGTTGATACTGTGATGTATGGCACTCTGAGGAGTATAGGGTATTTCAATTCGGATAAAGCACCAGCAGATCCTTCTATCCAACCATCAGAATTGGACTTCAGAATAATTGATTTTGAAAATTTTGAATCAGTACATTCTAATGTCCTTATTAAAAAAGGTGCACTATTTAGGAGCAAAATTGTTTTAAAAAAAGTTGTTTATTTGAATGCTCTGAATAATAGTTTTGAACTTATTACAATTCGTTCAAATCATACTTCTTTTGATATTAGATGTAAGAATTTGACTTGTTCTTGATATTTACGGCATCAATGTATAAGAAGAGTGGCGTTTGGGTTATTCGTAAGTTTTCGAATGCTACCAATGTGCGGTTGATATTGTAAAAGATGACCATAGACAATTAATACCCCAGATGGTTACTGAATGTACCAAATCCTTCTTCAAAATGAATGACAAACTCCCATTTCGTCCACGTTTGTCATTACCTATATGGAAAGACATCACAGTGTAAATGTAAGTTATGATAAGGCTTGGAGAGGTCGTGAAATTGTACTGAATTCTATCATGGTACTCCCGAGTCATCGTATGCTCTTTTTTCATCATTCTCACGTGCATTTATTGAGAAATATCTAGGTATTAAATTCTTGGTCGAATACAGAGTAACACAATATAATTTGTTAAAAATACAGTGTATTGGTGTTATTAACAGATGTTGAATTCCAAGATATTTAAAGTTCACTATATATATTGCAGAAACATATACATCGGAAGAAGCTGATGAAGACGGGAGGTTTAAGTATTATTTTGTTGTCCTTGCTTCTTCTTTAGATGTTTGAACTTATTGTTTACGTATATATCAGTTGATGGTGCGTCTATGAGGAATAAATACTTGGGTACTCTATTGACAGCATGCACACTTAATGGTGATTCAAAGACTGTCCCTTTGACGGTTGCTGTTGTTGACTCAGCGAATGATGCATTATGGTCTTGATTTTTTTGCAACTTAAAGGCTGCATTTGGAGAACCAAATGAGCTTCTTATTGTATTAGATGCTCATAAAAGTATAGCTAGTGGTTTTAGCTCGGTCTATCATTCAACTAAGCATGGGTTATGTGCATTTCATTTGTTAAAAAATCTAAAGAAGAATCACAAGTCAACCTCAATTGATGGTTCTGTACATAGTTGTGTTAGAGCATATACTGTTATAGAGTATGTATCACATAAGGAAGCTAGATGAAATTTCTCCAAGGATTAGGCATGAATTAGAGTGTCTTGGAAAACAAAGGTGGGCTAGGGCATTTTTTTAAAGGAAAAGATATTTATTAATGACAACCAATATATCAGAAAACTTGAATTCATAGTTTAAATAAGCCCATGAATTGTCTGCCATTGCTTTACTTGAATCGATTAAGGGTTCGGTTCAAAAATGGATTTATGAACGTCGTACTTATTGGAGTTTCCAGCGTACAGAACTCTCCACACACGCAGATGGTATTATCAGAGAAGCATTGAAAAGTAGTCGTGCAATGAATGTAAGTGACTATCTCTGTTGAGAATTTGTATTTTGTATTCTTAAGATGATATTTTGACAATTAATATTTTTCATACCTATTGATAGATTTACCCCATAAATCAGCACGAGTTTGAAGTTCATCACAAGAACCAAAAGTTTCTTGTGAACATTCTAGACCAGACTTGCTCTTGTTTACGTTGGGACCTTGACTTGATTCCATGCGCACATGCGCGTATTGCATTATGTTCAAGAAAGCTTGATCTTCATATGTACACACATCAATTCTATCATGTATCCAATTTGGCTCAATTATATCGAAAAGAAACACGTCGTGTTGGCAATGTAGAACAATTTACAAGTATTGAACACCGTTGTTGAAGATCCAGTTCTTCCTTCTCAAGTCAAACATCCTGCTAAGAGGCCTAAGAAAAAAAAATTACTTCTTTTTTAGAGAAGAAATCAACAGTTCGTTGTAGTAGGTGTGGTAGGTTGGGGCACAATCGTAGGTTTTGTAAGGAACCTTTAAGTTGTTGAGTTATTATGTTTTATTATCAAATACAGTGTATTCAGTCCACCCTTTCAATGACAAGAAATAAATTTATTGGTTGAGTTCAACAGGTAATTTATTATAAGATTGCACTCTCTTCAGTGGAATTATAATGTACTTCATTAAAGTCAACAATGTGTGGAATTGTTTATCGCTAATTACTATCACATATTTCAAGATTTGTATGTTCTTTCACATGTATTGTCAAATTCCATGGTTAATTCATAGACAGATAGGTGTATCAATACTGGATGAATTATATTTTTATCAAGTACACATTCTGTATCACATTGTATATAAACTTTATATTTATTATGTTGATTGTCGCAGTGACGAATTATTTAATGAATGTTTGACGAAAATACTTTGTATATGAAAAAGTTAGTACAATACATCAATCTTTATAAAACAAACATTTTAGGCATAAAACTACTTGGTTTAGGGTTTAGGGTCCATTGATTGTTGAGGATAATAGCCATATACAATGTATATAAAATGTAATGAGACAAATTGATATTGTAAAACTTTAAATTAATGGCAAGATTATGTGTTACCAAAGCAAGTTGGTCAATAACTTCATATATGTGTAAATATTCAGAAACACAGTTATTCTATAAACTTGGAGTTAATTCTGTTAATTTTGGAAGTTAACAATTAAGTAGTTGAGGTTGTGAAGGAAATACTATGTATATGAATTGTCACACTACATATCAATATTTTCAAGTTCCCAAATTGTTGCTGAATAATTTGGTGAGAAATCAAATTTATAAAAAACTTCATATGTCTGAAAATAAAATTATCAGTAAGTAAATAACCTCAATAGGTCAATTGGATTCTCGAAAACGAAACGAAGAATTCAAATAGTCTAAACATCTACGACTTCATGAAGAGAATTTTGAACCCTCTAGCCATTTACAACAGTCTAGGCTTTGCTTAAATGCAAATTAAAAGAGGGAAAATCTGGAGGGGAAATTTCATCAGTTCTTCTCGGAGTTCTTACTATCCTCTTTGCCGCATCTATCCATATACCTTATGTTTTTGGTTGCACATTCACATTTTTTTTGAGTTTGGTCTTTTTCACATTCGCTCTTACTCATTGCGCTTGATTTTCAATGGACATTTTCACAAGTTCAGATTTGCTTGTGTTCAGCTAAAAATGTAATGGAAAAATTATTAGTTGCATCAAACAATTAGTGAGAGTATTGACAGATTGCAAGTAGGATTGTTTCTTTCATGTTTTAGTATGACTTTTGTAGCAGGTTTGTTCTGATTAATGTTTAACAATCTATCATTCATTTTCAATTTCTATTACCTGTTATGTATAATCAAAGACAATATTCATGTGTTAGGGATCGTATGGTTTTAGCAATCATCATAATAGTACAATAATTTAATACCTGAGGTTTGTTGGATACTTGTTTGGTTGTAGATCATGATGGTCTAATTTTGTCCATAACCATCATAGTTGTATTAGTTGTACCAATTGTCTGTAAGGGGGCAATAAGTATTTATAAATTACTCATTATATATGTGCTCACTATATAAACAATTCAAATAAACATAATTGAATATAGTAATATACCATTTTCTCAAATGTTTGTTTTTTCGACTTCCCGAAGCTTTCATATATTTTGTCTTCATCAATTGACAATATGACATTATTGATTATGTCATCTGTATCTTCAGCTTCCTATGACAATTGAATTAACAAGTTAAAATAATGTAATTTATACTTAATAAACTCGCATCATTATGATTTGTATTAATTACCTAGCAGGTGCTTGTTTCACCTTGTTTTTTTCATTGTTGTACTTGTATCTTCCTTATCCTTTTCTCTATTTTTTCTGTCATCCATTTTCCTATTCATGTTTTTGTTGCCATTTCCTGCTTCTTCTTCATCGTTATCCCTTTTGTGAACAACTGGTTGAACATCAGTTTCAACCTCTTCTTCTTCTTCCCGTTCTTTTTCTAAATCATCTAATTTTTTTTCAAAATCCCTTGCCTGCTGTTTACAAAACAATTGTTAACTACACATTATTTACTGATACTTAAACAAAGGAGTTTCAATACATACCATATATGGGGTACTTGAAGAAACCCCTGCCTGTTTGGTTGCCATTGTTTCCATCATGGTCTTTACTGTTATGGTCAAGTTTTCAATTTTCTGATTCATGCCTTCTTCAACAGTCTTGATGTATTCTAAAATTTGCTGCATTTTCTTATCTGTTGAGTGTTGACAACTTTCTATTCTTTCTAATACCTTCATTAATCAATTAGATTGGGAGGTGGAGGGCATACTTTTATTCATTGAGAAATGCACAACCGTTTAACAGGTTGATTCTTTTTCATCTCTTCTTTGACCTTTTTTAATATGCGTTTCTCATCATCAATGAATGGCGCAAAGTATGATATTTTGTTTTCTTCCTCGTTAATGTAATTCAAACATGTATGGTTGATCTTGTTAAGTTTCACTAATTTGTAGTTCAGGACAATTTGGTTAGTGTTTCTAATTAAATCGGTTTGGATTTAACATTAAGATCTAGTAATGAAAATGTCCTGATCGAACAAATGAAAATAGAGTGTTTTGTTTAGACATAAGCTAGACTTTTGAAGTCATTGAGCATCTCTTCAATTTCCATTTGTCTTGCAATTGGAAACAATCTTCAAACCCTCCTCGGTTACCTTAGTTGGAAAATTATTTGATTTGAGAAATTAACGTGCTTCCTGAGTTTTATCCAGACTTATCACTAAGACTAGTGCTTGATGTGTGATCCGATTAAATATCTGATAGGGATTTGGGCGATGAAATTCATCAATGAAATTGGTCCAATTGTCGAGGAAGCCAATTATTTTTTCTTAGTTAGTTTTTGGTTAAAGAATTATATTTCTTTTTATTTGTTTTCTTTTTGTGTCAATGTTCTAAGCATCACTGGATATCATCAGCAAGGTTGGGGACAATCTAGTGAACGTCTTTTTCTAGTGACGAGATTCATGACCTTTGCCATCAGGTTTTTGAGTTAGCTTCTTTGGTTAGGCAAATAGTTGCAAGTAGATTGCAATAAGCAAAGATGTGTAGGATCTGCTTCTTCGTCGGCCATCTTGAGCAAGCATGCCCAAGGTTGCAACAGAGCTTGATGTCACGATACTACTCCATGGTAGAGTTTCCTATTAAGTGGGATTATGATTTCCATCATCCTAGATGGGAGGAGTCCTTTGGCTATGGAAACCTAGGATAGGACCAGAGCCACTATTATTCATACTATGCTGCATCTAACATGTCGATGCATGCTCCTTATGCCCACTCAGGTATGTCTTTAGAGGAATTGGTTATGGAGCTTTCTAACTACTCTTCTAAGTTTCAACAAGAGCTCTCTATAAGCAGTAGGTGTTTTTACGCTTCCAGCAAGACAATCTTTATTCCGGATCGAAGGCTAGAACTAACCTTCAAAGCTTAAGAGAACTTATCTCTCAAGTTTCTGAAACAATTGGGAAGCTAGATGAGCGCTTGCTGCAACCACCCGTTGAGACTACTCAGATGTGCAAAAGTGAGATAACCAACATCGATCTTCAAGTTGAGCAGCTAATTTCTCAAACTATAGGCCAAGATTTTGTGCAGTCACTAGAGAGTCCACCAGAGCTACCAGTTATTTGTACCACTGACGTCAAGTTCCTTGCTGATTACCCATCCATCGATGATGATGATGTGTATCTTCCACCATGCCCATAAAAGTTTGTGAGGTTAAGTATGAGCTTGTGCTTCATCTCGAGAAGTCCTAGGTGATAGAGTTAGAGGTTGTAACGCCTCGTCCTATTCTTCCCTCTGGCATCTCTTATATATTTTTTTTTAATATATGCTCATCTTTTTGTTAGAGTCAGTTGAGTATTTTCTTTCTTTGGACTCATTTGAGTCCTTGGACTCTTTTGATTCCTTCTTTATACCTTTTTCCAGATATCACAAAAAATCTAAATTCGACCTGTGTGGCGCCCTTTAGAAACAAAGAAGCTTGTTGGATTTTGAATGCTACATTGATTCAAGCAAGAAAGGACCAAAGAAGTACATGGACTTTTATGCGACTTAACAGAGGACAGGTCACGTCGGGCAATCAACGTTAAAAATTTATTCTTGTTGGTGGCATCAAGGTGTTTAAGTTTATTCGCTTTCCTTTTACTGCTTTCTAGCTTAGTTTTTTTTTTTTTTTTTTTTTTTGTCTTTTTCTTAAGTGCTAGGGAAAGAGGAGGAAATATGGGGAGAAGCAACATCACCACACACCCTAAGCACGAAACTTTATCAGGGGATGTTTTCTATTCCCTTGTCTTTTATTTCTTTTATACCCTGATTAAAGATACATGGGGGACAATGCATCATTTTAAGTTCGGGGTGGGATATATAACCAGATAGGTCACTATACGTAGGGAAGTCATTAATGGTAAAAGAATCATAAATACTCACACCAATAGTCCATAACTCTTTCAATTCTTCAATCATGGGTATAGGTAAACATCAATTTCCATTCTAGGAGATCCTGGACCAAGTATGAGCAAAGACATGAAGAAGTTGGACTCCTTCATGCATTTCCAAGGTGGAAAATTGTAAGGGATTATCATCACAGGCCACATAATGTAGGAAGTACTCATATTCTCAAACGAATTAAACCCATATGAAGCTAATCCAAAACGAACATTTCGTGAATCTAAAGCGAAATGAGGAAATTCACGATCAAAATGCTTTCACCCATTTGCATCAGTTGGATGTCGTAACACATCCTCCGTTTGGACTCGCTTATCTTTATGTCATCTCATGTTAGAAGCGCCTTCTTTTGATGCAAACAATTGCTTTAAGCTCAGTAACAATGGAAAATGGCGTAATACCTTATGTGAAATGTTTTTACCTTTGCCACCGTTAACTTTGTATCGAGACTCACCACAAATTGGGTCATTGTTCCAAATCTTCGAATTTCTTCCAATACAATACACAATGGTATTTGCACGCATGAATAGACTCATAACCTAGGCCTAAGTCACTCAGTTTTCGCTTTGCTTCATAAAAAGGAACTGGGTATAGTGGTATACGCTGGAAACACTGCTTTTTTAACAGTTTTAGCAACATGTCAAACGATTTGTTACTCCAGCTATTGAGAACTTTGATTGCATCAACTTCGCTAAAAAGTTTAAGGAGGAAAATTTTGAACGAAGGAATAGTTCATTACGTACTTCATTTATTAAATCCTCAACTAAGTTTGTCGTGTCTTGTTCCTGACCATTAGAGGGCATTTAATTCTCGATCCTTTCTTCAGTTGCTTCTTCATTTTCAATTGGAACTTGTAAATCATTTATAAAATTCAACATTTCATTTTCTTAAAAAATGTTGCTAGTTTCTTCATCATTATATGGTGAATAAGTTGTAATTCTTTCAAAACCTCTAGGTATGTTTACGAACTCTCCATGATATACCCATTGACAGTATATGGGGGTATATTCCATAAGTTAATAGATGTCGCTCCACACCCACCAATGACTCCCACATTGAGTTTAAAAAGTTTTTGCATGGACATCTTGTTCCTCTAGAATCACTAAAATGAAACTTTTCCACCTTTAAAAATTGGGATACTCCTTCTCTAGACTCAATAGACAATTTATTTCTAAGTTTGATCCACTCCATATCCATCCTTACTAATAAAAGTTTTCTGAAAAACTTGTGAGTTCAACACAAGTTATTACCTGTATGATTTAGTCAAATAGTCATGGTTACTTATTATAGGCTCATAGATGCTTATACGAATGAAAATCACTTATTAAATTTCAAACAAGTTTAACAAATAGATTGTACTTGAGTGACACTATCTAAAGCCTAAACTTTTGAAAGTAGTTCTATTTTAAGCAACCACTTTCTAAATCCAAGCATAAATTAGTCAAAGCAACTTGAATCAATTTAAGAATAACAAAAAAAAAAAAATTCAATAGAGCAAGATGATACAAATAAGCAAACAAATAAATACAATAACTTGATAGAAATAAGCCATTATAAATATCACAATAAATACAATAATTAATACAAAGAAGCCAAAACTAAGAAAAAAACCCGAAGATAAAATAACCTCAAAAATTAAATCTAGCAAGATCAAAGAAAGTTAAATGTAGTAAAATCATGTCTAGCAGAATCAAAATTAAATAAATGTTTAACCTCCTCAAAGAAACTTCAATTAACTCAATCATACATTAAGCAACTACAATCAACCCAGTCGTACATGCATTAAGAAAATTCAAATCCAACATATATATCACAACCAAAATCATCACACAACGACAATATAACTCAAATAATCATAATCCACTGTAAAACGATAGCAAAGATTTCTACCAATCAAAAGAGAAAAAGATTCAAAAAATAGAGAGGAAGGGGTGATTTTCATACTGAGAGAGACCGACGTAGGGGACGCTAGATAGCGGTAGAAGCCTAGTGGTCGAAAGTTGTGTTGGATGTCGGAGAAGCATCGAAAACCATTGTGCACCAAGTTGAAGAACAGTCGGCCACAAAAAGTTTTTTTTCGATTTCCTCCCTTTAGATTTATGAAATTGTAGACATGAAGTTGGTTTTTAAAAGGAAACTCCCAACGCTGCACGATAGGCATCTAGAGTTTGCTTTTAACTTTTGACGACTTAACATCTCGTTGAGAGCTACCACATATCTTCCAACGTGTTAATGTAACGCATCGGGAGTTCCCTTCAATTCTTAAGTTTCGTTTCCTAGTTTCCAATGCCTATATACTGCGTCGGGAGTTGTGAAGCACTCCCGATGCTATATGTTGGGCATCTAGAGAGACTCTTTCTCACGACGCCTTATTTTCCGACGATTATTCTAAATGACAAAAGATCCTTAAATTCTTGTAGTGTATGTCTGTGTTCTGGCTAAAGCCTTTGAGCAACCTGATTCTTTGTTACTTGTTGTGTAGCCTTGTGCCTTTCGATGACTTGCCTATGATACAATCTTAGAGTTATACATGTGTGGGGCAGTGTATGAAAAAAAAATATGATTTTGAGTATGATTGGCTTGTACGCTTGCTATCACCCCGAAAGACCTTCTTAATATCAATCTAGTAATGTATATGTAAGCATTTAACCAACCAACTTTTCTACTTTTCGTAAAAAAAGAAAAGAGAAAAAGAAAAAAAGGTGAGAAATAAACCAACTCTATATTAGTGCCAAAGAAATCTCGCCTAGCATGAGTTGGGGTCTGAAATGCTCTTGCCCAAAATCTATACTGCAAATTTAAATGAGAGCAACATTATTGGAAGAAGCACACAAAAGACAAAGCAAAAGTTTTAAAGAAAAAAAAAAGATAATAAAGAACGAAAAGAAGTAAGGACTTGAAGTTGGTTTGCTTAACTACTTGTCATTATCATTTTGTACTTGGAAGTTGCCTTTTCATCTTATTTTTGCCAGAGTAGGGGGAAGGTGAGTTTAAGGTTGAATAAAAATTTCTCGACTAGTAAGGACCTAGGTAGGATTGGCTAAGCGCACACACACGTAAGGAAGAATAGAAAAAGATCTTTAAATGTACATCAACTGATTGCTTGTTTTTAGATTGTATTGATGACCGCGTGCTTGATTCTTGTTGATTGTTAAGGCATGAGTAAGTAACTTGGCAACTTAGAAGGCTATTGGGTGTGACTGTGTGCTTTCTTCTACATTGCTTGGAACGATCAAGGATTAAGTTGAGGGTGTTTGATAGCATAAAAAATGTGCTATCTAACTCCACTTAATTTGAGGTTGTTCCTATATTCTTTTTTTGTTTATTTGATTATTTTATAGGGTTCGAACATCAAAGCGGTAGAATAGAGCATTACGAAGAAAATGAAGCTAAAACAGACAAATTTAGAGTCCTAACGAAGAAATTAGGCCAAAAGATAAAAAAATTACGAAACTACCACTAAAGAGGGGTGCCACGTCGCTGTTCGGCGCTTCATGACACTAAAATGCAGAATCTGCAATTTTCTTTATACCGCAACAGGCGTACTGTTATAAAATCGTAACTTCCAATTTTTAGGTCATATCTTTTGATCTGGGTGGCCGTTATGGGAGAATGATCACACGCTTTCTTTTTTTGTTCCACCCTTTATTTATCTACATAATTTATTTTTAGGTTTTATATTATTCATTCTCTGTAATCAAGCCAAAGTTGTAATACCCGATCTCAGTATTTTAAGATGTTTGCATAAATAAATATTAATAAAATAGTAGAAGGGCATTTTAGTAATTTTTATAATGGTATTTGAGTAATTTTGTTTTAGAAATGGTAAAAAGTTAATTTTGTAGTTTTTGTTAAAAAAAATATAAATAATAATAATATTTTTGTAACAAAAAAAAAGGAAGAAAAAGATTTATTTATTTATTATTATTATTATTTATTCTGTATTTATCATGTTTAAAATAAATATAAAATGGAAATTTTGGGAATTCACACGAGAGATAAGGAAGGAAAGAAAGGAAGAGAATTACGGTGAGATTTCATGTATAAGTGAGTTGTTGTCGGCCAACTAAAGGAAGAGAAGTAAAAAATTGAAGGAAATAGGAAGAAGAGCCCGAGAGAGAAGAGAAATTTCTGGAAAAAAAACACACAATGAGAAAAAATGAGAAATTTAAGACAATTCTCAACCAATTTGGACGAAATTTGTGTCTAAATTGTGTAAAAACGAGAGAGGAAGCTGATGGACAGGTCAATTTGAAGAAACTTGGCCAAAGAGACCTCTGAAATTGTAGGAAAAGTGACTCGAACAGCTGGAAAATAGAGAAACAAGACTCGAAAATTTCAAAATTAATTTCTTCGTCTACAGGCTGAGTTAAGCTCTCAAATTTGGAGGTAAGGTAGATTGATAGTTCATTTAAAGTTCTGTAAAAGGGTTTGAGTTGATTTGGTCTGTGTATGAAGAAATCGAAGTTTTAATTATCGAATTTAAATTCGCTGGAAAACTTGGCAAGGGGACTTCTAGAGATGATTTCGAGTTATCCACGATGAGTTTAAAGCTCAAACTTTGAGGTAAGCAAGTAGACTCATGTAGAAATCGTTTGCCATAGGTTAGAGCACCTAATTGTTAGTAGATTAAAAGAAATGGCTCGCCGAAGTATGGTCGGAGTTGTGGCTAGAAAACTGAAAAATAAAAGGGAAGAAAAATATTGAAGAAGAATATGAAGTGTCATTGTATGTGCGTCATGGTAGATCTTCTCGTGCGGCTATACATGTGAAGTAATATATTATTATTATTATTATTATTATTATTATTATTATTATTATTATTATTATTATTATTATTAT
>JBBPDJ010000003.1:7047009-7061009 GCA_037974625.1 Cucumis cinereus
TTCTCTATAAATATGTATTTGTACCATAACTCTATTAAGATAGTAAATACTTTTCTCTTGAATTATTGATCTACATGTACGTCCATTTGCGTCAAGTCCCGTACGCGTTGCCTTGTCCATCTGTGTGTTTGCAACCCGTATCTGCAAAGCATGCCCAAATTTGCGTTTGGATTCACTCTCGCCATGGGCTTCTTTGTTCCACCATTAGCCGCCCAGATCCGGCACCAGCTACACGCCCATGCCATTGCCCGGATCCATAACGTCGTCGCCCAGGCTATCTCTTGTCGCTCCTCGGTCTGCACTCATCCGCTTCGCGTGTTTTTCTTTTGTTTGCCATTTGTCTTCTTTTCATTTGTGGCATCATGTCTTGAAGTTTGCGTACAAAAAAAAGAAAAAAAGTCTGATCCGTTCAAACTGGTTCAGTTCAGTCGACTTTGTTTGGTAAAGTGTTTTCTCAGCCCCTTTGGTCCATTTTCAATTTGGTTTAGTTTATTAGTTCGAGCTGGATACAATTTGGTTTAGTTAATTAGTTCGATCAATCCAGCTCAGTTCAGTTTAATCAGACCAGTTTGGTTCAATGCTTAGGTGATTCTTTTCTAGTTCATCCTTTGGGTATCTGTTTCGTTTTCAAATAAGATATCGTGGGTATTGTTATAGATCTCTCTATGAGGATCTTTGTTCTTGCCCAGAAGTTCTTGTTTCGTTTTTCGTAGGTTTTGTTATAGATCTCTAAATAAGGATCTATGTTTCTATCCCAGAAGTTCTTGGTTTTGTTCTTCGTGGGTTTGTGTTTGCCTAGAAGTTCTTGTTTTCGTTCTTCGTGGGTTTTTGGTTCTATCCTAGATCTGCTGGTTTGATTCAGAAGTTTCCTTCGCAAACTTAGGTTGTTCGTAATTTTACCACCTTGAGTTTGAGGGAGGGTGTTGAAAGGAAAATTAAGGTTTATGGATTATTAATATTTTCCATTATTATTTTTCTTTTGAGTATTTCCCATTTATGAATTTTCCTTTAATGGTTTCTTTGAGGTCTATTTATTCCCTATGTAAAGATCATTTTGTACTATGAATTATTATGATTATTCAATTATATAGAAATTTCAACACTTTTAAATTAGTTTCCAGAAGAAAAAGTTCTGAAATCTTCCCACATTATTCATTTATTGTCTGCTTCAGTTTGGTTGTAGCTTTTTAAGATTATGACCACATTTTCTTTTCGACCTCTTTCTCTCTCTCAAATAATAGTTAAATTTCTTTGTTATTCCTCTATTGATAGTTAATGGCAAGATGTGTGGTGTTTGCATGTGTTTCAGTTGATAATAGCAACCAAGCCCGGCGGAAGGCATGACAGGGCTCCACGTATAGTTACAGAGGATAATATTCTATTGCTCTTTGATATACAGAATAAGGTCTTTTGAGCCATTGGTGCTTCTTCCAACTATTTGTTCCTGTTTTCTCACTTATTCAGTCTGAATTGACGTCTAAGTTCTTTACGAAATTATTTCTTACTACAATTTCAATAGGTCAATGAACTTGTTGCGAACTATTCTGGCTCAGTTGTATCCCTAAATGATATATGCTTGAAGCCACTCGGTGAGGATTGTGCCACACAAAGTATTCTACAGGTTTTATGCTATTTCAGTTCTAATTGGATAAAGTTTGTATCACTTTTCTCATGCTATGGGGCAATGAAAAAAGACGGTCCATTGACGTTTTACATTCCCAATTGGGCATGTTGGTTAACACCTACTAGATGCCATTTCCAATTGGAGTTTTACTGTGGCACATTTCCAATTGGGCATCAGTCTTAGTAATTCACCAATAAGTGTTTGGAGTTTTACTCCTTTATTTCATTTATCAATGAAATTCTTTCATTTAAGAAAAAAAAACAATCCATTGACGTTTGAGATTTCTACATTTTGGACGTGAACATTTTATCATACTCCGTTTGTCAAATGTATTCAAGTCTTTTTTGTTTGTTTATTCGTTTTTTACATGTTTTTTTTATTGAAAAATCTTTCTTATCTTATTTCATTTTATGCATTAAATTTGTTTTAGTAGCTGCCAATGTGGCATAATTTGAATAAAATATTAAAATAGTAGCTGAATAGAACGATTTGCAAATATATTAAAAATCAGATTACATGTATATTAGGCCCTATTTAATAACCATTTAATATTTTGTTTTCGGTTTTTGAAAATTGTGCTTATCAATACTGGTTCCACATACGAGCTTTTTTGTTTTCTTATCTACTTCTTCTCAATGTTTTCAAAATCGAAGCCAAGTTTTGGAAACTAAAAAGGAAATGGTTGTCAAACAAGGTCTTAATGATTATTATACTTACAATTAATTTCTTTAACTGCTGCAATTATAATTAATTAATATCTATGTTAATTGTTGATTTATGCTAATTAACCACTATCATATAAAAGTAAAACCATATTGGTTGGCCTTATTGAAGTTGGTCAATTATTAAAAGCTAAAATATGATATGTTTGAGGTTATTATTTAAAAAAAATGCTAAAATTAAAATTATTTCTATAAAATACATGTTCGTAAATATTTTATAAAATAAATTTACTCATCCATTTCCCTTTGTTTTATAGTACTTTAAAATGAACCCTGAAAATTTTGACGACTATGGAGGAGTGGAACATGCCGAGTATTGCTTCCAGGTAAACTTTAATTGTAATCATAATGCTCATCTTTCTTATTCTAGTTTCACCTCGTACAAAGTGTCTAGTTGATATTTTAAACTTGGGTTTCTTTGTTTACTTTTTAACTGTAAAACTTTTAACCTTGAGCCTCTAAAATATTGTTTTCAGCATTATACTTCCTCAGAGACATGTTTCAGTGCTTTCAAGGCTCCGCTTGACCCCAGCACATCCTTGGGTGGATTTTTTGGGAACAATTATTCCGAGGTTGTATTTTCTCCCTATCCCTTCAATGTAGTTGTTTTTACTGCGTTTTCCTAGTATTGTTTTGATTCTTTAATATCAGGCCTCCACATTTGTCATCACATATCCTGTTAATAATGCAATTGATGCTGTTGGCAATGAGAATGGGAAAGCAATTGCGTGGGAAAAAGCTTTTGTCAAGTTAGCTAAGGTTTGATACTCTGAACAATTTGCTTGCTTAGTTTCATAGTTGCTACGATCACTGGATGAGTATTCTAGATTGACACATCACCTCAAATTTTTTACTCCTGTAAAATATGTACATGTTGCATCCCAAGGCTGTTCTGTTATAAGATTTCCATGATATCACTGTTGAACTTAGAGTCAAATATAAAATAACTCACTTTCTTCATTCTATGCCATAGAGTTAAATATATGTAGGCATACATGGAAACCTTAACTAAACACTAGTAAGTTTCAATAAAAGATAAAAGACTAATAAACTGCTATAGTTACATATATACTATAACACCCCTTCAAGCTGGAGCATATATACTAATCATGCCCAGCTTGTTACATAGGTACTCTATTCGAACTCCATTCAAAGCTTTTGTAAAGATATCCTCTAATTGTTCTCCAGTCTTCACATATCCATTAACACTAAACCTTATTGTATTTTTTCTTGAATAAAACGACAATCAATTTCAATGTGTTTAGTACGCTCATGAAATACTGGATTAGATGCAATATGGAGAGCAGCCTGATTGTCACAGCACAACTCGGAATTGTAGTATTAAAACCCAACCTAATCAAGAGTTGATGTAACCGCATTATTTCACACACTGCTTGTGCCATTACTTTGTATTCTGACTCAGCACTTGATCGTGAAACTAAGTTTTGCTTCTTACTCTTCCACGAAACCAAATTTCCTCCAACAAAAACTCAATATCCAGAAGTCGATCTTTTGCCTTCTTTTGATTTTGCCCAATTAGCATGTGAAAAACATTCAATGTTCATATGACCCTAATCTTTATATAAGATCCCACGTCTAGGTGCAGCCTTAAGGTAACATAGAATTTGTTGTACTACATCCCAATGTTCCACTGTGGGTGAGGTCATAAACTGACTCACAATGCTTACCGAATAAGCTATGTCTGGGCATTTTACTTTAAGGTAATTTAATTTCCCAACCAGTCTTTTGTATCTCTCAGGATCCTCAAATGGTTCTCCATCTTATAACAGTTGTCGACTAAGCATCATCGGAGTACTGCATGGCTTGGCTTCCAATTTTTCTGTCTCAGAACGTTTACCTTTACGAAGAGCAATGGGAAGCTCAACACTCGGTCCTAGATCCGATAACAAAGAGTCTTTCAGGACAGAACATTCACCTAGAGTTTGCTGCCGACGAGAGTAGACTTTAGATATTGGTGAACGATTAGGGGTAGACGCTGGAAGACTCTGATCAGGGGAGGGAGTTGGAGATGTGAAAGTATAAAGGAAAAGATCATCCTCCTCCCCCTGACTCGTCCTAGGCAAAGGGGTAGTGAAAGGCTTATCCTCGTAGAAACGTCTCGAGAGACAAAATATCTATTCAAACTTGGACAATAACATCTGTATCTTTTTTGAACACGGGAATAGCCTAAGAAAATGCACTTCAAAGACTTGGGGTCCAACTTTGTCAAATTAGGACGAACATCTCGAACAAAACAAGTATAACCAAATATTTTGGGCTCAATAGGAAACAATGGTTTTGTTGGAAAGAGAACATTATAAGGAATCTGACCTTGAAGAATAGACGAAGGCATGCGGTTTATAAGAAAACAAGCTGTGGAAATTGCATCAACCCAAAAATGCTTTGGAAAATGCATTTGAAAGGATATTGCTCGTGCAGTTGCAAGATGTCTATTCTTTCGTTCTGCAACCCCATTTTGGGATGGAGTATCAGCGCGTGATGATTGGTGAATGATGCCATGTGTACAAAGGTACAAATTTAGTGCTTCTGAAAAATACTCACCAACATTGTCACTTCTTAAGGTTTTAAGCACACACGAAATCATGTTCGAATTTCAGCATGAAAATTGCAGAAATGAGAAAGTAACTCAGAACGATTTTGGATGTGTGTGGCATAAATAGATCAATCTACCTACAAGCCTTTGGTATCTGCCTTTGTCATTGACTTCCTTAGGATTTGCATCTTGTAATTTCATATTCGGTTTAATAGGAGTTTCTGCTGTCCGACAGACATGTAAACCTGTCTTTTGAAGTAAGTCGATAACATATTTTCTTTGCTTAACAAAAATCCCTTCTTAGATGTTGCAAAATCCATCCCTAAAAAATATTTTAAGGCTCCCAAGTCTTTGATTTGAAACTCACTTGCAAGCTTGTTCTTAAGATCAACCAAACCTTCGTCATCATTTTCTGTAAGAATAATGTCATCAACATAGACAATTAAAATAGTAGTTTTATTATTCTCAGAGTGTTTGTAGAATATTGTATGATCTGCTTGACTTTCCATGTAAGTCTTGGAGACAATCGTCTTTCCAAAACGTTCAAACCATGCTCTTGGATACTGTTTGAGACCATATAATGATTTCTTTAATATGCAAACTTTGTTATTTCCAAGTTCCATTTCAAATCCTGATGGTAAACACATAAACACTTCTTCTAAATCACCATTGAGAAAAGCATTCTTAACGTCTAACCGATGAAGAGACCAATCCAAATTAGCTGCAAGAGACTAAAGGACTCTAATTTAGTTGATTTTTGCAACAGGAGCAAAATTCTCCTGATAATCGATTCCACAGGTTTGAGTAAAGCGAAGGGGATATGGGATTCCTTGCAATAAAAGGGACAATTTTTTCGTTATGGTTCACATTCCTTTTTAGATTTTATTTTGTATATTTGGGAATTGAATGACTAATTTTGTTACTTTTAGTTTTGTTCCAAGCTATTCTTTCTTTAGGCTATGATATTCCCCTTTTATCTGGCAGTTGTAACTATATATGTTACCCTTTTTTAATAATAATTCTACTCTAGTTCATCTTATGGTTTCAATTCAGTGAATTATAAAGCATGTTTCTCCAAGACTTACATGGGAAAAGTATTAGAGAGCTGTATCAATATGCAAAAATGCAGAACGGATTGTAAAAGAGCTTTAAATTTTCCCTTGCTTTGTTTTTTCACTAAAAGATAAAACCCTTATGACTAAGGGAACATATCTACAAAACAGGTGATGAGGAGTTTACAAATGAAGAACCCTTATTTGGTTCTTTCGCGGAGGTTTTAGCATTATTTGGATTGTTATTTATTCCCTTTGTATTTCATAGATCTTTTATTTAGTAGGTGGAGACATTTGAGTATTAGTACCTTTACTATATGTGTGAAATTTTCACGTTTCTTGGTTTTTGTTAAGAAAGTGATTGAGGAATTTTATACTTAAATCATATAAAAGAAGATGGGTTAAAACACAGTTATAGTCATTAAATCTTTTTCTTCTTCTATTTTTTTCCCTTAAACTTTTGAAATTTTAATTTTGGTCAATGAACTATCGTCCGGTTTCTATTTTTGGTCTTGGGATAATTGAATGCACATTGCTCCAACATACATTGTCAGGAGGAACTGCTGCCACTAGTGCAGTCCAGGAATCTTACTCTTTCTTTTTCTTCCGAGAGCTCCATTGAAGAGGAACTGAAAAGAGAAAGCACTGCGGATATCCTTACAATTGCTGTAAGTCAGTGAAGAGTGGTATCTTTTCGGTTTAATTTTTGGCAAACTATTATTTAAATAATACAGTTTTGTTTTATTTATTAATCTGTACATTTTAAGCATTTATTTAATTGAATCACTATGTTTATTAACCTTTATTCTCTAACATTTATCAGGTAAGCTACCTCGTTATGTTTGCTTATATATCGGTGGCTTTGGGAGATTCAAATATTTCGTCTTCTTTCTACCTTTCATCCAAGGTGGGTGTCCTACTAATGTTTGATTATTTTGTCTCTTACAAGTATGGCTGATTTGTGGTTTACATTCACTTGTGCAACTTGCTTCTGTTTATGGAGCCTGTCAACTAACTGGTCACTCTTCAACGTCTTTAATAATTACCAACATCTTTGCCTCTAAGGGAGCAACAAAGGTAGCTTGAGATGTTAGGAGAAGTCCTCCGAAAAGGACAAATATATTATTTACTCAGCAATTCAAAAATTTATAAAAAGAAGATGATGTAAGAAGAATGGAGTTAATTGGGTAATATGCTAGATTAATTCTCTTTTTACCCCACTTGTAACAAAATTCTATAAATAGAAGTATTCTCAACTTTGCCTCTTGAACAATTATTATCACTCCAAAGAGGCACATGATTGATTCTTGGAAGACTGTGTTGAATTTAGAGCCAAATATGAAATAACTCACGAACTTCATTCTATGCAATAGAGTTAAATATATATAGGCATACACGGAAACCCTAACTAAACACTAGTAAATTACAATAATGGACGAAAGACTAATAAACTCCTATAGTTACTGTTGGAAATTAGAGGTTAGGAGTGTTTATAGCCCCAAGGGTGTTTGTGTAATTTATTGAACTAATTTTATTTACTTTTTTTGTTAGGGCTTGTTATAGCCTATATATACTCTTCCCTCTTGTATTCTTTTGATTTATTTTTTTTTGAAAAGGAAACGAGCTTTTTTTTTGTAATTAATGAAAAAGAGACAAAAGCTCTAAGTACAAGAGGATTATACAAAGAGCTAAAAACAAACACAAAGATTAGGATCAGTAGGCACACTCGGACATCTCAACTAGGTTGACACCCCATAGCGCCTTCATCATATCCTATAAATGAACCTAGCGTAAGATTGAGGCTTTATAAGTTTAGTCTGATAACTGAACAGTTAGGACAAAATGCCTAATAATAGAACAAAATATAAACTAATGAATCACAATAAATAGGCTAAGTAAAATACAAACAACTGATCAAAATGAATTCTGAAAACGTAAATGATAGCTCTGGGGATGGGGGAAACTGTAGGGAAGTGAAGGAACTGGAATATCTTGGCCCGAGAGAAAATACATCGTCAAGGAGGATGGATGAAGGCTTGCCAGTTTAGGGCGATGGCTTGCAGCGAGAAATCTTTGAATTTTCTACTGAGAGAGCACTGTTATAATTTATTGTACCCTAATTTTATTTCCTTTTTTGTTAGGGCTTGTTATAGCCTATATATATATTCTTCCCTCTTGTACTCTTTTGATTATTAGAAAATAATAAAAGCGGCTTCTATCGTGGTTTTTTCTCCCAGTACTAGGGTTTTCCACGTATACTTTGTCTTTTTCTTTTCAATAGCAAGTACAATTGTCATCTAAGGCAGTCATCTCCTCCACCATTGCAGCACACCAACCAGGATGAGACAAGGCTTCACGCACAGTTTTAGGAATGGATACAGACTCTAATGATGCAATGAAAGAACATGTAGAAGACGACAAATGATTATATGAAACAAAAGAGGAAATAGGATGAGCACACTGGCGTTTACCTTTACAAAGAGCAATAGGAAGATCATCACTCGTTTCTGGATCCAATGACGAAGAAGCCTCTGGTACAGCGCATGAAACTGTAGGAGGTTGGCGTCGACCATAGACCTTAGTGATGGGTGGACAAATAGAGGTAGACACATGTAGAGGTGAATCGGGAATAGGATCAGAAAGGGAAACAATGTTGTAGACAAAGGAAATCATCCTCTGACTCCTGATGCTCCCCCTGACTCGTATCCGAAGAGAGAGAAGGTGAGGAATAAAAAGAGGAATGTTCAAAGAATGTGACATCATGAGAGACCAAATATTTGTTTAGACTGGGACAATAACACCGGTACCCTTTCTGAACACGAGAATAACCAAGAAAGATACATTTTAAGGCCTTTGGATCCAACCTTGTATGTTGGGGCCGAACATCTCGAACAAAGCAGGTACAACAAAACATTTTGGGTGGAATAGGAAACAAGTGTTGTTTAGGGCATAGGGTACTGAAAGGTATTTCACCTTTAAGAATAAATGAGGGCATGCAATGTATTAAGAAACAGGCTGTGGAAACAGCATTAGCCCAAAAAGATTTTGGAACGTGCATCTGACACATTAAGGCTCTAGCAGTTTCAAGAAGATGACGATTCTTTCGTTCTGCAACTCCATTTTGAGGTGGAGTATCGACACAAGAAGATTGATGAAGAATGCCATGAGAATTTAAATAAGACTTGAGTGCATGAGAGAAATATTATTTTAGCATTATCACTCTGTAAAATTTTAAAACTACAACTAAACTGAGTTCAAATTTCAACATGAAAGTTATGAAAATGAGAAAGTAACTCTGAGCAAATTTTCATTATATATAACCATGTTACACGAGAATAGTCATCGACAAATGTAACAAAATATCGAAATCCTCCTTTGGACTCTATAGGACACGAACCCCAAACATCAGAATTAACTAATTCAGAAGGAGCACTAGCTCGTTTATTGACTAGAGGTACAAACTCAAACGATGAAATTTAGAAAATTGACACTACTCACAATCTAAGGAAGACATGCTGAAACTGGGGACGAAGATTCTTCAACACAGAGAAAGACGGATGACCCAACCGACAATGTTCTTCAAGAGGAGACGACATGCTTGAGCATGTGATGGCTGTAGGTATTTGTGGTTCAAAAATGTAAAGACCTCCAAATTCACGCCCTTTACCAATAGTCTGCTTCGTCGTAAGATCCTGAAATAAGCAATAACCAGGAAAAAAGGAGACACAAGAATGAAGATCACGAATGAGTATACTGACCGAAAATTAAAAGAGAATTGTGGTAAATTTAAAACCGAGGACAAAGATATTGATTTAGTAAGATGGACGGTTCCTGATCCTATAACAAGAGTCGAGGTTCCATCAGCCATAGTGACATTAGCTGAAGAGGAAGATGGACACAAAGTAGAGAATAAATTGGGGTTACCTGTCATATGGTTTGTAGCGCCAGAGTCAATGACCCAGTTTGAAGTGGAGGAAAGAAGGCAGTTAGAGATGTTACTGGTCTCTGCGATGGCAGTATTTGGAGTAGAAGATGATGCTGTCAATGATTCCTGATACATTTAAAACTTAGCAAACTCCTCTGAAGAAATTGTAATTGACTTGTCAGGATTTCCAGAAGTAGAAACAACATTTGCAGATGACACCCTTTTGACCCCTATTCAACAATCTTCTGCATTCGCGTCTGGTATGGCTAGGCTTATGACAGTAATAGCAAACAACATCTCCTGAATTTGTTCGTTGGTGATTTGGGTAACCTTTGGGGCTATTCGATCCAATGCCTTTATTACCTCTATAGTCATTTGTGCGTCCAATCAAAACATTGCTAGAATCAGATGACATAACTGCTTGTGGCTTCGTTAGACGAAGTATTCGAGTATAGGCTTCTTCCAACGATGAGATTTTTGAGCTTGACAAAACTTGATATTTGGCCATCTCATATTTAGGTGCAAGACCAACCAAGAAATCATGATGAACAACTGCTCACGTTAAGCCATGAGAACTTTTGTATCAATGATAATTGGCATCAAGGCATTGAATTCTGCACAGGTATTTTTGACCTCCATAAAGTAACTTGTGAGAGACTTTTCTCCTTGATCAGGTCTTACAAACATCAAACACTCTATTAATGTTTTCTTTCCCAAAATAAAGAAAATCCAGATATTCCAATAGTTCTTTGACTGATTCGTAGTGATTTACTAGCTCGAATATTTCATATTCAATAGAATTCTTCATTTGTAGAAGCATTCTTGAATCATCTCTCCACCAAATCTTTTTGGTATCATCAGTTGGTGGCTCTTCCTTGATGTGTTCATCCATATCAATGCTTCTAATAAAGTGACGAACATTCGATCTCCAATAATAGTAGTTTGATCCATTTAACTTGTGTTCGGTTACTTTTAAAATCATAGGAATCATCTCCGACGTGACTATTGTTTTCTTATCAGCCATTGCTTAAAAAAAAAAAAAAACAAGAGAAATACAGATCAAAAGTGACATAAATATGGAGTAAACCCTAGTTTACGAAAAGAAGGATTTTTTTTTCTTTCCTTAAATGAACCATACGAATGCCCAATCAAACACACCACCAAAGAAAGGAAACAACTTCGATGAAACCCACAAAAAACGAACAGAAAATTGCAGCTCACGCGCCTGAACGCGCCGGCGCGTGGATATTACGGCAGAGGAAGAGTCGGACGGATAGGATCTCTTTTAATCTGGGCAGTGTCGAATAACGAACTGCTGGCGGCGACGACGACTTGGGCGGCGACGACGACTTGGGCAGCAAACAAACCGATGATGGCAGCGGTGGAAAAACTATAAACCCACCCCTCCACAAAAACCCTAATGTAACACATAAAAGGGTTTTAATTCTCAAACCCTAATTTTCTCTAATGGTCTGAAACCATGTAAAACACTTAGGTTTGAGAGAAAATCAGAGTACCTTTTTGCATTCACGTAAGAATTATATATACAAGATACATAGGTGATCAAAGAAAGAAAGTGCAGCGAAACTAAAAAAGGAAAAAATATAACCAGGATATTCACAATAATAGAATTATAACAATGCTTTTGTAGTATGCTTTTAATTTTTTTAGTTTTTTTTAGATGAATTTTGTTGTTTTTATGTTGGGAAGCATAATATCGTTTCTCCTTCTTACGGATTTGATCTTAAACTACCAACTGCATGTTGCTTTTTCGTTTGATTGTGCTTGCTCCAATCATGACCGATTTTAATAAAATTTCAGGTGTTGCTTGGTCTCTCAGGAGTTATACTTGTTGTGCTGTCTGTTCTAGGATCTGTAGGATTCTTCAGTGCCATTGGAGTAAAATCAACATTAATAATTATGGAGGTTATTCCATTCCTGGTGTTGGCGGTAAGTTATTGTGATGCTTTGAAGTTTCTACTTTTCTTTCAATGTCTTGAGGTCAGTCTTTTATTACATAAAACGGCATAAAAGTACAATTATAACCATTTTTTTGTTGTCTAGTTTTCCCATTGTGTCAGAAAGATGGAATTGTGGTGTCCCGTATTTGAGATTACGATCGTTGGTTATTTTCAATGTGGAGTATACAAAAATTGGGTCCTGAGATAATTTGCTATGGTTCCTTCTTCCTGCAACAGGGAAAACACAAATACTATTTCCTGCAAACAGAAAAACTCAACCAACTTGCCCAGAAAATAGCAAATACTATATTAATGTAAATATATCCAACAGTCTCCACCCTTGGTAAAAACAGAGGCAAAGAATACAAACACAGCAGCCAAATAAGAGGGCTGTACTCTCCCCTATGAACAACAGTTCATACCAAAAGCTTAAATATCAAGATAACTAACCCTAGCTCTAAAACACACATATATATATAACCTACTCAGCCTCCACATTAGCAAAGACTCAAAAGATAATAGAATACCCCCTTTTTCCCCTGGTTAATGCTGAAAACTACTTGCTGCCCCTCCACTTATAAACATATTTGATGGGGGGTCTAGCAATACCCCATGGAGAAGAGTCACCTTGTCCTCAAGGTGAAAATCTGGAAATTGTTCCTTCAAGATTGCATAAGCCTCCCATGTGGCCTCATGCGCCGGTTGGTTCTTCCACTGAACAAGACACTCCCAGTCACCTTCTGCCTCGTTCCAACGCATTTGGTCTACTTTTTCGGGTTCCAAGATCCATTCCAATTCATCAATTAACCCGCAAATGTCCGGTTGAACCACCCGTAGGTCTCCCACAGCTTTCTTCAACTGAGAAACATGAAAAACTGGGTGGACCTTAGTCGTGGGGGGTAAATCCAGCCGATAAGCTACCTCTCCAATTCGTTCCATAATTTCATATGGGCCAAAATACTTGGGCGATAATTTTTCGCAGCGCTTTCTAGCCAATGACTGTTGCCGATACGGCTGCAGTTTTAAGTAAACCCAATCCCCCACCTCATAAATTACCGCCCTTCGATGAACGTCCGCAAATTTCTTCATTTGTTCTTGGGCATGGGTCAAATGGGATTTCAAGGTGGCCAGAATTTCGTCGGAGTTCTGGAGATGCTGCTCTACTGAATTATTTGCAGTTTGCTGTCCCAGGTCGTACAAAATTATTGGCGGCGGCGGCTGTCCATATACTACTGTGTAAGGTGTGGTGCGGCTGGACGAATGAAAAGACGTGTTATACCAATATTCGGCCCATGCTATTTTGTCGCTCCATGATTTCTGTTTCTTTCCACAAAGACATCGCAAGTACAATTCCAAGCACTTGTTTACAACTTCCGTTTGGCCGTCGGTTTGGGGATGATACGCAATACTCCTTTCCAGTTGAGTCCCCTGTGATCGAAATAATTCCTACCAGAAATTGCTCACAAAGACCCTATCCCGATCCGATACTATGGAACGCGGATACCCGTGAAGTTTGACTACCTCTTTAACAAATACAGCCGCCACTGTCTTTGCCGGAACGGATGGCCCAAAAGCAGAAAATGGGCATACTTACTCAGTCGGTCGACAACCACCAGCACGGTGTCGAAACCTTTCGAACGAGGCAAACCTTCCACTAAATCCATGGATATGTCTTCCCAAATACGGCTCAGAATAGGTAGAGGTTGGAGTAACCCCGCGGGTGACAAAGCTTGCACCTTGTTGCGCTGACATGTCGCACAGGCCTCAACATATTTGCGCATATCCTGCCTCATTCCTTCCAAAAACAGCTTTGCGGCCACACGTTTGTAGGTACGGAGGAAACCCGAATGCCCCCCTATGACAGAGTCATGAAAAGTCTGTAGAATCGTCGGGATTAAACTTGAATTCTTGGAAATAACTAACCTTCCTCTGTATAACAATCGGCCTTGTCGGATGGAGTATCGCGGTTGGCAGTCGGGGTCTTCACTAACGGGATCATAGATTTCCTTCAATTTGGCATCGGCCTGGACTTCCTTCTCAATCACTTTCACATCTAATACAGAGGGAACGGAAATCATACTCAGGCAGCAAGTAGTTTTCAGCATTAACCAGGGGAAAAAGGGGGTATTCTATTATCTTTTGAGTCTTTGCTGATGTGGAGG
>JBBPDJ010000003.1:7061109-7071521 GCA_037974625.1 Cucumis cinereus
AGATAAAGACGAGCGTCATCGCGAAGCCAGTCCTTCTTCTGCTTCGCATCGGTGGGGGGATCTTCAGTCATATGGTCTTCCATATCAGTACTGCGCAAATAAAAATGGATTGTTTAATGTCCGACGCCAATCATAATAATTAGATCCATTCAATTTATGTTCGGTGATTTTGGACGCTAAGGGAATGACATTTGACACCACCAAGTTCTTTATCTCATCCATATGAACGATGATTGGATTGCATACCCAAACAAAAATAAGCCAAACCCAACCAAACTTCACAGGCTTGCTGGAAACCTAATTTCGAGACAAGACTAGAAGACGGAAGCGAGAATAGACGTCTCACGCGCCCCCACGCGCCGGCGCGTGAGGAGGTGCAGAAAAGTGTTCGGCGGCGCGTGAGCTTCACTTGCGGCTGTTTCCGGCAGCTTCTGAGACAGACGGCGGCGGACAGTGACGATACTTCATCTCAGATGGGCGGTGTCGACAAACGGCCACTCGAAAATGACCTTTAAATTTAACCCTAAGGAGAGCGAAACCGTCACACGAATATTTTCCTCAACCCTAAAAAAAACCTAGATGCTCTGATACCATGAAGATGAGTAATTCAAGAGAGAAAAGTATTTACTATCTCTCTATAGTTATGGTACAGATACATATTTATAGAGAATGTAGAAACCCTAGATAGTATGTGAAATTACAAATAAGGGCCTATATATATAAATATATTATAACAGATTGAGTTTTTCTGTTTGCAGGAAATAGTATTTGTGTTTTCCCTGTTGCAGGAAGAAGGAACCATAGCATTGGTATCAGAGCAGTTCGAAAAAACTGGAGAGGGGGAGTAAAATGACTCAAATATCAAGATAACTAACCCTAGCTCTAAAACACAGATATATATATAACCTACTCAGCCTCCACATCAGCAAAGACTCAAAAGATAATAGAATACCCCCTTTTTCCCCTGGTTAATGCTGAAAACTACTTGCTGGCCCTCCTCTTATAAACATATTTGATGGGGGTCTAGCATAATTCTCTTGTGAAATACATATTTTGGATTAAAAATGTGAAGCACATTCATTTGAAGGGACAAGGACTGGTGCTTGTCAAAGGAGCTCTAGTGGTCTGAGTGGTCAAGTCAAAGGGATGGTTAAACTGGAAGGTTTAGAAACTCTGCTAGGGAAATATATCTATAAAGGATAGTACAGCATGTGGTAGGGTTTCAATTTTCAGTTTTTCACTGAAGGGATTGCATGAAATTTAATGATGTTAAACAATGTTCCTCTTAGTTTTGGAGAGGTACAGGAGTCCTTACGTGTTATGGCGGGTGACAATACATTTACATCTGACTTGTCTCCTGTTGATTATCAGGCTGATTAACTAAATGATTATTTCTGTTGCAACTAGAGACACTCGAATAGTTGCACATGGGGCCTCTAAGAACCACGTCGTGCCAAGTGTGGATCACATTGGACGACACCTTTGCCCTTGATAGGTGTTTACATGGTGGGAATCGTGGGTATCTAGATTTGTACATTTTTGTTATTTATTATGATTTCTTAAATTTTTGTGGGGATGTTAGAAGCATAGGCATCCAAAAGGCTTTTTATTCCCTTTAGAATGTTGGGCTGTCTTGAATTTTAGGGCATTCACATCATCCTCGTAAGTTCAGAATCAATGATGTATGAGATATGTGAAGAGTCCCAAAAATTATCTTTAAGGTTCGGTGTCTTCCTCTGAAGAGAATTTGGACTAAGGAAATGTTGATTTTCCTGGAAAGATACATCCATACTCTCAAAATACTTTTGGGTAGAAGGATCAAAGCATTTGTAAGCTTTCTTATGAGAGATATAACCAACAAAAATGCATTTAATGGCTCGAAGATCAAGTTTCGTTCGAGTAGAATTATGAACATAAGTAGTACACCTAAATAATTTTATTGAAATAATTTTATCAGAGCCCATAAAACCCAAACGGACATTCAGTCCAATAAAATGAAATTGTGATTCGGTCCAAGTTTGGCGAACCCAAAAGAAGCACCATCTTGAGGAGGCATGTTGAGATGTTGAAAATCCCACATTGGAAAAATCAACGGGACTTACACTCCTTATAAGTAGTACACTCCTTATAACAAACCTCAACAAAACGTTGGAGACCAAAAGTCTATTTTTAATTTATTTGTTTCTAAACTCAAAAATATATTGACTTAGTATATCTGTGATTTAGGTTACAAGCAAACCTCAATAATAAACTTGTTGAGTTTAAAAACTTAGCGGCCCAAATTCAATCTAAACTAAACATTGGAGACGAAAATTGTAATTTTTTCTTGAATATTTAATTTTATAAATCAATCCAGGCATTTTGAATTCCTTGCAAGTTATTGGGGGCTTTAGAGTCCTCTTAAATTTTTTATTAGTGGCAACAGAAGGGTGCGCTGTATCCAATGCATGTCCATTTCTCGCATTGGAAATGAATTGAGTAATTTTGATCTCTTCTTTCCTTAAACATATTTATTTACTAGTGGAAGTCATTACCTGACACTTGCTCTTTGTTGCCTTAATCAGGTAGGAGTTGACAACATGTGTATATTAGTACACGCTGTGAAACGACAACCATATGAGTTAACTCTAGAAGAGCGCATAAGCAGTGCGCTTGTTGAAGTTGGTCCTTCCATAACATTAGCTAGTTTGTCAGAGATCTTGGCTTTTGCTGTTGGATCTTTTGTTCCCATGCCAGCATGCCGTGTTTTTTCCATGTTTGCTGGTGAGAAGATTTTTCCCCATATTACTTCATTGCCAAGAAATACTTGTTATCTTCGTCATCCCACTTAACTGCCTCCTTTCTTTCTCTTTTTTCTTTTTATTTAGCTTTGGCGGTGTTGCTCGACTTCATTCTTCAACTGTCAGCATTTGTAGCTCTTATAGTGTTTGATATTTTAAGAGCCGAGGATCACAGAGTTGACTGTTTCCCATGCATAAAAGTTCATCCACATTCTGATGAACCTAACCAAGGTTTTTGTGAAATTTTTCAAAACTGCATCATTTTATTTAAGTTTTCAGTTAGTTGCTTGTCGAAGATCTACTTTCGTTACCACCTGTGAGACCTTTTAGTACTGACTAAACAATCAAAATAAATTTTAGGCTTCAATCAAGGGAGACATGGGCTTCTTTCTCGGTACATGAAGGTACGCTTAGGTTGTGGCAGAAATCGTGTTACAGTAGAATATTCATTTTAAGATTTGAGCAAATAAATGTTTGTTATTTATTCTGCCATAGATTTGGAATACCAATACATTTTCACTTGTGATATGCCTAAGCATTGAATTGTTATTTTGTTGTAGGACGTTCATGCGCCCCTTCTTGGATTTTGGGGAGTTAAGATTGTTGTTGTTGTCATCTTTGTTGGCTTAACTTTAGGAAGCATTGTAAGTTTCTCGTTTCCTATTGGCTTTGCTTATGATTGGCGATATAGTGAACGTTACATTAGAATAGTCTTTGTTAAATTCATGCGTGCTCATGCAAGTAGAGTTTTTGTTTATTATTTCATCAATGTAAACTGCTTGAGATTAAATGCTATACCTGGCAAGATTTAAGTTTCAACTGCTTTTACTCAAGTAGTTTATGTACTTTATTTGATCATTATAGGCATTATCTACAAAGATTGAGGTTGGATTGGAACAAAAGATTGTCCTTCCACGAGATTCTTACCTTCAGGTTTGAGCTTCATGTTTGGTTTCTCAGAATCTTATGAGTAGTTTTCTTTTAATTTCTTTTCCATGCTGTGTTTTTGCCATCTTGTTTTTCTTTTTTTATATCAGGATTATTTTGACGATCTTGCGGAATATCTACGAATTGGGCCACCATTATATTTTGTTGTGAAGGATTACAATTATAGGTAGATCTCTAAGATTTTCTATATATTTGTTTCAATTATATGCATGTGTGCTTGTGTGCATATAAGTGAGAATATACAATTAAAGAAATCTAGAGACGGGGAGGTCACAGGTACAAACATAATGATTGTCCTCAAATCATCCATAATTCACCACCTAAAAAACTGCGAGAGAGCATTTGGAGGAAGTGGAACAGAAAACAAAACTGTTATCCAAGTGAAAAATACTCCTATAGAATGACAGGTGTCTTGACGTCGCATATACGTCAAGTATTTTGAAGAATAGATATGGTATTTGTTTTGTAGCTTTCTTTTTCTGGAAATCTTCCCAAATCCTATCCCTGAGCATGTTTGCAAGTCCGTTCTGAAAACAGTTTCTTGTTTGTTTTTAGTTGTATATAAGAACTATGACCAGGTGGCTGTTTAAGGCCAAGTCTGTCATCTACTTGAAATTCTCATTCACGAGCCCCAAATTTCCATGGAAAGTACAACTCATTGAAGTTTGCCATTTGTGGGAACAAACTACTGAAGACGATGAGATAATTGAACATCTGAAAAATGAAAAAAAATATTTTCATTGAAATAAAGAAAAATTATTAATGCTCAAACAATACAAACTTGAAATGAACCTTTTCATTGAAATAGTGAAAAGATATTAATGCTCAAAAGATACAAACAGTACAAACGAGTGAAAGAAAAACTATAAAAAGACAGCAAACTAAATTTTAAAGAGTAAATATATGTTTGTTCCTATAAACTGATCTTGAAAGTGAAAGACAACTACCAAAACGCCCCTGAAAGTCGTAAAGCAAAATTTATTTCTGATTTCATATTTTAGTAAATTTAGTTATATTGCTCCGCTTTCAACAAATGGAGTAGTTTCAATGACTTAAGTTGAAATGCTAATCAATCTGATGTTTAATATTGCTACTAGCTCAAAATCTAGACAGACAAACCAGCTGTGCTCCATCAGCCATTGTGATTCAAATTCCCTGTTGAATGAGGTATGCCAAATCTGTGGGGTAGATTACAATTATGAATGTCAACTGCATAAAATTTTTCTTCCTTTATTTCAGCTTTAAATTGGTCGATAAGAGAGTTAATTGCTTCACTGTTTTTTAAGCCCAAAAAATGGCAAATATATCCACCATGTTTATCTATGTGCATACCTTGTGCTAAGCACATTATTAACAATACTTTTGTTTTTGTTTTTTGTTTTTTTTTTTTTTACAAAGGAAACAAGCTTCTTCGTTAAGAAAATGAATAGACAAAGTAGTGTTAAGTACAACGAAGAGACAAGATCTAAGCCTTTGAGATCAGTAATTGTACCTAAACATCTCAACTAGGTTGACACCCCCTTAGCACTCTCATCACATCTCGACTAAGACCGAAAAGAAAAAACCAAACCAAGGCGAATTCAATTCGAGCAATACCTCTAGAAGTGAATAACAAAAACAATATGAAAATACAACAAAATCACCTGATTGTGAAACTACGTTTTGCTTCTTACTCTTCTACAAAACTAAATTTCCTCCAACAAAAACACAATACCCAGAAGTCGATCTTCTGTCTTCTTTTGATCCTGCCCAATCAGCATTTGAAAAACATTCAATGTTCACATGACCATGATCTTTATGTAAGATTCCACGTCCAGGTGCAACCTTAAGGTAACATAGAATTTGTTGTACTACATCCCAATGTTCCACTGTGGGTGAGGTTATAAACTTACTCACAATACTTACCGAATAAGCTATGTCTGGACGTTTTACTGTAAGGTAATTTAACTTCCTAACCAGTCTTCTATCTCTTAGGATCCTCAAATGGTTCTCCATCTTTTAACAGTTACTAGACATCATCGGAGTACTGCATGGCGTGGCTCTCAATTTTTCTGTCTCAGATAGCAAGTCGAGCACATTTTTTTTTGTGATATAAAAATTCCCTTCTTGCTTCTCATTACTTCAATGCCCATAAAGTACTTCACCACTCCTAAATCTTTAATGTATCATCAACAAATTAAAGGCAGTAGACATGAATGTTGTTTTTCCCACCTTTAGCCCTTCAAATTTTCCTTTTTCATAAAGCCTATGTAACAAGGGACTTAAAAGTTTGCTGATTAGTAAGAAGATGAAAGGTGAGAGTGGGTCACCTTGCCTAATTCCTCTTGTAGCTTTGATTCTCCCTCTTGGTCTCCCGTTAATGAAAATTGAAAATTTTGGATTAGAAATACAGCCCATGATCCATGTGACCCATCTAGAGTCAATGTTCTTTCCTACGAGAATTTTCTCAAGGAACGCCCAATCTACATCAAAGGCCTTTTCTAAGTCCAGTTTTAGAATCCACCCTTTTTTCTTTTTAGAGTGATACTTCTCCACAACGTCATTTGCTACAAGGATTAGATCCAAGTTTTTCCTTCCCTCAATAAATGTGCTTTGTGTGGGGGCGATTACATTAGGTATGATTCTTTGATGCATTTGGCTAGCACTTTAGCAACAAGCTTATAAGTGGTTAAACTGATTGGTCTAAAGTCTTGGACACGGACAAAATCTTCTTTTTTCTGGATTAGGGAAATAAAATTTTCTAAGACAATAATTCAACCTCCCATTCGTGTAAAATTCCTCAAACAATCTCCCAAAGTTATCCTTGAAGTGATCCCAGAATTTTAATAGAAATTCTGCTGTGAAGCAATAGGGTCCTGGAGCTTTGTTTTTCCTCAACAATTTTAGAGCATTTCTGATTTCCTCTGTTTTGAACTTGGCTATCAGCACACTATTCTGATTTCTGTCAACCAACGGCCATTGCAGGTTAAGCGGGATTGCTCTACATCCCAGGGCCTTGGTATATAATGAACTATAAAACCCCAATATAAGGTCCTCAATTTCCTTGAAGGATTTTGTGGTATTACTGCAATCATCAAGCAGTTCGGGAATCAAATTTTTTCTCTTCTTTGCAGCCAAGAAACAATGAAAAAAATCTGGAATTCTCATCTCCCAAATTAAGCCAATTAAGTGTACTTTTCTGTCAAAGATTTCTCTCATCAATACAATAAAGGGAAAATAATTCTGCCTTGAAGGACATTCTAATGTCTATTCTAAATAATGTTGCCATAAGATTCTGCTTGAAGATCTAGTTTCCCCATTTCCTTTAGCAATGCCTCCTCACTATTCTTCTTTTTCTTCTTGAAATCTGCCTGCCACAACTTTAGTGCTTTCTTAAGACTTCTCAACTTGCTAGCTATGTCAAATCCAGCCCATCCATGTTGATCATTATTAGTCAAAGTTCTTTCAATAATTCGATGACTTTCTTTGATGTTCAAACAACTGTTGCAAAATCTGAACGAAGGTGGACCCCACTCAAAAGAACCCCCTTCAAGCAAAATGGGAAAATGTTCCGAGACTGTTCTTGCTTTACGGGTAACTCTTGTGTTAGCAAAAAGGTCATCCCATGATTTGGAGATCCGGAATCTAGAAAGATGTGACCGAGAGGTAATATTTACTTCTCTTGACCACGTAAAACAACCATTGCTCAAAGGAATTTCCATTAGTTTAGCAGTTGCAATGAAGTTATTGAACTTCCTCATGCCCCTTGTGACTCTCCCAGCTGGGTATCTTTCTTGACTTCTTGTAGTGACATTAAAATCTCCTCTGATGCACTATGATTTCTCACAGTAATCAACTAGTGTCGGCAGCTCTGTCCACAGGTGCTTTCTTTCCCTATAATGATTAGGGCAATAAACACTGGATATCCAACAAACTTTCTTACAAGAAGTTCGACATTTATAGATGAGGAGTATCGTTCTTTCAGCACCTCGATAACTGAAATTTTGCTCTTGTCCCACATAGAAAGTATCCCTTCGGATTTTCCAAAAGCCTTCACAAATACCCATCTGATATCCTTTGAACTCCATAGCTCCTTAATGAAAGCTGAATCGAAGGAAGCTCTCTTTGATTTTTGTATTAGAACCCAAGTTGGATTAATCATCTGAATACATCTTAATGCCAGTCGTTTGGATTCATCTCCTGGCCCTCTTAAGTTCCATGAGGTATCTTCATTCTACTGACTTGTTTGGATAAAACTATCACCAAATTCAACCAAGAATTAACTCACCATCATCTACTACTGATAATAAGTGCTGAGGGACAATCTTCTTACCCAGGGGCTCGATTGAGGAGACTTCAACTTTTTTTTGAGAGAATATCTTCTGCATTAAAAAGCTGTTGAAGGCCACTATCATGAATATCATGAGAAATTCCTTCCTCTTGTGTATTTTCAGCTTCTAATAGATCTGTTCATCACTGCTGGCAATTGAGTCTCCATCTGAATCATATTTAACGCGTAGCTCCTCTTCGTTATTTTCCTCCAAAGTACCTCGCATAAGTGTTACGCTTGAATCATTGATTTTGAAGTTCGAATAAGAGAATGAGCAAGATTTAGACTTAGAAGAGGCTGACCTGTTTGGCCGAATTTCAGGAATTTGGGCCTTCATACTGCAAGCTTCAAGTATGTCTGAATTTAGAAGGGCTGTCCAAGCATTGTTGAAAGAGGTCTTCTTTCTAATATAGTGCTTCAAAAATAGTCTAGGAGATCTGATTTTTCTTTTAAATTTGAACTCTCGCCTGGAGGAAGAAGAAGATAGAGATGGTGTAGACTGTAGATATCCGATCATCTTTTTTGTTCAACTATGGGTTGAGACATTGTTCAAAGAATTATCATCTTTAACGTCTTTTGGAGTCCCTAGAGGGGTGTGACTGCTGGCCTTTCTTTCAATTAATGAGGTGTTGGCGCCTTTATTCGCGTAAACTTTATTGTTATCCTTACTAATAAAACCGAGGAGCGGCTGTTGAACTCCTGCCTTTGCCTTTTTGGATGGGAAATTAAATGAGAATTCCTTTGGCAGGGATATGAAACGACACAATGAAGGTGGTTCTGAATTGGAGCGCTTTTTTTTTAATTATCTGACGTCTGTTTCTTAACGGTGTTAACGGCTGCCTGAGAAAGAAACTCTGATGATTGCTCTTCTCCTGTTTTAGGAAAAACTGTGGAAATCCGGTGGGTCTCCGTTGATGTCAGAATGAAACTTATTCTTATCACGAGGGTAAAAATGATCTCTTTGTGTACTCAGAATGAACCTCGAAGGAAGGAGAAAATTGTACTAAGAATCGAAATCTTCACCCTTTATTCCTTCATCTTTCTTTACTTGGTTTAATCTAACAATGTCTAATGGATTCGAAAAATCATGAAAAAATAATTCTCCTTGGACCTTACTGGGTGGATCAACTGAAGATATGTCACCAAAATTTAAGAACAAATTTTCCCTCTTTTCATCTATTATTTCGATAGTTCCTGGAATGTACCCACGAAGGTTCTCTTTTACTTGAATTTTAGCCTTTGATATATTAATAAGATTGAGAGTTTCTGTTGCAATATGTTCCAATCCTTTGAAATGAGCTCTGATAGCTTCAAATGTTTGTCTGCCCCAATAATCTAGTGGTAGATTTTTAATTGAAATCCACCCTCCATAGCCCTTCTTATAAAATGGTCTGCTATGGATAGATTTGTTCATTTCTTGAACTTTAAGTGAAATACACCAAACTCTTGCCATTTACCAGGACTTTCAATGTTCTCGCTCAAATGTTTACGGCTTATCTCAACCAGAGCATTATCTGCAAATAGGGGGTTAATGATAACATTTGAGTTAAGGTTCCAGTGATTTTTACCCAGCTATCAAACTCAAAAAGCTTTTTTCTACCCATAGGTTATCGAAATCAACTTTGCATGCGTGGTTCTTTATGACCCAGTATTTGCTTGTGCTCTGTTTTACTGTTGCGGAAACAGAGTGCTGGTTAGATCCCTTGTTCTTCACCATGCCTACATAACTGCCGTTCATGGGAATACTAGACTTCTTCTCTGTGATGCTGAAGGTAGACGAGGATCGAGTTTGTGAAGAATACCAAGTTTTATACTCAAAACTTGCTTTGAAACTGCCAAGCATTTTACCAAAGGTTCTCCACCCCTGTTTGTCTTCACCATTTGGAATATGAATGAATGATCTTCTGCCTTTACCATGCCAAATGTTGCACCTCAGCACCCAACCGTTTTTATTTCTGAACTTGGAAACTTCCACCCTTCCAGTTTCTAATTTTTCCTTCTTGTAAAAGTAGGAGTCCCCTGATTTTCGATTCAAATCTGAGATGGTTTCAATGAACCAAATAAGCTGTGATTTTGAGATGGGTAGGATTACACTTGGCGCCAACATCTTCTACTTGAAAAACTCCATCTTCGTGCCAAATGCAGAAATGCGAGTTGTCTATCCTGCAACTTTTAACTTCCATCTCTGTCTTTGTTTCTAATGCAGAAAAGTCCAAAGTGAAGTCTGGTAGGGGTAAAATTACAGTCGTTGTGTAGCTACCGGAAAGAGGGGAAGAGCCTAGGTGGGAGGCGTAGGGAGGAGTACAGATGGTGGGGGGGGGGGGGGGGGGGTTGAAAGGAAAAGGAACTTCCCTGGCTAACTTCCCCCCTTTTTC
>JBBPDJ010000003.1:7072860-7091134 GCA_037974625.1 Cucumis cinereus
CCGTCACGCGAATACTTTCCTCAAACCCTAAACAAAACCCTAGATGCTCTAATACCATGTAGATAAATAATTCAAGAAAAAAGTATTTACTATATTAATAGAGTTATGGTACAGATACATGTTTATAGAGAATGTAGAAACCCTAGATAGTATGTGAAATTACAAATAAGGGCCTATAAATATATAAATATATTATAAAAGGATCAATTCTTTTAAGTGTTGAGATTTCTTTTTATGGTCTTTAGTAATCTACTTATTTTTTTTTTATATATATACTAAAAAAAGTTTACCTATTTGGTGGTAATATATAGTTTAATAAGTTAATTCATACTAAATTTAAAATAACTATTTTAAGTAAAACAAGTAATTTCATTAAGGTAAAATGCACTTTTGGTCTTTGAGGTTTGACATTGATATCTATTTAGTTCCTAAAGTTTTAAACAAATACTTTAGTCTCCGGGATTTTATAAATAGTTCTTGTTAAATGTTAAAAAAGAGAACAATAGGTTTACGTGGCACATTAGGTAAAAAAGAGAACACTAGGCTCGTCTCCTTCAATAATTCACACTTGACAGTATCTTGTTCGCAAGTTTAGCTTCGAGAATATTTGACTCCATGCAGGCGGTTGAATAGGTCAGTGATTATAGGAAATGGGTTTTTGTTACAAATCGTGAGCTTGTTTAGGGCTTGGTAATCGATGGACAGTCGTAAGCTTTCGTTCTTCGTTTGGAATAGAACTGGGGCCCCTTAGGGAGCTTTCGCCCGTCTGATAAACCCTGCACTAAACAACTCATCCAGTTGTTTTCAAAGTTTAGCTAACTCTGGTGGTGCCATACGGTAGGCATTCTTGGCGGGCAGTTTTGTCCTCGGTAGTAATTCAATCTCACTATTGATCATTCTTCGTTGAGGTAGAGACTTGAGCAAACTATCTGGCATAACATCTCGATAGTTCTCTAAGACACACAGAATGTATTCAAGGACTGTCTCTTTCGTAGCTTCATATGATTCGAGCGGGATGGCAATGAACGTAGGTTCGTCATGGGCAAGGCCCCTCTTCAATTGAAGGGCTGAAATCATTTTTATCCCATTTGATTGTCGAATCTCTGTCTGAACAACGGTGGGGGTAGATCCAGTGATCACCAGACATGTGACGAAGGGCATCAGTATTACTTGATGTTCGAGCAAAAATTTCATTCCTAATACAACATCAAAGTCGTCCATTTTCACATTCACAAAATCGGCAAGGCCGGTCCATCCTCCCAACCTTATCATTGTTCGTTTCGCAATTCCTATGATAGGTAGGGCGACAGAGTTTACGGCTTTTATTCTCCTTGTGTCTTTCTCCCATTAGAGGTTTAGCTGCCTGGCTTTGGTTTCTGTCATGAAGTTGTAAGTGGCACCGGAGTCGACCATGGTACTATTGGTGGGTTTCTGGTTGATCCACGTGTCAACATACATTAGACCTTTTTCCATTGGCCCAATTGTCTCTCCCACTTGCTCTAATCCAGCGAGCAGGTCAGCCGTACGAAATCCGAAAGTTGCGGACAAACTTGCCATATGATGTAGTCTTCCTTCAGGTTTTGAGAGAAAATGGTTTTATAAAACGTGAGAGAGAGATAAGCTTGGTAAACATCATTTAAATAAAGCATTGAAGACTGTCAATTGCAAGAAAGCTTAGATTGCAAAGAATATAACAAGGTTTAGTCGGAGATATGACTAGTGGGACTTCCTTATAATACATTTTAAACATTTTTAAATGTGACATGCTAGCCCATGCAAAAGTGCGAGCGGTCACTAACATGGAAAACAATATAGAAATGAAAACTAACTTACTAAACTAAGTACATCGCATAAATATAAGGTGGTTGATGATGATTTGGGCATGCGGCCGTAGGTACATTCATCCTGGACGAGCATGCCCAATACATTCAGCATCTTATACTATGACTCTAAGGTTATAGAAAATACTCTTCTCTCAAATTATTTGTTTACAAATCTCTTGTTTAGATATGACCTGGAAAGACCCTTATCATTTGTTCTTTAACTTGGAGAAGCTTGATAGCTATAAGAAAAACGTGCACAGCGATGGAGACGAAAGGTTGGGAGGGTTTAAGAAGATAATGGTGAAGAGGGAGGCCACATCATTAAAATTAATAATTTTAAATAAATAACATTTACCAAATCAGCGGGCTAACTTATCATTTAACCGCCCCATTATTTTACCATTAGTCGAGTAACAGTTCAAGCAGTAGAACCATTTATATTACCTTAGGGACTAAAGTGTTTATTTTGAATCTTCAGGGACTAAATAGACACCAACCTCAAACCTTAGGGACTAAAGTGCATTTTATTCTTTAATTAAACTACGTAACTGCTTTTTATGATACTTTTGGTGGATTTGGAATTTTGGATGCTAATGAGTGATGCCAAATTGTGTGGGTTTCTGAAACTTCATTACCAAATACCAATTCCTCCTAAGATGGCTTGCCTATTGTTCAAGTTGGATTAATGTTATTAGATAGTCCGTGTACAAATCGAGTGACATGAGGGTAGTTTCATGCCCAAAGAAAGGGACACGTGCTAATCTCTGTTTGTTTTCAGTGCTTTCACCACTCAGATTTGGTTGGTGGCCGTCCAACTACAGTGCAATTCCAGGAGAAGCTTCCGTGGTTCCTCAATTCTCTACCATCTGCTGACTGTGCAAAGGGAGGCCATGGAGCTTATACCAATAGTGTAAATTTGAAGGGTATCAACTTAACATTTCCATTGTTTTTATAGCTTCTTTTTTTTTTTTTCTTTATGATAGTCTTTTGAGTGAACTTTTTTCTTGGCTACTGAATCCTGGTCAACTCTGTTTATTTTTGTTCTTATTTCAGGTTATGAAAGTGGTATCATAAAAGCTTCTGAGTTTCGGAGCTATCACACACCACTTAACAAACAAGTATGCACGTAGAATATTATTATTCATGGTTTTGAACTCAGTGTTTACTATTTGCATTTACTTAGTTAAGATCTTCGCAAACCCTTGTTCTTTGCAGGGTGACTATGTGAACGCACTGCGAGCTGCGAAGGAGTTTAGCTCAAAGATTTCTGATTCTTTGAAGGTTTGAATTGTTTTGTAAAGCCAACCGATTTTCTGAATGCTTTTCTGCACTAGAGCTGGCAGCTTCTGATTAAACTATGAAATAGTTTTTATTTATACCAAACTACAAGAAATACTAGATGTTTAAAAGTATACCCCCTTTTTCTGTAAGTTATTAAATATAGTTGGTTTCTGTTAAAGAAAGCTACATGCTATTGAAAATTTGAGACGATAATACAGAAATAAGGGATATTCTGAAGATGAAGAATATAAGAAGCTTGGACTCAAATATATTGATTGAAAATGGAAAAAAAATCAAAGTTTGAAGTGAAACTATTAAGCTATTTATGTCAAAGTATCATGCAAAATTAAATTTAGACATTTTACCAGCAGTTAATTAATACATATATGTTATGATATAGAAAAATACAATTTTTTTGAGGACAAAAGATAAATAACTTGGGCTGGGGGAAAAGAAAACCTCGGCTGAGGGGATACTACAATAGATAAGCCTTCAAATCAAGATTATTGAAGAAACCATACGATACAGTAATTTTGGAAGACTTTTTATGATGGGTACTCTGTCATGAAAACATAAACCATACAGTAACAGAAGTATCTAACGACTTTCTCTAACTTCTTCAAAAGTTCTGTAATATATCTCAAGCTAAGCTCTAGTTTACAATTCCAAAAGATTTTAGCTTTTCTTCTACGCCACCTGCCAGTGAAGACTTCCACAAACCAACCAAATGTCAGTCTTTAGGTAGATGCAAGGACAGCCCAATGGGAAGATGAAAGATCATCTCCCAATTGCAATAGATCACTGTTAGAAGAGATTGTCAAAGGATTAGTCCATCAGAACAGGACAATCTACACATCCAATGGGAGATAGCCCGAATTACGAACTAAGCAAAGGAAACCCTCCAGACGTTAACCTTCCAAACACTGTTCTCAATAGGAATCTTCAATTTTGGGTCTTCTGAGTGAGCGTTAGAAAGATTGACTTATAAGAGAAGGACCTAGCATCATGGAAAACTATAAAACCTTGTCCTTAATGATACCAAATGAGCCTTCTTTATTTATGAGATCTAAGATTTAAATAGACAGTTTATATTTGGTAAATTTTCACGTGATTTCTGGAGTTTGACAAGTCATATGGAAGATCAGTGAGTTTGAATACGGAGCAATGCACTGGAACCTTCTTCTATGTGGTACTTATATGTTACAAAACTTTCCTGAGGTCCTTACTAATATTGAGTTCTGTGGCGATGATTGATGTGTTATTTTGTTATTTTTCCTATCAGATTTGGTTGCCATGGTTTATCTATCAGTTCGTGGTGAATTATTTCCAATTCTTATATGCAGTTACATTGATCATATCACCAGGGAGAGAGCTTCTCAATGCAGATATAAATTTACATGACTGGCCTTTTAGATGATTAGTGAGATGTACATCTATGAAGCACTAACACTTTGTTTTAGGTGGAGTGTCCGTGTCAAATACGTGTCCTATTTTAATTAATTAATTATTTAATTTCAGATACATGGGATATGTTTACGACTAAGATAAAAAAAAAAGGAAAATTATTTTTAACCAAAGATTTGTTAGGGATAAAAAAAAGAACTGAGGTTAGATTTAGGTTAACTAACTTAATAGTTTATGCTTTTTAGTGGAGCACATTTAGTATTTTAGGTTCAATTTATATATATCTTCTAAAATTATTATAATAAAAAGAGCATATCCCAAACATGTCCGTGTCCTAGTTTTTCGTTTTCTTTTTTCTTTTTTCTTTTTCAAATAAAAATTGGCATATGATCATGTCATGTTTGGGATGTCTCGTATTTGTGTTCATGCTTCTTATTTCTTGTAAAACAGTGTTCATGCTTCTTAGATGTAGACTAAATGAATACTGTGCCTTTAGTTTAGCCTCTCTTATGGAAGTGGCAAGTTTGTCTTATTAGGAGGCTCCAGTGTTCGATTTCATTTTTTTGATATTAACAGATTTTTGTAGTAGCATGCGGCAATTATTACTTCTAAAACTTCTCTTGTCCGATAGTTTATCCCCAAGGAATTTGTTAGGTCAAAGCACCTGCATCCAAAATGGTTAAAGTTCGTTAGATTCTAATTGATCTTTATTTCAGTTGGATAGCAGTAGACTTGCATTTTTATGATTGAGGTCCCTATATTTAACTGACAGTTGCTCTATTGCAGATGGATATCTTTCCGTACTCTGTCTTCTACATTTTCTTTGAGCAATACCTTGATATATGGAAGACAGCTTTGATGAACATTGCCATTGCGCTTGGTTAGTACTTCAGGGAACGTAGAAACCAAAAAGTAGTTTTTTGTTTTCTGTTCTATTGTTTTTACTTTATTTACTTTATTTATTTATTTATTTTATTTTTTTCTTGCAAAGTCTGCTTGGAGAATTGTTTAAACCATTTTCTTTGGTAACTTTACTTACGTATCATGGGCATAGCACCTAGTTAAATATTTTGTACATCTTTCTTAAACTAACTATTGTTGTTATATTATAGGTCCCGTGTTATTTTATTGGCTTTATTGATGTCTTAACCAGATTTCTGAGTATCTCACTGAGAATTTTCTATGATAAAATTCCAGGTGCCATATTTATTGTCTCTCTGGTCATCACATCTAGGTATGAATATCCTTTTGTGTTTTGGTTGACATTTAAGTGGAGCCTTCTTTATTAAAAAAAAAAAAAAAAAAAGTAGAACCTTTTTTGTAGCGTGAAAATGTCGCTTCTTTATTTGATCATACTTTGATCTATTGGTTTCGAAATGCAGTTTGTGGAGCTCGGGAATTATTATACTTGTTTTGGCTATGATTATTATTGATCTCATGGTATCTTTTTCTTACTACAATGACTACTTTACTAATGTTTCCTTTTTTATTTAATTTTTGGCTTTCTGTTTCCTTTTATGTATGTTTGGACTTTGTGACGTTCAAGTTCTTTTAAGAAGGGGTTGATTTCTCTTTCTCCGTTTTTGGCAGGGAGTAATGGCAATTCTGAAAATTCAACTAAATGCAGTTTCTGTTGTTAACATATTAATGTCGATAGGAATTGCTGTTGAGTTTTGCGTCCATTTAGTTCATGCATTTTCGGTTAGTACCAACCCTCCAAACTTTATCACGCTCTGAAAACTCATGGTTTAATTTCTAATTCGAGTTGTTGGAAGACTTCATGCAATACTTTTGGGGCTTAAGTAATCGTGAACACATGGTGTGGTTTCTTTGGAATAACAGCACATGTCATTTTTATAACCACAACCTTCATTGACATGCTATTTTATGGGAAATGCGATGGAGTCAAATTGCTGGCTTATTATGATGCGTCTCGTGTCTTGCTCTTTTATTATTATTGATTTTATGATTTAATAAAATAGTTGGCCAAATGCTCTCTTGTAGGTCAGCTGTGGTGACAGAAGTCAGCGAGCACAGGAGGCTTTGAGTACAATGGGAGCCTCTGTATTCAGGTATATATTGTGTTTTTTCTTTTTTGCTGTTGTTTAAACATTTCTGATACTCGGTATAGTCATCTGGAGATCATATTTAATAAAAGATGGATGACTTCCGTTGTAGGAAGATTTGATTGGAAGAAGAAATGATTTTCCATGATGCTCTCTGTAGGCAATTAATTTGAGAAAAAAGTATTTTCTATTCACTTTGAATCATAGTACTGATACATATAAATAGACAATACAGAAATTCTAGACGGTATGTACAATTATGATTAAGGGCTTATATAATATAAATATATTATAACAATGCCCTTTAAGCTAGAGCAAATATGTCAATCATGTCCAGCTTGTTACATAGATAGCTTATTCTTGCTCCATTTTACAGTTTTGGTAAGAATGTCTCCTAATTGTTCTCTAGTTTTCACATATCTTGTGGACACCAACCCTTCTTGTATTTTCTCGCGAATAAAGTGCAATTCATCTCAATATGTTTAGTTTGTTCATGAAACATTCAGTTAGATGCAATGTGGAGTGCAGCTTGATTATCAGACTATAATTTAGCTGACACTGTAACACTAAAACGTATTTCAAATAATAGTTGTTCTATTCACACTATTTCACACACAGATTGTGCCATAGCCCTATATTCTGACTCAGCACTTGAACGAGAAACAACATTACATTTTCTTACTCTTCCACGATACCAAGTTGCCTCTTCCAAAGACACTATACCCAGAAGTCGATCTCCTATCCTCTCGAGATCCAACCCAATTTGCATAAGAAAAACATTCAACTCTCGTATGTCCATGATCTTTAAAAAGATCCCACGTCCAGGAGCAGCTTTCAGATAACATAGAATTTGTTCTAGTGCGGCCCAATGATCCACTGTAGGCGAAGACATGAACTGACTTAAAACACTTACAAAATAAGCAGTGTTTGGTCGTGTTACGGTTAAATAGTTCAGATTCCCAACTAATCTTCTATATCTCCCAGGATCTTTAAATAATTCTCCTTCTTTAGCCAGTTGCTGTTTTAGTATCATCAGAGTACTGTTTGGTTTGGCTCCTAGTTTTCCTGTCTCAGACAACAAATCAAGTACATATTTTCGTTGAGACAAATAAATACTTTTCTTGCTTCTCATCACTTCAATACCCACAAAATATTTCAACTATCCCAAATCTTTAGTACAAAATTGACTCTGAAAGAAAGTTTTAAGAAACAATATACCTGATGCATCATTTCCAATAATAACAATACCATCAACATACATAACTAGCAAAATAATACATTATCAGACGTTGATAGAAAAACAGAATAATCAGATGTACTTTTCTTCGTACCAAAACGAACAAGAGCTTGATTAAACTTACCAAACCACGCTTGTGGACTCTGTTTCTAACGATACAAATATTTTCGAAGACGACATACTTTATCACTCTCCCCTTGAGCAATAAATCCAGACGGTTGCTCCATATAAACTTGCTCATGAAGATCACCATGCAGAAAAGCATTCTTGATGTCAAGCTGATGCAAAAGCCAGTTATAGGTAGCAGCCATGGAAAGGAAAAGTCGGATGGAAGTTAATTTGGCAATTGATGAAAATGTATCCAAACAATCAATTCCATTGGTTTGAGCGTAACCATTGTCAACAAGACAGGCTTTTAACTGAGCCACTGATTCATCAGGATTAACCTTGATAGCAAACACCCATTTACACCCAATGACCTTTTTGCCAGTAGGACGAGATACAAAATCCCAAGTAACATTATCATATAAAGTAGTCATCTCCTCAATCATTGCACTACGCCAGCCAGGAGGAGATGAGCTTCATAAACAGTGTTAGGAATAGATGTGGAATCAAGGGGCGTAATAAAAGTGTATGTGGGAGAAGACAACTGATGATGTGAAACAAATGAAGAAATAGGGTAAGTATATTTGTGATTACCTTTGCGAAGAACAATGGGAAGATCATCACTCGGTTCCAGATCACATGATGAAGAAGGTATTGGTGGAGAACATGAGCCTGAAGGATGTTGTGGAGCTCGTCGGGAGTAGACTCGAGAAATCAATGGATGGGTTGGAGGCACAGATGAAGAAGGAGGAGATGACGATGTGGGCGAGGTAATCTCATATATAAAGAGATCGTCATCCTCCCCCTGACAACGGACTCGATGGTGATGAAGTAAATGGTATATTCTTAAAATACATAACATCAGGAGAGACAAGATACCTATTAAGGGTAAGACAGTAGCAATGATACTCTTTCTGAACACACAAATAACCCAAGAAGATGGATTTCAAAGATTTTGGATCTAACTTGGTACGATGAGGCTGAGCATCCCTAACAAAACAAACGCAACCGAATATCTTTGCCGCAATTGGGAACAAAGATTTGATTGGGAAAACAACACGATAAGGAATCTCACCATTAAGAACAAAGGAAGACATTCTATTATTCAGAACGCTGTGGAAATAACATCAGCCCAAAAAGGCTTTGAAACATGCATTTGAAACGATAAAGCGCATGCCGACGCGTGCAGAAAAGCCTCGGCAGCGCGTGAAGCTCATGCACGATGGTTTCCAATCGACGGTGAGGTCAGACTGCGGTGGACGGTGGCGATTCTTCCTCTCAGACGGGTGGTGTCGACAAACGGCCACTCGAAGATGACCTTAAACTTTAACCTTAAGGGAGAGCGAGGCCGTCACGCGAATATTTCCCAAACCATAAAACCCTAGATGCTTTGATTCCATGTAGACAATTAATTTGAGAGATAATTATTTTCTATTCACATTGAATCACAATACGCATATATATAGAATACAGAAACCCTAGACGGTATGTACAATTACGATTAAGGGTCTATATTATATAAATATATATATATTATAACACTCTAGTGGAAGTGTTACACTTGACTCAGGTTTTCCTTGTGCTGGTTACTCAACGTTTTCTAAAAGAGGTGTATTTCCACTTCTCGCAATTCTAGTTGCTCTTAAAATTAGTTAAATGATTTTCCATTTTAATTTTTAGTATTAAAGAGAATATTGCTCATAATCATTATGATCCATGAGTTCTCTTTGAACGTTCGTCAAGTTTTTGTCTTCCTCTATTCCCCAACATCCATATGATGGCATTTTGCAAAAATTAATAATTTACACTTGTTTGCAGTGGGATTACTCTCACAAAGCTGGTTGGAGTCATCGTTCTTTGCTTCGCAAAATCAGAGATATTTGTGGTATTTGATTTCTAGCGCTAATTCCTTTTTACAAATTCATGCTGCTTTCTTTTGATGAGAACCTAAAAAAACAAATATTGGCGGTGGATTCTGCAGGTTTATTACTTCCAAATGTACCTTGCATTGGTCATCATCGGTTTCCTCCATGGCCTCGTGTTTCTACCTGTAAGTTGAAAAACTATTCATTCTTATAACAACCGGCATCGGTTCGTTTGCTGGAGGACTGATTGAGCCGTTTATTACACATCTGTTCATCCTTCACAGGTAATTTTGAGTATGATTGGACCACCATCAAGATATTTGATTAAAGATGATGCTCCTGTGGAGACTGAGCTTCTTGTTTCATAAGGCATATGATGAAACATGAAGTATGTCCGGTCCCTCTCTCTTGGACAATCTTTTACACTATATTTAAACGCACATAAGCACAGTTAGGTATATCATCTCTAACCTTTCTAATGATATTCAGACGTTGTATAACATAGCTGAAGTTGCCAGATGCCCACGAGAATGTATATATTTACATACAGAACTAATATATGTGTTTCACACTTCTTACAAGAATGAGATCAGATTACTTCATGTTACTTCATTTCGTCTTTTATATTGTGTAGAATTGGGAATTGAATTAGAGTTTAAGAGTATTTTAGAAATTAACTAAGAAAATTGTTAAGGAAATGACACTGTTGACCTATTTTGGAGGCCCAAAATGAAGAATGCCCCACTTTTTAAAAACCATTTCTAATTGACCTTCTGCTGAGGTTATGCATATCTGAAATAATTGATTTGTCCTTCTTTTCTTCTTCAAAACCTCCACACGCACGGAAAATGGCTAATCTCGCTTTTTACTCTCGCTCTCTCACTCCCTTTCTTTCTCTTATAGAGATTGCTCCCCTTTGTCTCGTTATCTCACTTCTCATTGTCTCATTGTCTCACACTTCGTTTTCTTGTCGTCTTGCTATCCCTTGACTCATGTCTCGCTCTCCATCGTACATCTCGTTCAGCAACATCATCAAATCTGGGCATAATTTCACCTGCCGGTGGAGGAGCAGCAAAAGAAGTAGAAGTACAAGAGAGAAGAATAAAAGATACAAAGAAAAAAGAACTGCAAAAGAAGAACAAGAGAGAAGAAAAAGAAGAATAAAAAACTAATAAAACACAGAAGAAGAAGAGAGAAGAAAAAAAAAAGAAACAAAAACATAAGAATGATGGAGGAAGAGAGAAAACTAAAATAAGGGTAAGTTGGTAAAATTGTTTGAAGATGATGTAAGCAGGTAAAAAATCTTTTGTTTTAAAAGTAGAGCATTTTTCATTTGGGACTTCCAAAATGGGTCATCTATACAATCTATTCAAATTTGTTACGGTGATTTGTTATAAATAGATGATATAATGATGTACTAGGAATTATGGTGTTATGGTCAAGTCCCTAATCTATTAGGATTAGGATTAGTTTCTTTTATTAATTAGGATTATGATTAGTTTGTTTTTCAATTATAAACAGAATACTTGTCTTCTTGTATTTACAAACTTTAAACATTAATATAATTATCTCATTTAGTATACATCAATTTTGGTAATAGAGCAGTTGTCTGGGCCAACGTTAACTGCCATTGGTGAAAAACTGAGAAACTCTTTGTGACGTCGATCACAAGAGGGAGCCCTGTGTGTTGTGCTCGTTGTCGAACAACACACATCTAACAATGGGAGAACCTTAAAACTCCAAAAAAAAAAAAAAAAAAAAAAAACACCCAAAGATTTATCAAGAATGGAATTTTATAGACGAACTACTACAATGTGGGACATGAATTATTTTATTAAGCAACCAAGAATTATTTTATTAAGCAACCAAGCAAGATTGAGAAATATGCAAAAAAATTCAAGAAACCATTCTACAACACTTATAATGAAGAAGCTTATTTAAGAACGTCCAATTTGTGCATCATTCAAGAAGTTTTTGAAGAAATGAAGAAGGATGTCTAAAAATCAACGTATGTTGGGAGAGATAACTCAAAACGTGGAGCAGTTTTCAGAACATTTGCAAGAACTTAAAAAAGATGTAATTCAAGAAATTCACTGCGAGGAAGAAAACGATGAACAAAAGTCGGGGAGCCTACACGAATTTTCAAAAAAAAAAAAAAAAAAAACACGATCAAATTTCTCGGCACTTAAGTGAGTGAAGACAAGCAGATTGAGATTGAAGTTGAAGAATATGATAAGCCGATTAAAGAAGAAATAACATGTGGGAAGGAAATCGACAAAAATACTTCAAATTGGAGATTGTGAGACTCAAATCGAAAAGAAAATCAATGTCGAAAACGGAGGAAAGGGAGTCGACCCACAAATCTCTCCACAACATAAGAGATGTCAAAATCGAAGTCGTTGAAGAGGTAGAAGAAGAGAATACACGTGGGCAAACTTACATGAATAAACTTGGAAACCTAATTTAAGTTGATTGCGAAGCAACGTGGGAGATGTCATGTTTGGAATTGAAAAAATGCAGGTATTCTAGCAAAATCGCCGGCCAAGTTGAGATGGTTGAACTTACTGACCCAACGAAGAAAGGAGAAAGCAATGTGTGACTTGGTTATGATGGCAATGGATCTCTTGAACAACATAATTCTTGGATTAAATCATGGTGATTTTGCTGAAAAATTTATTTTATTTCAAAAGACAAATCTTGGCTCGACTTGAGAAATTTGGGTGTTGTTGATATTAGCTTTTCAGAGTTGTTTTTGTAAGTGGTTTACCTTTTTATTTTTACCTTCATTTTCATTTTAAAACTCGAGGACAATTTTTATTTTATTCTTCTCTTTTTGGAAGGGATAGAATGATGTAGTAGGAATTATGGTATTATGGTCAAATTTTTAATCTATTAGGATTATGATTAATTTCTTTTATTAATTAGGATTAGGATTAATTTGCTTTTCAGTTATAAATACGATATTTGTCTTCTTGTATTCACAACTTTTAAAACATAAAATTAAAAAAAAAAAAATCACTCATTTGGTATACATCAAATTGGTATCAGAGTAGTCATCTGGACAACGTTGACTGCCATTGGTGGACGATCGAGAAACTCTTGATGACGCCGATCACAAGAGAGAGTTATGTGTGTTGTAGTCGTTGCCAAACAACATATATCTAACAAGGGTAACTCTTAAAATTAAAAAAAAAAAAAAAAGAAACTACCAAGATTTATCAAGAATGGAATTTTATAGAAGAACTACTACAATTTGGGACATCAATTATTTTAGAGAACAACCAAGAAAGATTGAGAAATATGCAAGAAAATTCAAAGAATTGGTCTTACAACAGTTATGATGAGGAAGTTTATTCAAGAACACCCAATTTGTACAACACTCGTGAAGTTTTTGAAGAAATGAAGAAGAGTGTCAAGAAAAGTCAACGTTCCTTGGAAGAGATAACTCAAAAAGTGGAGCAGTTTTTCAGAACATTTGCAAGAACTTAGAAAAGATATAATTCAAGAAATTTATTGCGAGGAAGAAACGATAAACAAAAATTGGTGAGCCTACACAAAATTTCAAAAAACGAAAAAAATGTTATCAAAATTCTTGGTGCTAAAGGGAAAACCCCTGGTAAAGACAATCAGATCAAGATCCATATTGAAAAATATGATCAACCGATTAAAGAAGAAATAATATGTGGGAACAAATTGACAAAAATACTTTCAAATTGAAGATTGTGAGACTCAAATCAGAAATGAAATCAATGTCGAAAATGGAGGAAAGTGACCCAACCCATGAATCTCTCCACAACATTAGAGATGTCAAAATCAAAGTCGTTGGGGAGGTAAAAGAAGAGAAAACTCGTGGGTAAACTTGTTTTAATAAACTTGAAAACTTAGTTCAAGTTGATTGCAAGACAACGTGGGAGATGTCACGTTTGGAATTGAAACAATGTAGGTATTGTGGCAAAATCATCGACAAGTCTGAAATGGTTGAACTAACAGACCCGGTGAAGAAAGAAGGAGAAGACGATGAAGCAATGCAAGACTTGGTTATGATGGAAATGGTTCTTTTGAACAACATGATTCTTGGATTAGTTCATGGTGATTTTGCTTAAAATTTATTATGTTTCAAAGAAAAATCTTGGCTCGGCTAGTACAATTTGGATGTTGTTGATGTTAGTTTTTCAAAGCCGTTTTCGTTCAAATGGTTTATCTTTTTATTTTTTCCTTCATTTTCGTTTTAAAACTTGAAGACGAGTTTTTTTTTTTTTTTTTTTTTTTTTTTTTGTGTAGAGATAGAATGATGTAGTAGGAATTAGGGTATTATGATCAAATATTTAATCCATAAAGATTAGCATTAGGTTCTTTTATTTATTACGATTAGGATTACTTTCTTTTATTAATCAATTATAAATAGAGTACTTTTCTTCTTGTTTGTGTAAACCAAAAGTCTAACTCTTTATCAAAATGAATCTCTTCTCGGAAAGGGGTGCTTTATTTATAGTGAAAATTAGTTACAAGGTGGTAGTTACAAGATAGAAACTAACTAATAACCCTTTTGGCCTTAAATCAATTTCACCCCTTCAAAATCCAACTCGCCCTCGAGTGATCTAACTAGCTAAATGAAAGTCATCCAAAGCATAATAAGGCTTCACGTTAGCAACATTTAATATAGGGTTGGTACCATATTTTCCTAAAACTTTATATGGTCCAAGCTGTCTATCTTGCAATTTTTTGTTAGTGCTTGCAAGAAATCTAGCTTTGCACATAGGTGAATTATTACAAGGTTTCCTTTTTCAAAGTTAACCACCCTTCAAGATTTGTCCCCAGCCAAGAAATGAGTCATGTTACTAAATCGATCTACCACAATCGTCACGACATCATATCCTCGTTGAGACTTCGGAAACTTATCAAACAACTTGTGTATTTCTTGACGAGTTTCATGGTTTTTTGTATTTTCTACATTTTCAACTACTACAAAGCCCAATATATCAACCTCCCTTTCTCTGTTAAACATTTTAACATTAATTATGCACATTGTCTTGAAAAGACGATGTCTTTGTGGATTAGACTCTCCCTTGGGAGTGATTAACAAAGAGATTAACACTCGTTGGAGGACACAAGAAACTCTATCTTCTCCATTTGGCTCAATGCATTGGATTTCTTCTACGTCATCTTCATTGTCTTGATCGTCGAATTCTTATCTTCATCAACATATGCTACTATTTTACATTCTGGATATTCATTTGACAAAGATCCCCCTTGGTCACATTTAAAGCATTTGCATTAGGTGGGTTGTCGTATGGATTTTGAGCTCTCTTTTTGTAGGTAGTCTCTATTTTCTTCTCTCCCGTCTCTCCATGCTTCTCTTTCTCTTTTGTTGGATTTGGTTGGAAAGGTTGACCATAACCATCATGTGCACTGCTACTTTTCTTACTCACAGAGCATCCCGTGAAGACTTTCTTGATATTTTATTAGAGTGAATTTCATTTAGTTATTCTATTGTTTCAGCATAGAAGATCATGTCAAGTAGTTGATGAAATTGGTGCAATTTTACTCTTTCTTTGATGGTGATCCGTAGGCCTCCAATGAGGCTTGCAATTAAATGTTTATCGTTTTCCTCCAAGTTTGTTCTTGCTCCTAAACGGGGAGGTTCTTCAACATAATTGACTATCTTTCTTGTTCCTTGTCGACAATTTTGATATTGGTTGTACAAAGTTTGTTCATAATTGGGAGGAAGGAATCTCTTCTTCCTCAATTTCTTTATCTTGTCCCAAGAACGAATGGACCTCTTCCATTGTCTCTCCCGGTTTACTTCTAATTGGTCCCACCATGCTGAGGCTCCTCCTTTCAACTTGAGAGTTATCATCTTCACCTTCTTATGATTCAAAGTATTTATGTAATCAAAGAAGTTCTTCATGTTCTTGATCCAATCAAGAAACGCTTCCATATCTCTTTTTCCTCTAAAAACCGGCAAATCAATCTTCATTTTTGTAGCCGTGAACTTCAAATCTTTCTTCTCTTTTTCTTCTTGGTGCATAAAAGTCTTCTTCTTGATCATCTTTGCTTGAAGAGTTTGAATCTTGCGATTCTTGGATTATTTCTTGAATATTTGGTTGACTTCTTGGTTTTTCATGAAGTCGTCTTTGAATTCTTGGAAGTCTTTCTTGGTGATCTTCATGCTGAATTCTTCGATTTCTCTTTGGTCCATCGCCTCGCCTTCCCCTTCCTCTCCGTTCTTACCCAAATGGTTGACCATGTTCTTTAAAATGAGGGGTTGCTGCTAATATGTTTACCCTCTGAGCAAGGGTGTCCATGCTTTCTTGAAGATTGGTTAACATCACACCAAGCATCGATTGATGTTCTTGGAGAAAGGGTGGAGATCTTTTCCACCTCTTGTTGTTCCACACGGTTGTCCTCCTCAATCGGTAAATTAGCTCTTTTTTCAGCCATCATTCTCAAATCTTAGAGTTGCTCTATACCAATTTTGTGTAAACAAAAGTCTTATTCTTTATCCAAATGAATCTCTCCTTAAAATGAGAGAGTGATGCTTTATTTATAGTGAAAATTAGTTACAAGATAACAACTAACTAATAATAACTTACTAATGAAGCTTTACTAATTAACCAATAAGCCTTTTAGTCTTACATCACTTGTATCCACAACTTTTAAAATATCAATAAAAATTCTCTCATTTGGTATACATTATATAAAAGGACAGATGAAGTGGACTGCATTGATTTGGGTTGTTTAGGCTCAAGTGGCATATCAAGACATGGGAGGTTCCAAATACGTTAAGAAAGAGTTATATTGTTATTTTGACTTCTTTTATAATTCTATTTTTTAGTACATGGAGATCAGAATCAAGACTTCCACCTCTAAAATGGAAGATTATGTCAATTACTGAAGAATTAAGCTCACTTTAACTTCTTTTACATTTCATTACATTAAAGTCATGTTTACCAATTCGTAATGAAAATTAGTGTAATTGTAATGGGCCAACTACAAATGTAATTGAATTGATTTTGATCACGTTTACCTAGAATTATAAATTTTGACACATTGATTGTTATTGTTACATTTGCCTTTACCTTTGAGGGTCAATTCATAACGGCAACAGTAGTATCAAAAGTGTCAAAATTCAGAATTTTTCCTTTAAAACAGTAACAATAATGACACTGATAACTATATGAAACATGAAGGGAGCAGTTTCAAATATAAAAAAATGAACCAAAATATTGTCAAATATATTTGAAAATGCCCCTTTTCAAATATTCATAACATCAGAATAGGAGCCGAATGCAAAAATACGCCTTTGGTCGGTTGGCCTGCTCATCAATTTTGGATTTGTGTTGTGCCTTTTTTTCGTAGTTTGAGTCGCATTGCCTTTGATTTTTTTTTTCTTTTTGGGAATGACGGTAAATGAAAAAATCATTGAAAATATTTACAAAATATAAAAAATTTCATATACTGTCAATGATACATACTAATAGACTTATATCAATGACATATTTGGAAGTTTGCTACATTTTGTAAATATTTGGATTCATTTTGTTATATTTGAAAATTCCTTTTTATATATAAGTTAAATTTTGTGATATACGAAAAAACTAAGGTTCTGTTTAGCAACCATGTGACTTATAGTTTTTTTTAAAAAAAATTAAGCCTATAGACACTATTTGCACCTCCAGATTTCTTTATTCGTTATCTACTTCTTACTATTGGTTTAAAAAAAAGTCAAAATTTGAAAATTGAGGCCCTGATAGATAACCATTTTGTTTTTTAAAATTAGGCCTATTGACACTATTTCCATAGCTAAATTGCTCACTCGTTACCTATATGTTACCAATGGTTTAAAAAACGATGCCAAAATTTGAAAACTAAAAAAGCTAGCTTTTAAAAACTTGTTTTTGTTTTTATAATTTAGATAAGAATTCAACCATTACACTTGAGAAATATGTCAATGGAGATGAGAAGGAAATAGACTAAATTGAAAAAAAAAATAGTTACCATACTATGCCTAAAAAAGTAGTTTTAAAAATTTGTTTTCATTTTTAGAATTTAGTTAAGGATTGCACCACTGTAATTAAGAAAGATACAAATAGGAAAAATTTTCAAAATTAAAAGCCCCAAACCAACCTAGGAAGGCCTAAATAATTTAAATTCTTTATAGTAAATAATAGGTGTTTTATGTTTTTATTTAAAATGTTTAATTCCAGTTACCTTATTTAATTAACAAGATTTTTATTCATTTAATAAATATAAATTTATCTATGAGATAAAAAAGTAGAGGTGTAAATGGGTCGGGTCAGAATTTTAGGGCAAGTTGAGATTGGTTTAATAAAAGAACCCCTGACCTGACATGAAATTCATTTCTACGCACATGGAACCGACCTGACCTAAAGCATCATGAGGCCTCTTCTTGATATTCTTTCTTCTTCTTCTTCTTCTTCTTCTTCTTCTTCTTCTTCTTCTTCTTCTTCTTCTTCTTCTTCTTCTTCTTCT
>JBBPDJ010000003.1:7091234-7120264 GCA_037974625.1 Cucumis cinereus
AAACTGAGCGTTTGAACCAGACACTGGAGGATATGCTGAGAGCTTGTGCTCTAGAGTTTTCTGGGAGTTGGGATTCTAATCTTCATTTGATGGAGTTCGCTTACAACAACAGTTACCAGACTAACATTGGCATGGCGCCGTTTGAAGCCTTGTATGGTAAGTGTTGTAGGACTCCTGTGTGTTGGGATGAGGTTGGTGAGCAGAGGTTGGTTGGTCCTGAGTTGGTGCAGTCTACGAATGAAACCATTCAGCAAACTAGAGCCCGCATGAAGACAGCTTAGAGTAGACAGAAAAGTTATGCAGATGTGAGACGAAAAGATCTGGAATTCAAGGCGGGCGATAAGGTGTTCTTGAAGGTGGCACCTATGAGAGGTGTTTTGAGGTTTGCAAAAAAGGGGAAGTTGAGTCCCCACTTTATTGGGCCTTTTGAGATTCTGGAGAGAATTGGTTTTGTGGCATACATGTTAGCGTTACCACCATCTCTCTCTGTAGTTCATGACGTGTTCCATGTTTCAATGTTGAGGAAGTATGTGGCTGACCCGTCGCATATCATCAATTATGAGCCCCGGGAGCTCAATGAGAATTTGAGCTATGAGGAGCAACCAGTGGAGATTCTGGCTAGAGAGGTGAAGATTTTGCGTAGCAAGAGCATTGCCTTGGTAAAGGTTTTATGATGGAATCAGCATGTGAAAGAAGCCACGTGGGAGTGAGAGGATGACATGAGAGCTCGATACCCGGAGTTGTTCGAGGATTAGAGCTTTTGAGGACGAAAGCTTCTTAAAAAGGGAAGACTATAACATCCCAAATTTTAAGGTAATTTGTAATTTTTTTTTATTAATTATCTTATTAAATATTTGTAAATTTTAATTTGGGTTGTTTGTTTTGGATTTAAATTTGAGAGAAATTGTTGGATTTAGTATGGTGTGGTTTTTATTTTATGTGTGGTTGGAGAAAGAAAAAAAAAAGGTGTTTTAATGAGGAGAGAGGGGAATGAGGAGTTTTAAAGAAGAAAGAGAAAAAGGTAGATTTGGAAAAGATAAAAAGAAATATAAATGATGATAATAATAATATTTTATTATTATTATTATTATTTATTTAGACACCTTGGAATTCGTGCAACTCATCATCTTCCCCAAAATAATCCTTCTCCTCTTGCAAAAAAAAAAAAAAAACCTAGCCCTCGTACGCCGCTACTGCCCAGCTCCTCCATCGCCGCCGCAGCCGACGCCAGCTCCTCCATCGCTGCCGCAACAACACCACGAAGCTTCGACAAAGTCAGCCGGGCCCAACCGCTCACAGCCTTCGTCTCGCATCGCACCCAGCCAGGAACCGCACGCCCAGTTGCTTGCGTCGTCCGTCTCCAAGCCGCGCGCGAAGTCGCATCTCCACCACGCTCGGATTCGCAAGCCACGATGCCATCTACGTCCGCCAGCCACCTCGTGCGTCCCACCCAGATCGAGCCACGTCGTCGTCGAGCCACCTTCGTAGAAACGGCGAAGCCGCACCGTCCAAATATCGTCAAGCCGTCTCCGCGCGTCCCGTCCAAATCCTGTGTTATCAGCTGCATGAGATATGTTTGGTTATTGTGTTCACAATACTTGTACTAGATTTAATTGGATACGGTTTCTATTAATTTACCTAATGATTTTGTACTTGGTGGAAAATGATAAGTCAAATTTCAAGTCATACGGCGACTTGATTCTGAGTAGCCAGTGACCAGCCTGTGTGGCGTATCGTCGACTAGCCTGTGTGGCGTATTGTCGACCAGCCTGTGTGGCATATCGTCAGTAAAGGTCGTGAAGGGGGTCTGTACGAGGCCTGTTCCGACATTTCGTTTTGAGGGCAAGCCCATGTGGCGATTTGCTTTGACAGAGTCGTGAAGGGGGTCTGTACGAGGCCTGTTCCGACATATTTGTCAGTACTCAACCACCCGATTGTGTGTCGTAAAGTACAAGTTATTAGAAAAAGTTAACGGTCACCAAGTGGAGTCTGTAGTGGTTTTCCTTACTGGGTATTTTTATACTCATTCCTTCCTATGTTTTATTTCAGGCAAAGGTAAGAATGGACCGACGAGTGGCTAGTAGAACCAGTGACCATATTAGGAGGGACCAGGAGACCTATTTTGCTTTCACTTACTGTTATTTGGCATTTATTTTCTTTATGATTAAACTTTTGTTGATTTTTATTGTAATGATTTTGGTTTAGAAAACTCTTTTAGAGATCCCGTCTAGGTTCTTTTCTTATCTTTTCCATTATTCGTTTGATTAAACGTTTGAAAACCCTTTATTATTTTATTTGGATTAAATTAAAGTATTTGTTTTGTTTTGTCTTCGTCTTTTAAAATGGATTTAATGATTTTTACTTAAGCAACGACCTTGGGTTAAGGATGAAAACCCGGGGCATTACATACTAACTTAAATTTAAATTACTTTTTCATGTAATTTTATTTACAATGATTTTATTTTTAAGATATTTATTTATTTCAAAATGGATTATATGTTTCAAGTAAAATATGATAACGAACAAAGTTAGGAATGTTGTTAAATTAAATTAATCGATATTGTTATGAAAATGTTATTTCATATTAATCACGAGGTTTTTCAAATATAGAAAAAATACAAATTATTTACACTTCATAGAAAAAAATCAATTACATTTGATTTTTCTATAAAGTGTAAATATTTTGTAAATTATTATACTTTTTATAATTTCCTATTAATAATTATTAATGAACTATAATTTTTAATTTTACAATTCAAAGAGACAATTATTTAATATGTAAATTAAATATGAGAGAATATGTAAATTAAATATGGAAGAAATTTTAAATATGGAAGAAAAAGAATATGTAAATTAAATAAGGAAGAAAGATAATATGTAAATTAATTATGTAAGAAAGAGAATGTGTAGATTAAATAAGGAGGAAAGATGAATTAATTTAAGGTTAGAAATTTTTTTTATTTAATTATGAGGGAGTCGTGGACGGGCATCCGGTCAACCAGTCAACACTCCATGTGGGACATGACTGGACAAAAGGAAGTCGTGTAACGGGTACACGACTTCCATCAACAGTAAAATAACCCTATTTTTTACAATAGTTTGGTCAACTACCTCACTTTTGTTTTTTTTTCAAACCTATCCTATTCTTGTCATTATTTTCAAAAAATTATATATTCTTGAAATTAACCCCGTATATATATGTGTATATTTATTAGTACAGAAAGAAGTTTGTATGTGAAGTTTATCACATAAGTTTGTTTGATATATATACAACGCTATATATATAATATATACCTTATATATACATTGTGTATATATATGTATGTGTGTGTGTGTGTGTATATATATATAACATTTTAGTTTAATAACATTTTTTTCATTAGTCAAATTAACTGGTTCGAAGATCGAGAGTTATTTTTTGCATTTAAAAATTAAAATGTTGGAAAAAACTTAGCGGGCAAATAAAAACTAAAATTTAAAACTTTATGTTTTTTTTTCCTCAAATATAATTTGATAAAAAAAATTAATTTTTCAATAATTGAATTCAAGATTAAAATACTAGTTTATTTTAATTTGAAGTTAACACATTCTAATATTTTTTTATAAAAAAAACATGATCTTTTTCAAATTAGTTAAAGTGACAAAAGTCTAAGAAATTTTATTTAAGAACTTAAGTAAAATCTAAATATGATAGATATATATAATATTAAATTTATTAAATGAACAACATAATTGACTAGATTTAATAAAATCACATATCGATTTCTATAGAAGAGACTATATTATAAAATTTATAATATAATAGTAGTAAAGTAGTTTGTATAAATTGGTAGAATATATAGTTTGAAATATGTTTTCTAAAATCAATATATTATGCATGTAAATATATGTATGTTAAAAATAAAGTGCAGAAAAAATAGGCATGATATAAGATAACCAATATTTATTTTACAGATTATAATTTATACTATAATAATTTGCATCTCAAACACAGACTATAGTAACCCAAACTATAATACTCTGCATCCCAAACACAGACTATAATAACACTCAATTTAATATAACTCACAGGCTATAATAACTCACTTTACGTCCAAACAGTCCTTAATAAGTTATTCCATACATTGAGTTTGTACAGATTTAGTTCATTAATTTTGAAAAAAAATAATATTTGACTTTGTGCAAATATTATTTTAGAATAAATCTCGTATAATTTTAAAACGTTTTTACCATTTTTTAAAATGATTTTATTTTTAATGGCCCTAAAAATCTCATGCTCCAACGGTCTAATCTTTCATCTACCTAGCATTTTAAATTTTAAATTCCATTTTGTTTTTCATTCCAAACACTAGAAATTAATTTCAATTCCTCTTACTTTGTCCTCCATCATTCCTCTCGACCATTCTTGTAAAAACATGTTCTTCTTCTTCTTCCCACGCCCAACCCTCCATCCTTCCTCCAACGCCTCTTCTTCTCTGTCTTCCTTATTCTGCTGCCATTCTCAACACTTCGATGTCGTTCTCACTCCAAATTTCCAATCGTCGTCGACGACGCTTCATCTTCTCTGAAGAGGACTTCTAGGGTTAGGATTTTCCTCATTCTCTCATCTCCCTCATTCTCCCGATGCACTACGCAGATTCTGCGTTCTGTTTCTCGAATACAAGTGTAAATACAACCCCTGTTAGAAGCGTGTGATGAACACTCCAAATAAATAATCACAAAATAGAAAATTTGAGAAAAGAAATAAGACTATGTGAAAGACTCTTTTTGTGTGTATTCTTATTCACTTGGATAATTCAACAATGTAAATACCAATCCTATTTATAGGATTGTTGTAATTTCTGACTCTTGTATTTCAAGTTGTTTGTTGTAAAAAAATAATAATAAAATAATGGAAGAGCATTTTAGTAATTTTTGTTAAAGAGTTGGCAAAAGGGTAATTTGGTAAATTTGTTTGAAAAAAAGGAAGAGAAAAGAAAAGAAAGAAAAGGAATAAAAAAAAGAAAAATAAAAAATAAAAAAGAAAAAAAATATATTTTTTAAAAAATTATTATAACGAAGAAGTTAAAAAAAAGAGAAAAGTTTCGGAAAAGGTCAAAATTGGGCGAAATTTGAAGGAAGAAGGAAAATTGGATTTGGATGCATTTATTATCCAATCTTTGTAATTGGATTAAGGAAAACGGTGGGAGTATATTTTTAGAGTGGTGTAATGGCTTGAATTGAAGAGAAAAAGGAGGAGAAAGAGAGGAGAACCCAAGAAGAAAAGAAAATTCTGGAAAAACGGAAAGGAAGAAAAATAGTGAGGAAAAAATTGGAAATTGATCTTCAATTCTCAACCAAATTGGACGAAATTTGTGTCTAAATTGTTAGGAAAGAGAGAAGAAATGATGGACAACTCAATTTGAAGAAATTTGGCCAAGAAAACCACAAATTTGAAGAAGAAAATCGTTCGGCAAAGAATTTCACAATTTTGAGCAATTGGAATTTATGAAGAAATTGAAGGTGTTCGAGGTGAAAGTGGAGCTTCAAAATTTATGCTAAGCTCAATAAAAAGTTTCTTTATTGTTTTGTAACAACTAATTTCATCAATTTTTGCAAGAATTGACGATTTTAACGTTTGAAAATTGAAGAACAGTTTCGTCGAAAAACAAAGAGGAAAAATTTTCAGAGCAAATTTCCAATGATTTAGGGAAAATTTGATGATCAAACTTTGAGTTAATGTAGTTTAAGTTATGGATAATTGATTGGTAATAGTTAGGACGCTTAATTTGGGCTAAAAATGTTAAATTGATCGTCGTAGCTTTGCCAAAAAACTGGGTAAGAAAATTCGGAAAAAATGGAAGGTTGAAGATGAAGTTCTAATCTTTTACCATCATTAAATGTTTGACATGAAAAGTTCGCTACTGTTTGTCCATCATTAAAGCATAAAAACAGAATGGTTAAACGTTTTTTTATCCCGATTATTATACAATTATTAAATGACCATTTTGCCCTTAGAATATTAAAATTTGAAGGAAGATTTGAGGGATTAAAAGAACATTGTTGTAATTAAGGAAAAATTAGGACTTTGACCTAAGAACGTGTTTATTTTATTGGCTCAGTTTAACTTGTTCGTTTTGGACATCTTTCAGGAAATTTAGTGATCGAAGAAATTTACGAGCCGAAAACGTTCCGTCAAGCTCGTGAGTGACTTATAATTTTATAGTGTTATTTTTAAAGTATCAATACTATTAAAATATTTCGATTTTGCACGTTTTAAAAGAAAAATATTTGATTTCAACCAATTCATAACTCGAGATTCTTTATAATACAAGCAGGTATTATTATGATTATATAGTTACTTTATGATTTTATGCATGGATTGTTATTTCGGGATATTTGAATTTTAACTTATTATTTTTACACGTTTTACGAGATTTCAATTAAAATATGAATTAAGCATGTTTTAGTATTTCTAAATCAAATTTCATCATGATTTGAATGATTCAATCTCTATGGACATTTCTTGACAATTATTGAAAATGTTTATACGTTATTTACATGTTTTACGAGAATTTTAGTAAAAGCATGTGTACTCATGGTTGAGCCTGATGCTAATATACTAGGTGTGCACAGTAGAGTATCTCGCTATCATAAGTGTTGGGTTCGCCCCACCATGGCAAAGGCGTTGTGGGCGGTGGCGCTGCTACAACGTAGATAGCATTGTCTTGAGTGTTGGACTTACTCCACTACGGCAAAGGCGTTGCTGTTGTTAGCCCCACTACAACGTAGATTCTGCTGTCGTTAGTGCTGAATTTACCTCATTATGGCAAAGACGTTATGATGCTAGCCCCACTATAACGTAGTATTGCTGTCGTAGATTTTGAGCTAGCTCCACCACGGCAAAGACGTTGTTGGTACTGATCCCACCACAACGTAGTTATTGCTGTCGTTAGTGTTGGGATGACTCCACTTTGACAAAGACGTTGGAAGTGCTTGATTTTCTCCACTACAACATAGTTAAATGATTACACATGACTTGCAAATAGTTTTCAATTACAGTTTTCTAACGACAGTTTTCAGTTAGGATATGTTTTAACAACATAATGTTTACCTATTTATATATTTCTAAAGCATGTGATTTCTAAGTTATGTTATCGAAATACGTTGGTTTTAAACTGTCACTCCCTGGACGTTATTTCACTCTTTCAAATGCTTTCTCACTTTATAGGTAGAGATCGAGATTCCCGAGCCTGACCTACCTATGCTTGTCTGCTATTAGAGTTTGAATTTGCTTAGGTTATAATCATAACTCTACATATGCATGTTCTGGTCTGTAAAATTTTATAACAAGTGTGTTAGGTGGTATGGGACACCTGTGAGATCAGTTATGTATGTAAATTTTATTTACGTGTTATTAATTATTTCCGCTGTATGTTATCAAAGTAAGTTAGGTAAGTTGTCAGTAAGTATCGTTAAGTTAGGAATAGGGGTGTGCACGGTCTGGTTTTGGGTTGAACCATGGACCGAACCGAACCCCTCGGTTCTTTGTTATTCTAAACCAAAAGGAACCAGAATTTTTTGGTTTAAGTTTGGAAACCGAACCAGTCTGGTTTGGTCCAAGCCGATTCGATTCAGTTATAACCGTTTTTTTACCTACAACATTGCGTCCATTTAACAAAGAGAGGGAGCTTAATGTGGATAGAAAATAAAAAGTATATATTTAACAAAGAGAGAGAGCTTACAGTGAAGAATGCGTCGGTGGTGGAGTTGATGATTTTTTTGACTAGGATGTGGAGATGGACAATGTCGGTGGTGGAGTTAAGCGTTAGCCGTTAGGGTTTTGATGTAGAGATGGAGGATGTCGCCAGTGGAGTTGGGCGGTAGCCATTAAGGTTTTGGAGATGGAAAATTTGCCGAAGTGGAGATGGAGAGATGGAGACTGGGTGTTGTTTGTGGCTGTGGGAGATTGAAGTCATGGGAGGGAGAGAAATAATTGATAAAAATTAAAATAATTATTACTTTATTAGATTTAAGGTTATGTTCAATTAGGGTTGGGCTCGGAGTGGATTTAAAAAAGAAGTGGGCTATGCTTAATTATGGAGATTGGGCTATTGTATATTCGTATTATTTAATTTATCAATATATATAGCCTAACAAGTTCGATTTGGTTTCCTACGATTTTTTGGGGTTTTGAACTGTAGACCAAACTGAACGACTCAGTTTTGTCATCCTCTAAACCATCGGTCTTATTTTGTGAACAAAAACCGCTCCAAACCGATCGGCTCGGCTCGATTCGCTTTGGTTCGTCTTTTTTTGTCAGTTTTTGCACAGCCCTAGTTAGGAACGTTACTTACTAGCTTCATGCCATCTCTTAGGCTAAGAGTAGAGAGTCTGGGAGAGGGTGTGACAACTTGGTATCAGAACAAGAGTTTTAAGACATCTTAGGGTGTTCAGAAAGAGTAAAGATAAATTTAAGAGTCCAGTAACATGCATATAGATTTAGAGGTAATTGTAACATGTCTAATAAGTTGATATGTTACAGGAATCATGCCTCCTCGTAGAGGTAGCAGACAGCGTAGGCAAGAAGTGGAAGGGATACGTTATCCTACCCAAGCTCCGTAGGAGAATCTAGTACCCCAAGAGAACAAACGAATATAGAGAGCAGAATATTTACCAGATTCAACAATAGTTAGCGGAATCACTTGAATCAATGTCTTATGATTCAGAAAAAAAAAATATGGAATAGAGCGACTCAAAGCTTTAGAAGCCACAATTTTCGAGGGTTCAACGAATCCAGCTGATGAAGAAGCATGGCTGAATTTGCTCGAGAAATGTTTTAGAGTAATGGATTGTCCTAATGAGAGAAAAGTTAGATTAGCCACATTTCTACTGCAGAAAGAAGCAGAAGGCTGGTGGAGATCTATTGAATCTCGTAGCGGAGACACTGGTACAATGAATTGGGAGACCTTCAAAAAGATATTTGAAGATAAGTACTATCATACTACTTACTGTGAGGCAAAGAGAGATGAATTTCTTCTGAAACTCATAGTACAAGACACACTCAGTAGCAGAATGCGAGAGGAAGTATACCGAAGTATCCAGGTATGCTCACACTATCATTGCTTCTGAAACTGATAGGTGGAGAAGGTTTGAGAAAGGATTGCGGAAGGAGATCCGTACATTAGTGACAGCTATAGCCAAGTAGACGAATTTTTCTTAACTTGTTGAAACAACTATGCGAGTTGAGCAAAGCTTAGAGGAAGGAAGGTAGGACACGAGATCTAGTCGGGCTGTTTCTATGACTAATAGTTTTCGTGGACGAGATCAGCGACGATTTACTCTTAGAGTATTAGGAAGAAGGGATTTTAAATCTCGATCTCCTAGTCAGTCTTACCGAAGAGACAGTTTAGGGAGTACATTTTCCAGACAGAGTCAGAGGACCTCCAATCGGTCAACAGGATCATCGACAGGGCCGAGTTCAAAGCAAGACTCAGTAACCAGTCCTGTGGAAAGAAATGTAGGTAACAGTTGTGACAAGGCTCACAAGGGGCCGTGTTTTGCAGAAGAAGATGTATGCTATCACTGCAAGCAACCTTGTCATTTTAAAAGAGATTGTCCACAGCTGAGAGCAGGATTTCAAGAAGGGCGACATGCCCCATCCCAAGCGGTAAGTCAACCAAGAATTTCAGAGGTAGGAGGTGGCAGTTCTAGTGATGTTAAGCAGAAAGGGGTTGCAGGACGACCTCGTCAGCAATGAAAAGTATTTGCCATGACACAACAAGAAGCGGAGAATGCGCCAGACTTTATTATCGGTACATTACTTGTTTGTGATTTACATGCCTATGTTTTATTAGATCTTGGAGCTACACATTCATTTGTTTCTAATACATTTATGAGTAAACTGAGTAGAATGATAGAAACACTACCGGATGAATTAATTATCTATACTTATGTCGGCGATGTTGTACTAGTTAGTGAAGTAATTAAATGTTGCGACGTCTTAGTAGAGGGTGTCAGTATGTATGTAGATGTGATGCCCCTTGAGTTACAAGAGCTAGATGTAATTCTTGGTATGGACTTTCTGTTTACGAACCATGCTACCATGGATTGTCATAGGAAAGAAGTAACTTTCCGAAAACCAGGATCAATTGAAGTGGTTTTTAGAGGAGAAAGGAAAGTCATTCTTAACAAGTCTGATTTCAACACTTAAGGCTGCAAAGATGCTGAGAAAAGGTTGTACGGCTTATCTAGCACACATAGTAGAAGTACATAAAGAAAATTTGAAACCTGAAGATGTCCCTGTGGTAAGAGAATTCATAGATGTGTTTCCCGATGATCTATCAGGATTACCCCATGATAGGAAAATTGAATTCACTATTTATCTTTTGCCTGAAACAACACCTATTTAGACACCATACAGAATGGCTTTGAGTGAGCTGAAAGAATTAAAAAGCCAGGAACAAAAGTTAGTGAAAAAGGGATATATCAGACCTAGTGTATCACCTTGGGGAGCCCCAGTGTTATTTGTAAAGAAGAAAGATGGCACACTACGATTATGTATAGATTATAGACAGTTGAATAAGGTCACAATATGTAATAAGTATCTTTTACGTCGTATCGATAATCTGTTTGACCAGTTGAGAGGAGCGTCAGTGTTTTCCAAGATTGACTTAAGGTCAGGATATCATCAACTGGAGGTTAAAGAATCTGATATTCCAAAGACGATATTCAGAACCAGATATGGGCATTATGAGTTTCGAGTAATGCCATTCGATTTAACGAATGCACCAACGATTTTCATGGATGTTATAAAAAGGATTTTCATGAATACTTAGATCAATTTGTGACAGTATTCATTAATGATATACTGATATATTTGAATGACAGAAGAGCTCATGAGAACCATTTGAGAATAGTGTTATAGACATTACGAGATAAACAACTATATGCCAAGTTCAATAAATGTGAATTTTGGCTTGATCGAGTAATATTTCTGGGGCACGTGGTATCAACTAATGGTATTAGTGTGGATCCGCAGAAGACTGCAGCTATTGTCAAATGGGAGAAACCTACCAATGCAACAGAAGTATGTAGTTTCCTTGATTTAGCAAGATACTACAGACGTTTTGTGGAAGATTTCTACAGAAGCATTACCGTTGACCTCCTTGACAAAGAAAAATTCCAAATTTGAATGGTCGGAGAAGTGTGATCAAAGTTTCCAGGAATTAAAGAAGATATTAATAACGACACCAATTCTGACTCTTCCAGTTCCAGGAAAAGAGTTTGAAATTTTCTGTGATGCGTCAAACAAGAGTTAGGCTGCGTACTGATGCAAGAAGGTAAGGTAATTGTTTATGCTTCAAGGAAATTAAAGAAGCATGAATGCAATTATTCTACCCATGATCTAGAATTGGCAGTCGTTGTCTTAGCATTGAAAATCTAAAGGCATTATTTGTTCGGAGAAAAGTGTCATATCTTCACTGATCACAAAAGTTTGAAGTATATCTTTGATCAGAAAGAATTTAACATGAGACAGAGAAGGTGGCTCGAGCTGATCAAAGATTATAATTGTTCTATAGAATACCATTCAAGAAAAGCGAATGTCGTAGCAGATGCACACAGTAGGAAGTTCAGACTTCCTAAGGATGTCTTGTGTGGTATGAAAGTAAATTTGCTAAACAAGTTGAGAAATTCTAAAGCACCAATAGCAGTAGGAAGATTCGAAAGTTTGTTTGCACAACTTCAAGTTCGATCTTCGTTAATGACTGATATTATGAAAAGACAGTCGGAGGATGCTATCTTGCAGAAGTTATATGAGAAGTCTCAATAAAGCAATGGAGCAGAGTTTGAATTAAGGTCTGATGGCGCCATTGTAAAACAGAGAAGATTATGTGTTCCAAATATTAAATAACTCAAAGATGATATATTAGAAGAAGCTCATAGCACTGCATATGCGATGCATCCAGGCAGTAATAAGATGTACAGAACTTTGAAGAAGACATGTTGGTGGCTTGGAATGAAACGAGAAATTGCTGAATATGTTGATAGATGTTTGATCTGTCAACAAGTTAACGTCAGAGGCTGGGAGAACTTCTGAATCCACTTCCGATACCTGAATGGAAGTGGGAGCATATCACTATAGATTTCTTATTCGGATTGCCTCGCACTTCCAGCGGATAGACGATATATGAGTAATCATTTATAGACTTACGAAAACAGTATAGTTTATACCGATCAAAGCAACATTTACGCTAGATCATCTAGCTAAGCTATATGTTGATAGAATTGTGAGTCAATAAGGAGTTCCCGTATCCACTGTGTCAGACAGAGATTTGAGATACATCGAAGTTTTGGCCAAGTTTGCAAAGAGAAATGAGAACTAAGTTACGATTTAGCACAACTTTTCATCCTCAAATAGATGGACAGTTAGAGAGAACCATCCAGACGCTTGAGGATATGTTGGGAGCATGTGTCCTACAATTTAAAGGTAATTGGGATACTCGCCTATCGTTAATGGAGTTTGCTTATAATAAGAGTTATCATTCTAGCATTGGAATGACACCATATGAGCACTATATGGTAGACCTTGCAGAACTCCAGTATGTTGGAATGAAATAGTTGAACAAAAATTGATCGGTCCTGAGCTGGCTCAAATGACAATCGAAAATGTAAAGTTAATCAGAGAAAATTTAAAAACAGCTCAAGATTGTCAGAAATTCTATGCTGATACGTGACTAAAGGATTTGGAATTTGAAGTTGGAGATAGAGTTTTCTTAAAGTTATCCCCATGGAAAGGTGTCATTCAATTTGGATGGAAAGGTAAGCTAAGTTCCATATACATTGAACCTTACTAGATTGCAGGAAGAGTAGGACCAGTAGCTTATCGACTTGAGTTACCAGCAGAACTTGCAAGAATACATGATGTTTTTCATGTGTCTATGTTAAGAAAGTATGTTCAGAATCCTTCGCATGTGTTGCTAGAGCAACTAGTTGAGCTAAGGAAAAATTTGTCTTACGATGAAGAACCCATAAAGATTTTGGACAGGAAGAAACAAGTACTGAGGAATAAGACAATTCCGCTCGTGAAAGTTCGTTGGAGATATCATGAAGTGGAAGAAGCAACATGGAAAACAAAAGATCAAATCAGTAACAAGTATTCATTCATATTCGAGTAGGATTCTGAATTTCGAGGATGACATTTCTAAAAGGGGGTGATAGTTGTAATTTCCGACTCTTGTATTTCAAGTTGTTTGTCGTAAAAAAAATAATAATAAAATAATATAAGGATATTTTAGTAATTTTTGTTAAAGAATTGATAAAAGGGTAATTTGGTAATTTTGTTTCAAAAAAAAAAAAAGAAAAGAAAAGGAAAAAGTAAAAAGAAAATGATTTTTTTAAAATTATTATTATCATTTATTATTATTGTTATTTTTAGAAGAAGGATAATTAAGAAGTTTAAAAAAAACAAAAAGAAAGAAGTTTCGAAAAAGATCAAAATTGGCAATTTGAAGGAAAATTGGCAGTTTGCATGAATTTATTATCCAATCTTTGTAATTGATTATGGAAAACGGTGAGAGTGTTTTTAGAGTGGTGTAATGGATTGAATTGAAGAGAAAAAGGAGGAGAAAGAGAGGAGAACCCGAGAAAAATAGGCAATTCTGGGAAAAAGGAAAGGAAGAAAACAGTGGAAAAAAATTGGAAATTGAGCTTCAATTCTCAACCAAATTGGACGAACTTTGTGTCTAAATTGTGTAGAAAAGAGAGAGGAAGTTGATTTGAAGAAATTTGGCCAAGAAAACCACGAATTTGAAGAAGTTCCTTTAAATTATTATTTTTACATGTTTTACAAGATTTCAATAAAATATGAATTAAGCATGTTTTAGTATTTCTAAATAAAATTTCATCATGATTTGAATGATTCAAGTTCTATGAGCATTTCTTGACAATCAGTGAAAATGTTTGTACGTTATTTACACGTTTCACTAGAATTTTAGTAAAAGCATGTGTACTCATGGTTGAGCCTGAGGCTAATATACTAGGTGTGCACACTAGAGTATCTTGCTGTCATGAGTGCTGGTTCGCTCCACCATGGAAAAGACGTTGTGGGCGATAGTGTTGTCGTGAGTGTTGACCTACCACTGCTTGTCTGCTATTAGAGTTTGAATTTGCTTAGGTTATAATGATAACTCTACATATGCATGTTTTGGTCTGTAAAATTTTATAATGAGTGTGTTGGGTGTTATGAGACATCTGAGATCAGTTATGTATGTAAATTTTATTTACGTGTTATTAAATATTTCTGTTGTATGTTATCAGAGTAAGTTAGGTAAGCTGTCAGTAAGTGTCGTTAAGTTAGGAACGTTACTTACTAGCTTCACCCCATCTCTTAGGCTAAGAGTAGAGAGTCTGGGAGAGGATGTGACAACTGTCATGAGCATAACTCACACCACAATTAAACACAACAATTAAATCCTACATTTGATTCATGTGGAACTCATATTAAATTAACTCTAACATTAACCTAGTTAATTTAACTCACATCTTTAATTTTTGCCAACTTTCATAAATCAATTCACATTTAACGTATTTAATTAAAATAAGTTTAATTTTCAACATCCTCCCTTAAACATGTTTTCTGAAAACTCCAAGCAAAGTTCTTAACTTGTTAAACACATCAATTTTGAGTGACTTCGTGAAAATATCTGCAATTTGATCTTCTGTCTTTACATATTCAACTTAAACCTCCTTCCTTGAAATGCAATCTCTGATAAAATGAAATCTTGTATCAATGTGTTTGCTACGATCATGGAACAAAAGATTCTTTGCTAGAGCAATTTTTGACTTATTGTCTACATGGATTATTGTTGGACCATCTTGTGAAATTCCAATTGTCTTTAGCAAATTTTTTAACCAAACTGCATGACAGACACAAGAAGCTGCAACAACATATTTTGTCTCATAAGTGGATAATGTAACAATAGGTTGCTTCTTAGAACTCCAAGTAAATGCAGTATTACCAACAAAGAACACATATTCACTAGTGCTTTTTCGATCACTAGTATATCTAGCCCAATCACTATCACAATAGCCTTCAAGCTTGAATTCTATAGATGAATATAAAATAACCCATAATCAAGCGTACCTTTGAGGTAAAGAAGAGTTCTCTTTGCCACTTTCAAATGAGTAGTTGTAGGAGATTCCATAAATCGACTCACCAATCCAACGCTAAAAAGAATATTTGGTCGTGTGCAAGTCAAATATCTCAAACTCTCAACCAAACTTTTGAAATATGAAGGATCAACAACATCTCCTTCTTCATATTTGGATAACTTGACCACAATTTCAATCTGAGTTGAGACAGGCTTAGAATTGATCATTTTAAACTTCTCTAGAATTTCTCTAGTATATCGTTCTTGAGAGATGAAAATACCTTCTTCTGACTGCTTCACCTCAATGCCTAGATAATATGACATCAAGCCTATATCTGTCATTTCAAATTCTTGGGTCATCGCCTTCTTGAGACCTTCAAACATACTTGCACAATTTCTTGTAAAAATTAAGTCATCCACATACAAACAAATCAACAAAATATCTCCATGACCATTAGTCTTAGTATAAAGAGAGTGTTCATAAGGGCATCTCAAATACCCATTGTCAAGGAAATATTTGTTGATTCTGTTATTCCACATTCTTGGTGCTTGTTTCAATCCGTACAACGCCTTCTTTAATTTTATAACTTTATTCTCTTGGCCTTTCACAACATAACCAAGAGGTTGTTCTAAGTAGACTTCTTCTTCTAGGTATCCATTCAAGAATGCTGATTTGACATCCATCTGAAAGATTTTTCAATTACTTTGAGCAGCAAGCGCAATTAACAACCTTGTGGTTTCCAATCGAGCAACGGGAGCAAACACCTTCATCGTAATCAATGGCTTTTCTTTGAAAATAACCTTTTGCAACTAATCTTTCTTTGTATCTATCCATTTCTCCCTTTTTATCTTGAACACCCATTTAACACCTACTGCTTTCTTTTCACTTGGAAGCGTAGAAAGTTCTCACGTATCATTCTTCTTTATGGCTTTTATCTCTTCATCCATAGCAATCTTCCATTTTTCATTTTGTGAAACTTCTTCAAAATTCAAAGGTTCACTGTCACCAAATAGACAAAAAAGAGTAAGGTTGTTAAAACTTTGACTTAACTCTTTAGTTTCATCATATATGTCTCGTAAACTTGTAATGCCACGAGGTCCTTCACTTGAACTTGCAGATGATGAAGGTGTGTTTTGTTGTGGAGTGATTGGTGATGTTGGTGGTATTGATGAAGAAGCAATGCCACTAGGCTCTTCTTGATCATCAAGAAAAAACAAAAACTTGTAATCTTCTGAATCATCATTCCAATTCCACGATGCTTCATCATCAAACACAACATCTCTCCTTACCATTGTCTTCTTTGTAAGAGGATTGTAAAGCTTGTAGCCTTTTGAGCTTACATCATAGCCAACAAAAACATGCTTCTCAGTTTTATCATCAAGCTTGCTACGCTTTTGTTCAGGTATATGCACATAAGCCATGCATCCAAACGCTCTAAAATGAGAAATGGATGTCTTTCTTCCTATCCATGCTTATCGAGGAGTTTTGTTCCACAAGCTTCTAGTAGGAGAACGATTTGACAAGTACACTGCACGTTTAACAGCTTGTGCCCAAAAATCTTCTGGCATTTTCTCTCTCTTCAACATGATTCGAGCCATGTTAAGTATTGTTCCATTCTTCCTCTCAACAACACCATTTTGTCGAGGAGTAAATGAAACTGTCATAGGCCGACGAATTTCATTTTCTGTGCAAAAATCTTTGAATTCATTTGAAGTGAATTCACCTCCCTTGTCTGATCTCAAAGCTTTTATGTAATAACCACTTTCTTTTTTTTTCAACAAGAGCTTTAAATCTCTTGAATGTGCCAAATACCTCTGTTTTCTCCTTAACAAAATAAACTCAAGTTTAGTTGTTTCCTTGCTCTTGAACGTGCCAAAATACCTCTGCCAAATACCTCTTGAATGTGCCAAAGATCTGTGTGAACTAACTCTAGTGGTTTCCTTGCTCTTGAAGTTGATTCTTATGGAAAACTCTTTCTTAATTGTTTTCCATAAAGACAACCTTCACAAAATTGATCTAGATGTTTGACATATGGCAGCCCTTTCACCATGTCCTTCCTCGCTAATAGTCTCAAGACATCAAAGTTCAAGTGCCTAAATCTCAAGTGCCAAATCCAATTTGGATCTTTCAAACATGACTTCAAACATTTAGCAACATCAGTTTGAATGTTTAATAAAAACATTCTATTTTTCGTCATTTGAACTTTAGCAATCATATTGTCATGATTATCTCTTATCAAAAGACTATGATCCTTCATCAAAATATTATAGTCTTTCTCTAGGAGTTGTCCCAAACTCAAAATATTGTTCTTCATATCAGGCACATAATAAACATTAGAGATAAACTCATGCTTCCCATTCTTTAAATTGATCAAATCTTTACCTTTCCCTTTAACTAGAATTTTTGTGGCATCACCAAATACGATATTACTACCAACTGATTCATCAAGCTCCATGAACATCGATTTACTTTCACACATGTGATTGCTTGCATCGCTATCGAGATACCATGCATTGTTTTCACATGATTCCACACCTTTGCATGTTGCTAGCAGTAATGATGACTCATCGCTTTCTTCATTTTTCTCAGCATAATTTGCATTTTCTTTAACACTATTTCTGCATTTCCAGGAATAATGGCCAAATTTATGGCAATTATAACATTCGACTTGTCTTTTGTCATACCTCCTGTAATTATTTGATCTTTCTCCATTTGACCTCGAAAATTTTGTCTTCCACTACCTCTTGATGAATTTGATTTTGAATTACTCTCATCAAATTTTCTTTGTCCATAGTTTCCTCGACTTTGACCTCTGAAATCACCACGTCCCCGACCTCGATTACCTTTTTCTAGGCTATCTTCCTTATCTTTCAATTGTAACTTGGACTGAAAGGGTTTGTTCAGTCGTATGCTTGTTCTTCTTGAGAAGCTTCTCTTCATGGGCTTGTAAATAACCCATAAGTTGATCAATGGACATTGTACTCAGATCTTTTGATTGTTCAATAGCTACTACGATGAAATTGAATTTTTCATCCAATGAGCGAAGTATCTTTCTACTACTTGCTCATCACTTATTGTCTCACCATATCTTTTCATTTCATTTACTATTGCTAGCAATCTTAAAGTATAATCTGAAACTAATTCAGACTCCTTCATATGCAGTGATTCATAATCACCTCTCAATTTTTGGAGGCGAACCTTCTTGACTCGATCTACTCCTTTATACGTATTTTCCAAACTTTGTCATTCTTGATGTGCAGTAGTTGCTCTAGAAATTTTTTCAAAGTTTGGATCATCAATGGCTTGATGAATGATGGTTAGAGCCTTTTGGTCTTTCTTTCTCGTATTTTGCAAAGTTTCTCATTGAGCTTGACTCAAACCTGCATCACTTTCTGGTTCTTCATAACCATTATTAACAATGTCCCACACATCTTGTGAATCAAGTGGAGCTTTCATTCGAATACACCAACTGCAATAATTTTTTTTCGTAAGTTGAGGCACTTGGAAAGGAACTAAATTGTTGTTTGCCATTTGCAAAAATAATTTTAAAACTCCAAACTTAGATCTGATACCACTTTGTTAGAAGCGTGTGAGGAGCACTCCAAATAAATAATCACAAAATAGAGAAAAGAAATAAGACTTATGTGGAAGACTCTTTTAGTGTGTATTCTTATTCACTTGGATGATTCAACAATGTAAATACCAATTCTATTTATAGGATTGTCGTGAGCATAACTCACACCATAATTAAACACAACAATTAAATCCTACACTTAATTCATGTGAAACTCATATTAAATTAACTCTAACATTAACGTAGTTAATTTAACTCACATCTTTAATTTTTGCCAACTTTCATAAATCATTCATATTTAATGTATTTAATTAAAACATGTTTAATTTTCAACAACCCCATCCTGATATCTAGTTAAACATGTCAGAAAGATGTTGCAATTTGCAAATAAAACTTGTTCTCCACTATTTTTTCAATTAAAGTTGGATTCTAATATTTCATGCTTCAATGCGTTTTAGGTACTTTTGAACTAAACACTGATGAGAACAAAGCTGGTTCATGCCCATGGATTACAAACCGTCGAGGGATGGACTACTGGCCCAGCTTTACAGAAGAAGCAAAATACTTGCTTTCTCCTCTCGTTTGAGAAAACAATCTTCAATGACATTTTTTCAGAAAGTTGATATTTCCCAAAGTTTTGAGAAAGTGTGCGTAATGCTCTATGCTTCACCCTATTTTGGCTTGTGATTATCTAATTTGCAATTCATTTGAAAATTCCACTGTTTACTCAATGATTCAATTCTACGAAGGATGAATTTCGATATGGTTGTTTGAAATTTGATATTGAATTGACTGAAGTGCAACATCATGCATGTAGATGTAGATGTAGATGTAGATGTAGATGTAGATGTATAATAATACCAGATTATGTGCCAATGCCATGTCCTTATTGAAGTATGTTGGCTTCTATGTTTTTAGTTTATATAGTCTTTCATCACTAGTCAGTAATTGCTTACATTTTCATTTAACTATTCTTCTAGAGTTGCTCATACTCCGAGCCACAATTTTCGTGGAGCAACTAGCATCGTGTGCTCATCATTGAGATTGCCCATCAGATCAGATCATGTTCCCGTGAAAATCATATATGCTGGCATAAATGCAAGCGATGTAAGTTTCAAAGTCTCAAAATCTCAATAAATCTTATTATCTTATATTGTTTACCATTCTCTTCCTGCTGCACCTTTTCGTTTTATCAGAAAGAGGTTATGTCTGATGTTATAGTGCAAAGGCAATAAAACTTCTGAGAATTAGTTTGGTGATACTGAGACTAGATCATCTGTGTATATTTGGAATTTCTTTTTAAGTCCTGACATAAGCAACATGATTAATTAACAAAAGTCAAAAGGCAAAATGTAAAATGTGGTATACTGTACTAATTATTGGCACTCTTTTCATTTATATTCTACCAGCTTAAAGGACTATGAAGCCCCACGCCTAGATTCTATTTCTGGAATAATATGTAAAAAAATCTTGTGTTTCTCCTCTAACTTGTGTATAATTTACAAGTAATTTTAGCTCGGGTCATTATTTTGGTAGTAGCAGCAAAAAATCTGCACTCTATGCTTCCTTTATATGCTAGTTTTGAGGTCTAAGGGTTATCTATTTAATTTTAGGTTAATAAGACCATTGCTTCTTGCGATTGTACTTAATTTCTTTAAATTATAAAAATAATTTTCATTGCAGGGTGTGGGTATAATTGTAGCAGTCTGTGATTCTGTCATTCACCTGAAAGTTGGAACTCCTACAGTAATAATGATATTTGGAAGTTATGCAGAGTTTGACACAGTGAAGTTCTCTTATAAATTTTGGCTTAATCATTGAAGCTTGGGATGATTTGGTCATCTTATGCATAATTTGTTTCCAAGTATTTCAATCTCACACTTGTAAGGTGACTTTGATTGCATAATGTCAACGCTTTTAGATCATCACTTTATAGAATTTGTTTTTGGGTTGTTTCTTGTGGAGTCTCGTGGTTTCTTATATTGTTTTATGCTTGTAATGCTCTTGGCTCTTATTTTTGTTCCATCAGGAATTTATTTGTTTAACATTTTCAATGAGAGGGAGACAGCGAGATAAGTAGGGAGAAAGATTATTGCATGTGTCAGTGTTTGGAATTTGTACTGAGAACTTTCTAGTTGTTGTTGCCTTTTATTTTACTCGAACAGGTTCATTCGAAACATATCCTTCCTGTTGTGAGACCTGATCCAGAAGTTGTTGCGATGCTGACTTCAGGGCTAACAACATCCATTGCTCTAGAAAAGGTTTTTTTTCCCTGAAATTTGTGACCATTTTCTTCTGATGACTGATTTAATTACATTTTATGTTGGGACACAATCGGTGGATGTAGCTGTTGGAAATGTGACAGAAGGTCTGATTAGCTGCAAAACAGAAACAAATTAGTATTATTGGCTGAGTCGCGGATCTAGCTCTCTTTAAGACATTTCACGGCTCTACTTAGTGTGCAAATAATTGGGATTTTGCCACGACGTTCCCAGGATAAAATAGCCAGTACGTCGATTGATATTTGCACCTAAACCGATTAAAAAACTAACACTTTGGAAAGCTGCTTGAAAATAAAATAAAGTAAATAAAAAAATAATTTGAGAAAAGTGGGCGTAGGGGGAGGAGAGAAAGGGGGTAGGGCTAGTTGAAGTGGATGTGTTAGGATGATTTTGAAATGAATGGGAGAGTTGGGGTTTAAATAGTGAAGAGGGAGGTATAAAAATAGTAGGTGTGCTGGTGGATTGGGTCGTGGGTCCCGGGCCACTCACGCCACGGTTGCGATCAACAAACGGGTGTGGGAGAGAGAAAACAAAAAAATAATAATAATAAAAGAAATTTTGAATAAAAAATATTATTATTTTTACACCTCACCTCACCTCACCTCACCTCACCTCACCTCACCACGCCCGGCCGGACGGATGGCGGCACGCGCGTGTAGAAACATTGTCAAGCTCACGCTCATCTAACTCCTCCCTTCCAAAACATGGGTGCCCTTAGGGCCCAAACCCAAAACTAGAGGCAAGCATATATAAATGAGATCCCACTTGCAAAAACTAGCAATGTTGGACAAAAACATTTGAGTTTTTTTCTTTATAAATATTTTTTCACCAACAATCCCCCACTTGAAAAAATTTAACTAACAACAGTCCCCCATTTGAAAATTTTAAAATATTTTTCATTGAACAATATCAATCCATATAATTCTGTGCATAAGCAAAGATGTTTGTCGACTTGAACCTTTGCCTAAAATTCCATAGGAAGCAACCTTCACTTCCACATCCATAAAGGTGAATCTATCAAGAGTACTCATGTAGCTAGGTACTCCACTTGATATCAAGTATACAACTCATTAAGAATGATGTTCAACCTTTTCATTCGCTTCGGGATATCATGATAATCATAGGAATGGAACTCCTAAACATTATAGCATGATTCTCTCCATAACGCTTGTGATCAATTATTACTCTTTGAACTTGTTTCTTGAGATCTCCAGTCTACAAGTTGGGTTTACCTCACTCATAATTCATTTTTCTATAGGCTTGAGTCACATTCTTTCTGAGGTTTTAAAAACTTTCTCTCTGGCTAATCCTTTCGTAAAAGGATTTGTCAAATTTTTATCAGTTCGTATGTGATCCACTATAACTACACCAGTAGTGAGAAACTCTCTAATAGTACTGTGCTTACGACATATTTGTCGTCTCTTACCATTGTGATAACGATTCTAAACTTTTGCAGTAGCTGCAGTACTATCGCAATGGATCAGTATGGTTGGTACCGGTTTATCCCATATAGAAATCTTCGATAGCAAGCTACGAAGCCAGCTTGCTTCTTCACTAGTTATTGCTAGTGCTATCATCTCAAACTCCATCGTTGACTAGGCTAGTATAGTCTGTTTCTTGGATTTTCAAGCAACAGCTCCACCCGCTATATTGAATATAAAGCCACTGGTAGCCTTAGAGTCATATGGGAGGTTGTTCCAATCAGCATCGTTGTAACCTTCTAGGACAGCGGGAAACTTTTGATAATGTAATCCTAGGTTTTGGGTTTTCTTTAAGTATCTCACAACTCTCTCTATAGCATTCCAATGTTCTATACTAGGTCTGCTTGTAAACCTACACAATAATCTTACAGCATATGTTATGTCTTGTCTAGTGCAATTAGCAGCATATCTAAGATTGTCGATGATGCTCGCATACTAAGATTGGTTAACACTGTCACCAGTGTTCTTGAACAGTTTTACACTAGGATCATAGGGAGTGCAGGCAGGTTTACTATAAAAATAATTATACTTTTTTAGAATCTTTTCTATGTATTGAGATTGATCCAATGAAATTCCATTTCCATACCTAATGATCTTTATACCTAAGATTACATTAGCTTCTCCTAAATCTTTCATGTCAAAGTTTGCACTTAACATTGATTTTACATCCTTTATGACGTGAACGTTTGATCCAAAGATTAACATATCATCTACGCATAAGCATATAATAGTACAAAGGCTCTTTTCATACTTACAGTAGATGCATTTGTCACTTTCGTTAACTTTGAATTCTTTGAAAATAAGAAGATTATCAAATTTCTCATGTCATTGTTTAGGAGCTTGTTTTAGTCTATAGAGAGATTTTATCTAATTTACAAACTTTGTTTACTTGACCATGAACTATGAAGCCTTCAGGTTGTTAATATAAATCTCTTCTTCTAATTCACCAATTTAGAAAAACGATTTTGACATCCATTTGATGTAATAATATATTATTAAGGGCTGCTATAGAAATCAACACTCTAATTGAGATGATTCTAGTTACTGGGGAGAAGGTGTCAAAGAAGTCTATGTTTTCTCTTTGTCTAAAACCTTTAGCTACGAGTCTAGCCTTGTATTTGTCTACAGTTCCATCAGGTTTGAGTTTTTTCTTCATAACCCATTTGCATCCTATGGCTTTGCATCCAGGAGGTAGGTGTACTAAGTGCCAAGTCCTATTTGACTCAAGAGACTCGATTTCATCGTTAATAGCTTCTTGCCATAAGTTGATATCTACGAGGATAGGGCTTCTGTTAGATCTTTAGGATATTCTTCTATGTTATAAGTTTCGAAGTCCTCTCCAAAGTCTTTAAGGGTTCAGATTCTCTTGCTTTTTCTAGGCTCCGGTTCTACTTCCTCACTTGAATTTTGAGTTCTATCTGTAGGTAGACTACTAGAACTTGAGCCCCTACTAGCTTGACTATTAGAGCTCAAGCCCTCACTAGTTCTAAATTTAAAAGGAAATCTATCCTAAAAAAAGTCTGCATCGTTTGATTCTATAATTACTAGCTTTACTGTTGATTGCATACCCAATAAAGACACACTCATAGGCTCTACTAGCAAGCTTTTTTCTTTTAGGATCTGGAATTCTAACAAAGGCTAGACAACCCCAAGTTCTGAAGTAAGACACATTTGATTTTTTATTCTTAAGGACTTCGTAGAGAGAAAACAAAAAAGAAATAATAATAAAAGAAAAATTGAATGCAAAATATTATTATTTTTACACCTCACCTCACCTCGCCATGCCCGCCCAACCGGACGGACGACGGCGACACGCGCATGTGGAAACATCGTCAAGCCCACACTCATCTAACTTCTCACCCCTTCCAAAACATGGGTGCCCTTAGGGTCCAAACCCAAAACTTGAGGAATACATATATAAATGAGATTCCACTTGCAAAAACTAGCTATGTGGGACAAAAAAACATTTAAGTTTTTTTCTTTATAAACATTTTTTCACCAACATTTTCTACTAAAAATCTTATAAACTTTTGATTTGTCTACAAAGTTCTTTATGTACTAGTCTGATCTGATCATGTTATGCTTCACTAAGACGTTAGTTCTCTAAGTATACTGATAAATGTTTCACCATTTATTTAGGCAACACAAATGGAATCTGGAAAGGTTGTTCTTGTCACTGTTGCTGTTGGAGGTGTTGGGTTTTATGTCCTAAAACTTGTAGATAGTAAATGTAAACTGTTGACCATTATTAATAAACAATTATTATTTCAATTTCAATGAATAGTTATTGATTATTTTTGTCTAATTAACCCAAATCCAATAAACTAACATCCTATGTTGTTTTATAAGTCTTGAATAGTATGTGGAGACATATAGGGATCAATGTTCGAGATACAGCTTAAAGAGTGTATAGTATAAGGATAAACCTGGTAACACTATGGATACGGTCTACTTTATATTTGATACAAACACAATTATCTAATGTGTTCATGTAGGTGACACGCACGTGGGGGCATCCTATGTAATGAATTTGTATAAGGCTGGACTACGAAATAATAACCACTAGATGTAACCCCGTTGACTAGTTAGGTTTCTATTTCAAATAGGATGACCTAGGCAACTTAGTATTAATCCTAAGTGTATGAACTTTTTTTCACGAGACATTGTCTTTTGATTTGTATGGGTGAGAGTGGCCCGTTTTCCGACTCAATAAGCCTACCATTTTGGGGACAAGATCGAGTGGGGAGTTAGAAACATAATCACACACGATGAAATTCACTTCTTCCCGACTTTAGGGTAAGTAGATGAGTGTTCCCTTAATTGGTGTCTCCAAGACTTGAACAAAGGGCTCTACCCTCTCTATGGCACGAGAGGAGTTTTTTGCTTATTGGTTGGATCATAAACATGTTATTCATTAGAGGAGTATTGGTATTTAAGGACCAAGAAGTAACCCAGAGATAAAACAGTAATTTGACTCAGCTGAAGTTACGAACACTTGTGAAGGACTAACTTACTGTTATTGGTCTACATCCATGAACACAGAAATATATCTACAATGAGAAGAGTTCAGCTGTGAATCTTTAGTGGAGTGTACACACAGTTAACGAATATTGATTAATGTGGTTAATGAATTTAGTCATTTAATCTCATATCGTTGTAGCTTATGATCTGTAGGTCCATGAGGTCCTCTTCCTAGCTCGTAAAGGGTGATGAGGTTAATATATCTTGGATATAATTTGAAATGTTCAAATTGACTAACGAAATTAATATAATGTATGGTGATACATTATAATATAAAGTTTATACTTTAATGAAACTTTATAATATAAATTTTAATTTTGGACGTGATTCAAAATTAATTACTGTGGGAATAAAATATTTCAATGAGTATATGATACATAATAAAATTATAGATTAAACTTAATGCGTATATGATACACATTAAATCTATTGAGAGGATTTAATATTTGAATATGATTCAAATATAGATTAAATTAAATATAAGATATTTAATTTAGAAATTAATTAATTAGAAAATTAATTAATAATTTAGTTTAATTAGATTTAATTAAATTTGATTTAGTTAAATTAAAACCATATGTTATGTGAGAGATATTCATTTAAATATGATTTAAGTGAAATATTGATTAAATATGATTTGATTAAGGGATCTTTTTAAATATAGAAAAAAATTAAAATAATTACAACTCATAGAAAAATTTTGAAAAACGGAAAAAGCCCACCCAAAAATGCCCAGTCCATGTGTAAAATACCAAAAGTGTCCGCACAATTTTTATCCCACGTGATTCACAACGGCGAGCCAGCGATTATCATACATCTATCTCCATCTATCTCAGACATACAGTGATAGTGGTCTATCTCTGTATATCTAGGATGAATAATAATAGAGATTTATTACTGTTTATCTCAGATAGTGATAGTGACCTATCCTATCTATTTGGGATAGAAAATGATAGATCTATATCATTGTCCCCCATAAAAAAAATCAACAAAACTCAGCAGAATTAAATTAAAACAAACCAAGAAGTACAACCAAACCATCAAACACACATCTATTGAAGTCTATCTCAGATAGACAGTGATAGTGATCTATCTCTATCTATCTGAGATAGAAAATGATAGATTTATATCATTGTCCTACGTCCAAGAAAAATTAGCAAAACTTAGGATAATTAAATTAAAACAAACCAAGAACTACAACCAAACCATAAAAACACACATTTATTGAAGTCTATCTCAGATAGACAGTGGTAATGGTTTATCTCTATCTATCTTGGATAAAAAATGATAACAAGAACTACAATCAAACAACACATAACCAAATAAAAACACAACATCTTAAGCAATGCGCAAGTGTTAAATTTATAAATGTCAAACCAAGTTGATTGTTAACAAGTAGAAAGAAACTTACAAACTATACAAAGTAGAAAATAAAGAAAGGTTCAACTTGAAACTTTACAAACTTAAAGCTTTACAAAATGTATAAAGTAATTCTACAATCAAGAATGAAACTTAGGTTGAGATTGAGTTTGAGAAATGTTCAAGTTGAAGCTTGGAGCAGTTTCATGCGTCATTTTCATAGGTTATGATAGTCATATTCTTTCTCTTTTATTTGCTCATCTTCTTTCTCTTTCTTTATTTGATTTTCTTCATTGATTTGTTGCAAGAAAATGTTTGAGGTTAATAAGAATAATAGTGAATGATAGACAATGATAGGCTATGATAGTTATCTGTCTATCACTTTCTATCTGAGATAAACAAAAAACTATCTCAATTGTATATCAAGTTTTTTAAAATTCTTGCTTTCTATTATATGCTTGCAGATAGTTGAAGTAGAAGAAAATACTAAAAATAAATTAGATGAAGTTAAAGAAAATGTTGAAACTAATAAAGAAGAAGAAGAAGCTGAAGTATTAGAAGAAAATGAACAAGAAGAAAATCTAAGAAGAGAAAACAAAACAAAACATAAACATAGAAGAAGGTAAATATCATTGTCTACATGTCTAATGGTGATGGAGTATTATCTCTATCTATTTGGGATAGACATAGAGATAGGTCTTTGTCACTGACTATCTGAGATAGACAATGATAGTCATTTATTTTTGTCTATATGAGATAGATAGAAAACTATCATAGCCTATTATTCACTATCATAGAAAACTAAGACAAAGAGAGATAAACATCTATCTATATCAAATAACAAAGAATAATAATAATAAGATGATGATCCTGTAGAATAAAAGTGTTAGAAATCTATCACATACACTAAATTCAAATTAATCCACCAAAATCACTTTAACTCCAATACCTAACACTTGAATTTGAGCTATTGAATATGATTAAAGATGAAGAAAAACAAAAGAATATCACCTAAAAAACTGATTAAGTAAAATCTAAAACAATTATACCTAAAACAATTGTAAATACGTGAAGAAGAAAGAAGAAGAAAATAATCTATCAAAAGCACTTTAATTCCAATGCATATCACTTGAATTTGAGCTATTCAATTTGATTAAAGAAGAAGAAAAAAAGGAACATCACAATTGATTAAAACCTAAAACATTTATAAAGACAGTAGTAAGAAGAATAAGAAAAAAAAGAAATAAGAAGGAGAACAATACCTGAGATAAAAAGGAAGAAGAAATAGGTTACATCGGTCATCAAAATGCCAACAATCAAAGAAGAAATGACAATCGAACAACTCACCAAAAAACAAAGAGAAGAAGACGTCTGACACCCAGTAATCGCTGCGCAAAAATTTGAACCAGTTGGACGGTATTTATGAAATTTATGAAAATTTGTAAAGTAACGTACTCTAACCTCCGTTTTTTTGCTATATAATGTAAATAGTTTCATTTTTATTCTATTTATGTAAATTTTCCTTTGATTAATTTGTTAATTAATTAATTTAATTTAATTTAATTTTAATTTTAATTTAATTAAATAACTCCGTTACGTAGTTATTTTTTGGGAAAACGTGGAGTGCTCCCACAAATTCATAGAACACCAAAGATGTCCCGATCAGTCACGATCAACACTTCTCAACCGTGCAACACCATGATATGAACTCGACCATGGTCAACGTAAACGCAATCTCTAGTCGATGCATTCTTTTCAGGAGTCTTCTTACTCTGTCAAACCCTTAGGTGTGGTTTGTTTCTTCTCTATCGAGCTTACTTAATTTGTTGCTTGACGACTTGCTTTCAACACCAGCTCGACTAGTCGTACACGTGAGCATCTTTTTGCTCCATGAAGAAATCGTCCCAATCGAGTATTCTCAAATTGACGCTTGCAACTTAGCCTGTTCTAGACTATGTACGTCACCTCCGCGTAGATTTTATCTCATTCCTTCTTCTTTGTTCTCAAACTCCCACTTGTACCACGTTTGGGACCTTTCCAAAATGAGTTTCTATTGGGTTTTATGTCCTAAAACTCGTAGATAGTAAATGTAATTCGTTGACAATTATTAATAAAGAGTTATTATTTCAATTTCAATGAATAGTTATTGATTATTTTTGTCTAATTAACCCAAATCCAATA
>JBBPDJ010000003.1:7120364-7140207 GCA_037974625.1 Cucumis cinereus
ATATATATTTCTAAAGCATGTGACCTCTAAGATATGTTATCAAAATACATTATTTTCTAACTGTCACTCACTGGACGTAAGCTCACTCTTTTAAATGCTTTCTCACATTATAGGTAGAGATCAAATTCCCGAGCTTGACCTATTGCAGTTGTTTGCTATTAGAGTTTGAATTTGCTTAGGTTATAATCATAACTCTACATATGCATGTTCTGGTCTTTAATTTTAATAATTAGTAAGTTGCGCGGTGTGTAGTGTATGCGTGTTATTAGTTATTTACCGATGTATGTTATCAGATTAAGTTAAGTAAGCTGTGAGTAAGTGTCGTTAAGTTAAAAACGTTACTTACTGGCTTCACGCCATCTCTTAGGCTAAGAGTAGAGAGTCTGGGAGAGGGTGTGACAACTATTGTTATTTACCCTACTGGTGTGGTGTGAAAGGGGACATGGTTGTGGAGGATTATGGAGGATTGTTGAACTAACATTGCTCATAGACTAAAAATGATCAAGGAAAAATAACTATACTAATATGCGATATAAAAAGAAGATGCAATTCTTGAGGCAATATAAGTTACACAATTCTTATGCAACATATGCTCGCCTTTCAAGATGAGTATGCTGAAAAGAATATATGATTAATACAAAAATCTTTAGGAGTATAATGTTTATGTTTCATCCTTTATTTAAGGCGAGCAACCTTTTGTTGCCTTGATGCTGCACACACTTGCATTTTTGATATATATGATAAGGAGAAATCCATTGAGTGAATTTTATCTCTAAACTTCCTTTTATGCTTGTTTAATGAGGTCTTAGCCACTTTCTCTCTTGAGTAGTTAACTGATAAGATAAAAACTCATTGTAGTGGAAGAATTACAAGACTATTCACAATTTTAATTTAGAAAAAATTAAAATACTAATACATCGGAAAAAAAATCTACGGCTAAGTATGCTTTTTATAAACAAGATTAAAGAGGAAAAAAAAACTCACCCTCGTTGCCATCTCTGAATTTTACAAAAACTCCAAATTGTTGTCACCACCATTAGGAACCTTTTCTATTCTCTGAGTAATGGAGGTTGAAGGATTGTGGGAACCAACAACGGATTTACTTTGGTAATTTTAATAGAAAAAATTGAGAGAGTTTTTTTTTTCCTTTCTGCAGACCTTCTGCAACTCAAACTAGGGTATAATTTAATTTTTTTCTTGCGGGAGTTATTTTTTTGGGAATACGTGGAATGCTCTCACATTCTCCCAGTATTATCTCTAATAAAGGATGATAAATTTAAATTAAATTTAAATTTAAATAAATAAATAATTAATTAATTAAAATTAATAGTGTTACCAGAAGAGTTCAGTTGTGAATCTTTAGTGGAGTGTACATACGTAGAATGCTCCCACATTCTCCCAGTGTTAAAAAAAAACTCTCAATTTAATTTAAATTAAATTTAAATTTAAATAAATAAATAATTAATTAATTAAAATTAATTAAACCATATTTAATCAATATTTCATTTAAATCATATTTAAATGAAAATCTCTCACATAACCAATAGTTTTAATTTATTTAATTTAATTAAATCAAATTTAATTAAAACTAATTAAACTAAATTATTAATTAATTCTCGAATTAATTAATTTATAAATTAAATATCTTATATTGAATTTAATCCATATTTGAATCATATTCAAATATTAAATCCTCTCATAACCTATAGTTTTAATGTGTATTATATACGCATTAAGTTTAATCTATAATTTTAATATGAATTTAATTCACATTAAATCAATATTTAAACTCATTAGAATATTTAATTCTCACATTAATTAATTTTGAATAATCCAAAATTACATTTTATATTATAAGGTTTAATTAAAATATAAACTTTATATTATAATGTATTACCATATATTATATTAATTTCTATAATCAATTTGAACATTTCAAATTATATCCAAGATATATTAACCTCATCATCCTTTACGAGCTAGGAAGGGAACCTCATGAACCTACAGATCATAAGCTACAACAATATGAGATTAATTGGCTAAACTTATTAGCCACATTAATCAATATTCGTTAACTGTGTGTACACTCCACTAAAGACTCACAACTGAACTCTTCTTATTGTAGATATATTTTTTTGTCCACGGATGTAAGCCAATAACAACAAGTTAGTCCTTTACAAGTGTTCGTAACTCTAGCTTGGTCAAATTACCGTTTTACCCTTGGGTTACTTCTTGGTCCTTTAATACCAATGCTCATCTTATGAACACCATGCTTATGATCCAACCAATAAGCAGAAATTCCTCTCGTGCCATAGAGAGAGTAGGACCCTTTGTTCATGTTCCCGAGACACCAATTAAGGGAACACTCATCTACTTACTCTAAAGTCGGAAAGGACTGAATTCCATCTTGTGGGATTATGTTTCCAGCTCCCCACTCGATCTCGTCACCAAAATGGTAGGCTTATTGAGTCGGCAAACGGGCCACTCTCACTCATACAAATCAAAAGACAATTTCTCGTGAACAAGAGTTACACTCTGAATTAAGACTAAGTTGTCTAGGTCATCCTATTTGAAATAGAAATCTTACTAGTCAACGGGGTTACATCTAGTGGTTACTAATTCGTGGTCCAGTCTTATAAAAGCTTATTGCATAGGATACCCTCACGTGCGTGTAACCTACACAAACACATTAGATCATTGTGTTTGTATCAAATACAAAGTGGACCGTATCCATAGTGTTACCAGGATAAGGTATCCAACATTATCCTTATAATATAGACTCTTTAAGCTATATCTCGAACATTGACCCATGTATGTCTCCACATACTATTCAAGACTCAGAAAACAGCTTAGGATGTTAGTTTATTAGATTTGGGTTAATTGGACAAAAATAATCAATAACTATTCATTGAAATTGAAAACATAAATGTTTATTAATAACGGTCAACAGTTTACATTTACTAACTACGAGTTTTAGGACATAAAATCCAACATTAACTTCTCGATACTTATTTCAATTTCTCGAATAGAATTAAGTGTGGAATATAGCTCTAATTAAACAAACTGAACATTAAGAACTTCGAGATTCCTCAAAGAACTAGTCTAACTCTTTACTATATTCATAGCATAGAAAACTAATAGATGTGATAAGTAAAGAGATGGAATGATGAAATAGAATGTAAATTGCATTGATAATAAAAGTTTTAGGCCTTTCGGCCATGAAGTTCGTAATGCAAATGCAATTAAAATAAAAATTACAAATAATTAAAATAAGAAAAGAGTTGAGTTGAACAATGCAATCTCTTGCATTGTTTGGCTTCATTAATATTTGTTACACAAGGTTAAGGGAATCGGGTATGATATTTCCCTTACAACTCTCACTCCAAGTTTTCACCTAAAGATACAAAAAAAGAAGGTTAGAGATGACAATGGAGATTCTTTCACTCTACCGCATTGTATCACACACATGGAAAATGAAGAATCAACTATCTATTTATAGGTGGCTGCTTGGCATGTTTGCACATGGTTTTGAGATTGCCATAAATTTTTCTGACAATCCGAACACTGCAATGTTGCCTCTATTTCTAATTTGCGTCATTCTAAATGTAGTGTGGTACAATGGAGAGTCTTTCACCAACTTCTTTGTCTTCTAGCGATTTGTATTGTTTGATATCTTTTCGTTTGTTGCCTGGTTGAATGACGTGATTGTAAGTTGCCTATGACAGCTTCTTCATTTCGCTTCTATCTCATTTTTGCTGAAATCCTACGTTAAGATGAGGAAAAATCGTGATAAACATGTTTTTTATCTTTTGCAGCTTATTGATCACATGATTCATATTTTTTGATGAATTACTATGCATTATCTTATTTATATTGAAATATTACTTCATTAGTCTACATAAAAGGCTATTATAACTTTTATTTCTACAAGTTATCACATCTCCGAATTTAGAACAATGCTTGTCCTCAAGCATAACTCTACGAATTAAAGTAATAAATTTGAAAGTTTTGGTGCGATCACTAAACTTCTCACCATGTTTCCAAATTCTAACTACTATCTAGGTTATCCATTCGTTGGTAGCTTACGATCTACCTATGAACATATTTCTTGTTTCTAAATGCAGCAAGCTTAAGTCTCAAAATACTCTTGTTCATTTCCAAAAGATCTTCTTTTCATTTTTAGAAATGTGCTTCTGTTTAAAAAATACTTGGTCCTTACAGAAAGTCTTTTTATTGATTTATACACAAAAAATACCATCAGGAAATCATTGGTATTATATGAATTCATTCCACTTCACAACTTTAATTCTTATTGTCCTTTATTTACTTTCATTCCATGATTTTGAAGCTATGCTCCTTATTTGGTTTGGGAGGCGACAACATTGGAGTTCTTTTATTTCAAAGAATTTCGTTAAAAGGATAATTTAGTTTTTGTTGTTTTTTTTAAGCATTATAGATTATTATTTTTTATTTTTGAATGTTTTAACTCGAACCTCATTCACCCCAAGTTTAAGAGTGCATCAAGGTCCTCATTGTTGAAAGTGAATGCTAAGATGAACTTAGAAAAATTTAAAAAAGAGGTTAGAGGTAAAGTTTGCTCGCATAATGAAGTTCCAGAAATATTTCCTAAGGCATGTTCCTGGACTAAAGTTTGAACGCCTAAACTACTAAGTTTAAATCCGTCCAGCATAGTTAATATCATTGAAGTTGTCCTTGCAAGACACCAGAGGAATGAAAATATTCTGTAATGAAATAAAAGTTAAACAAGCGACAATGAAAATAATTGCGTGATAAAAATGAGATAAACTTATAATGCTTAATGTATTGAAAATTGGAATAGAGATTACAAGTTACAAAAGAAGATTAATAATTCAAAAAGAAATAATACAAAAGACCCACAAATTTTAGTCCTTTAGAGTATCTAGAGCGTCTAGAATTGCAAGATGATCACGTTCGTTTGAAAGAAGTTTTCCTAAATCTGGCAGGATGATAGGGGTTGGCACGCCTTAAACAAAGATTGTATGAATTCAGTTCATTATCGCCTTGAACTGCCTGTCTTGTCCCCCAAAAATTTGTTTAAGTACGGTATCGCGAGCCTTGACTTTGAAAGAGCGTTCATTCTACTTTACAGTGAGGGATTCGATTTTGTTTTTCCAAAATCTCATGATTTTCACGCATGGCAGCGGAATTGTTGTCAAAACTTTGGAAGATCTGTTGAGGTCAACTGCCTCTCTGCAAACATCCTTGATCTTTAGGTGAGATTTGTGGACTCGAAGGTGCAGGTCTTCTTGGGATTTGATGATCCATTTGAATGCCTCGTTTATTGGGTTTTTATATTGTATCGCCAATGAACTTTAAAATGTCTTCCTTAGTTTCATCTACCTCTTCATCATTTGGTTCTTTATTGTCATTGATAATCAAAAACTTGTCTTACCAGTGTCGTCAACAAGCAATGTTTTGTCTTTGACGTGTGGGTCATTAACAGGCTCATAGGAAGCATCTTTGAAAGCAACCTTTCAAGACTCTTGGTCACAGGTTTCTCGTCTTCTTCTTTGTCAGGTATAACAATGGTTAAGAGAAAGTGTGGGACGGAGATTTTGGTGGAGTGGAACCCTAGAGTGGTGTATTATTGGGAGGCGACAAGGGAGGGTCATCTCGCCTTAGTGTAGGTGGAGGTGGAGTTTGGATTTTCTAAGAGGAGTGGACGTTTGGATTTAGATTTTTGGGGTGAGGAGCTAGGCAATTTGGATGGTTGGGGTGAAAGAAGGAGTGCTACCAAAGGCATGACATTGATGGTCACATCCATTTTTGGTTTCTTTTCTTTGGGTGTGGATCCAAACACGCCATCTTGAATTTTTCTCTTCTTTACAGGAGGAATGGGTGGGGTGCTTCTTCATCTTCCTTGTCCTCCATCGCCTTGACCTTTCCAATTGTCTTCTGCCGTTTCTCCTCGTCTTTGATTTGGTGAAGGATGATTGTGCGATGTAGGGCCATGAGAATGCACAATCTCCCTCGAATAACAGTATAAGGGTAGCTCATTAATTCAAGGATGTCGTTGAGGCAAAGCTTTTCAATTGTTGATGGGAAAGCATTGCTCTGGGTGGACCACTTATCCAAGGTTGGATATAGTCGCATATGATGGCCCTTCGCTTCTTTTTTATGCCATAAGATTCTTTAACCCAGTTTAATCGCGTCTGATATTTGATAACACGAAGTGGCTCTTCTTCTACCATGATTTTGTGCGTACAATAGGATGGATTAATTCATTGAATATCCGCCAAGGTCCATCCTATCTCTTTAGTGTGTCGTTTTAGCACCTTCACTAATGTCTTCTCTTCTATGACATTCAAGTGCGTAGAGAGAATGATGGACAGGGTGTCATTCTTCCCCACATGTGGATAATTTAGGTGTAGTGGTAAAAGCTTGAGCTCTAACTTTGGTAGTTCTTCAATGGATGGTTTTATTTTTCTTAAACTTTTTTTTTTTTTTGCAGGGCCAAGGATTCATAGTTCTTTACGTCAAACACGATGTTCACCTTTTCTATTTTGCGGTCAATGGAAAACATAAAATCACAAATGCTTTAATAGAACAACTCTTCAATTGTTTCTTACTCGCAATAATTCCAGCCAAAGGATCCAAATTCGTTATAGTGCTTAGCGTCAGGGTATTTCAGAGTCTTCAAAACATTAATTTTAACTTCTGGGTATTTTGGCACGTTATAAATGTTGAATTGAACTTCTTGATCACTGACCCTCATGGTCAATTCCCCTTTGTGGACATCTAAGAGGGCATGGCCAATAGACACAAATGGCCACCCCAAAATGATAAAAACCTCCAAATCAGCTTCATAATCTAGAATGATGAAGTTTGTGGGAAAATTATTTGTCTACTTGTACTAAAACGTCTTCAATTTTTCCTTGAGGATGCACAATAGATCTGTCTGCCAACTGTAGTGATACGTTGTAGGCATTGTCAAGCCAATTCCCAATTTCTTAAAAACAAAAAGAGACAAACTTAATACTGGCTCCAAGGTAGCATAATGCACGACCAAGTTATATTCCACCAATCGAACAAGGGATAGTGAATCTTCCTAGGCCTCGCATCTTCTAAGCCCTTTATTAATAATTTCACTTGTCTCTCGCATTGAGGCCACTATTTCAAACTCATTATGCCTTCTCTTCTTTGATAGTATGTCCTTTAGAAACATGACACACGACGACATCTGCTCTAACACCTCGCAGTGCAATATTTATATGCAATTATTTGAGCACATCAAGAAAGCATTTAAACTATTTCTCGTCGCCTTTCTTCTTCAAGCGACTAGGAAGAGGAGAAGGAGGCAAGGGATCAGAGGATAAAGCTAGCTTAGACGTTTCTCTTAGGTAGATGAAGAAGGCAGCCCACCCATTCTACCTATCAAGAAAATGAAAGTCCAAGATGGCACATCTGGCTCCAAACCTAAAGAAAAGAAGCCAAAGAGAGATACGACAATTGATGCCAAATCCTAAGCCATACTCCCCCCCCCCACCTACGAAGCCACCTAAATCACCCAGCTTCTCACCCCACAAATCCAAATCCGAAGCGCCCCTCATCTTCCAAAAATCCAAACTCCACCTCCACCTGCACAAAGGCGAGATTACCATCCCTTGTCACTTACAAATGTCAACCCAAGGTTTCACTCCATCTCAAACATCCACCCTACCATCCGAGGACCTTAATCATCATTTACCTAATCAAAGGGATGAAGAAAATAAGTTCTTTGATCCATTGCATGATCTCCCTCGTGATCCTCCTCCACCCCCTTCCATTATTGATATACCAGAAGAGGAGGAAGACGAAAGTTTGCGACCAAAAGCCTTAAAAAGGTCGCCTTGCAAGGATGCATCCAAGGAACTTGTTCATGACCCACACCTCAAAGGGAAGTCTGCACTTATTGACGATGCTTGTGAGACATGTTCCCACTTGACTCAAAGATCTTGAAGTACCAACTGACGATGCGACAAGCAAAACAATGGAAGATGTGCTTGAGGTAATTGGCTATACAGTCTAGAAACCAATGAAAGAGGTATTTGATGCGATCTTTAAAGCCCAAGAGGATCTGTACAAATGCACATATGAATCTCACCTGAAGATAAAGGATGTTTGACGTGAGGTGGTTGATCTCTACCATACTTTCCTAATTTTTTATAACAATTCCAAAGAACTACAAACAACACAAGAAATTTTAGAGGAACCCCTTTCAGACAAACATGACCATCTCGTCGTCCTTGGCAGTTTAGGCGTGCAAAATGACTAAAATTTGGGGGTGTCCTTTACCATTTCTTTTGTTTATAATTATTATATAGCTTTTGTAACTTGTAAACTCAATTCTTCTTTTTAATGTGAAGTGTTACAAGTTCATCTCATTTTTATCTCACCCTTACTTTTATTGTCCCTTCTTTCACATTTATGAGTTCAAAAGTTTTTCTTTCTTTTTATGCCTCGCAAGGATGGCTTCAATGATATAAACTATGCTAGATTGATTATAACTTAGTACTTTAGGCGATCAAACTTTTGTCAAGGAACCCGCCTTAGGAAACATTTCTAGAATTCTACTAGGTGAGCAAGCTTCAACTCAAACCGTTTGTAAATTTTTCTAAGTTCATCTTATTACTAAGAAATGAGGACCTAGTTGCACTCTTAAATTTTGGGGTGAATGATGTTTGAGAAAAAAACGTTAAAAAAAAAAACAATCTTCCATATCATTTCAATATCATTCCAACAATACAAAAAACTAATGTATTCTTTTTCACGATTCTTTAAAACTCTAATGTTGTCGCATCCCAACCAAAAATAAGGACCATAGCTTCAACTTTGAAAATTAAAGTAAATAAGCGACAATAAGAGTTTAATTTTGAATAGGAATGGATTCATAGAATACCAATGCTTTCTCGATCAATGCCTTATATATAATTTAATAAAAAGATTGAAATTACTAAGTTTGTTTTTTTAACAAAAGCACATTTCTAAAAATGAAAAGTTTTTTTTCAACAAAAGCGCATTTCTAAAAATGAAAAATAAAATCTTCTAGAAGTTAACAAGAGTATTTCTTAGATTTAAACTTGTCGCATTTAGAAACCAAAAATATTTTCATAAGTAGATAGTCCACGACCAATGAATGAATACCAAAGATATTAGTGAGAATTACGAAGCATGATGAAAAGTTTACTAATCGCATCAAGAGAATTGAAATCCTTACCTTAACCATTGAGTTATGCTTGAGTACAAGTTATTATAGAGTTTATGTAGAATAATGAAGTGATATTGCGATAGAAGTGGGATAACGTGTATTAAATCATGCAGAAATAAAAACTATGCTATTTATGAGCTGCAAAAGATAAAATGCCTGTTTATCACGATTTTTCTTATCTTAACGCAGGATTTTAGCAAAAATAAGAGACAAGTGAAATAAAGAAGAAATCATAGGCAACTAATACTTTGTATCCACCAACTAGGCGATGAACGAAAAGATACTAGGAGATATGAATCGCTAGAAGACAAACAAGTTTGTGAGATTGTAAGCAAAAGAACCACGCGACATTCAGAATGACTCAAATCGGAAGAAGAGGCAGTATTGCAGTGGTCAAGAATTCATAATAATTTATGGAGATGAAGAGACATGTTCAATCACGCCAAGCAAATGCGTATAAAAATATAGTTCATTCTTCATTTTCATGTGTGTGATACCGTGCGATAAAGTGAAAGAACTTCCATTGTCATCCCTAAACTTTCTTCTCTATATCTTTAGGTGAAAACTTAGAGTGAGAGTTGTACGGGAAATACCATATCACATTCCTCTGATTCTGTGTTATTGACTCCAATGAAGCTAAAGAATGCAAGAGATTGCATTCCATAGCTCGACACATTTCTATTTCATGTCATTCGTAGTTTGAACTTCATGGCGAGAGGCCTACGACTTTTGTTATCAATACAATATCATTTCAATTTCATTCTCTCATTACTTTACTTTTCACATACTTTAGTTCTCTAACCCATGAATGAAACAATAATTATTTTAGTTGCTTGAAGAGTCGGGAAGTTCATAATGTCTAGTTTGTTTAATCAGAACTATATTTAACGCCTAATTCTATTCGAGAGAATAAATTAAGTATTGATAGTTAACTACTCGAGAGAGCAAGTAACTTAGACTTCCGTAAACAAGCGTATAAAAAGTTTTAGAAATAAAAAAAACTCTATTCATTTCTCTTTATCATACATTACAGAATGCGAGTGTATGTGGCATAAGGCTCCGAGAGGCTGCTTGCCTTAATTAAAGGATGAAACATGAACAATGTGACCTAAAAGATTTAGATATGAACTATTTAACTATTTCAGTATTTGCATCCCGAAAGGAGAGCAAGTGTCCAAATAGCACTAAGATTGCCAGCCTTAACTAGGAATTAATTAAATAATTCGTATCGCCTCAAGGAATTACATCTTCTCTATGTATCACATAGTTGTATAGTGAGCTTTCCTTTGATACTTTCCGTGTTTAAGCAGAGTTTTTCAACATCATCCTCCACAACCATATCCTCTTTCACTTCACACCAATAGTGTACATAATAATAGTAGTTAGATATTTGATACTATACCAAATACTATATAGATACTGCATGACTCGTTGATAGGCGTTATGATCCAGTACTACTTAGAAATCCATGCGTTCGACCTTCGCTTACCCAGGAAACTTTTCTTTTCGGTTATATTTGGTCAAGAGATAGGAAAACTTGTACCCAACACGATATATCATTAAAATTAAGCAACAGAATAATATTAACATCTGCTTCTTCTTTCGCATAAACTTAGTCTCGTCGCCTACCTTAGTCGTATACTTAGAAATTTAATGTTAAATCCACGATAGGACAAAACATGTTTGACAATCAAACAAGCAATGCTACTAATCTAGCGATTGGACCAGTGCTTGGGCAAATAGTTGAAAAGAAAGCACATTTGAGATATTGTGCATGTACAACTTTGAACCCTACTCAAGTCAATTACACAATGATGGAAAAGAAGTTTCTTGCTATCAATTTTGCTTTATATAGATTTAGAAACTATGTTTTAGGTTCTCCAATAACTATCTTTAGACATTTCTGAATCTTCCTATTAATTCAAGATTTTGATCATCCAACAATTATATATACTTGGTGGCAAAGAAAGAATCCAAATCGAGGCTTTTATGGTTGGTTCTTATTCTACAAGAATTCAACCTAACAATCATAAAAAAAGGAGCCAACAACTTCGTAGGAAATCATCTAAAGTAGGATTGTTCAAAAAGAGGAAGAAATTCCTTTGATGAAAGAAGACTTCCCAGATGAGGACCTTTTCCAAGTTGATGACCCACTCCAATGGTATGCAGATGTAACACCCTCATCTGCGATTCCCTTCTTAACAAAGCAAGCGAGGATGTAAGTTAGGCAAAATTAAACTTACTTAAACTTGCTAAAATTTGCTTAATGAATAAGTGTGATGCATTCAAATAAATACAAAGCAATGCTACGGAACCTTAAACTTTATTTTCTTATTACAACACCTAGCTCAAAAATACAGTTTTCATAGCCGACATCGTCAATTACTTGGTAACGGGAGAACTTCCTTGTTAACTTCAATAATGTAGATTTTGTAGTGATGCTAAATATTAATTTTTGGAACCACCGCGCTTGTGGAAATATTGTTCTAATCAAATTATTAGAAGGTGTGTTCCCGAACAAGAGCATGAATCCATCTTGTTTTTTGTCATGAATTAGCATGTGTAGGCCATTTTAGTCCCAATAGAACCGTTAGGATTCTAGATACTGGGTTGTTTTGAAACACTTTAGAAAATCATTTGTCAAGTGTCAAAAAATCAGTTCACTATCTATAAACAACGAAATGCCATTACAATTCATCTTAATATGCAAAAAAAATTTATGATTGGGGGTATGGATTTCATGAGACCATTTTCTTTCTCGTGTGGGTATTTGTATATTCTTCTTATGGTCGATTATGTTTCAAAGTGGACAGATGCAATCGCCACTAAGACTAATTGTGTTTCTACTTCTTTCAAGATTTTTAGTCTCTAATATTTTATCTAGATTTGGAATATCGTAACCAATCATTAGAGACCAAGGGACACACTTTTGTAGTCGCATGGTAGAATATTTGATGAGAAAGTATGGTGTCCAACACTAAATCTACACTCCTTATCATCCTCAAACCAACAACCAAGTTGAGATTTCTAATAGTGAAGTGAAAAGCATCCTTAAGAAGACCTTCAACCCAAGGAGAAAAGATTGGAGTCTTCATGTAATACCCGATCTTTGTATTTCAAGTTGTTTGTTGTAAAACTAATAAAATAATGAAATGATATTTTAGTAATTTTGTTAAAACAAATTTGGCAAAAGGGTAATTTGGTAATTTTTGTAAAAAAAGAAAAAGAAAAAGAAAAAAGAAATTATTTTGAAATTATTTATAAATTTATTTATTTATTTATGATTATTATTATATTTAAAGTGAAATATTTTATTCATCACTTATTTAAAATAATAAAAAGAAATTATATTTAAAGGGATAAAGGATTGAAAAGGAAAATTGAAGTTTGTTATTCCAAGTGGATGAAGAAAATGTGGACTTTGTCTTTAAATCATGTAAAGTGGCTGAATTGAAGAGGAAGAAGAGAAAAAAAAATAAAAGGAGAACCCAGAGAGTAAGGCTGTAATTTTTCTTGGCAATTTTGACATGAACACAATGAGAAAAAGAGAGAAATTGAGCTTCAATTCTAAATCAATTTGAGTGAAATTTGTGTTTAAAGTGTTTAGGAAAGGGAGAGGAAGCTTAATTTGAAGAAATTTGGGCGAGAGAGCCAATAAATTGAAGAAAAAACTCCACGGAGCTGAAAAATTTACAGTTTTGAGCAATTGGAGTTGTTGAAGAAATTGAAGAGGTTAGAGTTAAATTGGAGCTTTAAAATTAGTGGTAAGCTCAATAAGAAGTCCCTCTTTGATTTCGTAACAATTAATGTTATTAATTTCAAATGGAAGTGGTGAATTTGAAGTTTGAAAATTGTAGAAAATCTCGCCGAAAAAAAAAAAGCAACTAAATTTTCAGCTTGAATTCTCGTGGATTGAGAGCAAATTGGACGGCCAAACCTTGAGGTAATGATGTTTAAGTTATGGGTAATTGATCGGTAATAGTTAGAACGTCCAATTTTTGCTAGAAAAAGAGAATTTTATCGTTGGAGTGTCGTCGAAGTTGTGGTCGGAAACAGGGCAAAATTTGGATATTTTTCCAAGGTTGAAGATGATACTTTTAGGTTGTCTGTCATTAAAAGTTCGTCATTAAAAGCTTACTATCATTGCTTGTCCATCATTAAAACCAGAAGGCAAAATGGTTATTTTCCTTTGCTCGATTAGGATAATTATCGTTAAATGTCCATTTTATCCTTGATTAAGGAGCAAATTAAGGGGTTTTTAAGGAATTTAACCAGAAAACAGGTTTTGTTATCGGCTCGGTTTAATCCGTCGATTTTGGACAATTTTCAGGAAATTTGACGACAAGAGTAGTTTACGAACCGAGAATGTTCCATCAAGTTTGTGAGTGACTTATAATTTTAAATTATGATTTTAAAGCATGTATAGTATGAATTTCTTCAAAGTATTCTCGAGTTTACACGTTTTACTTATAATTTGTGAGTGACTTATAATTTTGGAATGTTTGTGATTTCTTCGTGCCAAAGATGTGTTATTTAACTATTAAATACATGAGTTATGATTTTACATATGTTAGTAAGCATGATTTGATGTGTTTAAAAACCGAAGATATTTTTATGTTTTACGAAATTTCAGTAAATTATGATTTAAGCATGCTTTAGTATTTCTAAATGAAATTCTAGTTTGATTTGAATGATCTAAGTATTATAAGTATTTCTTAATGAATACTTAAGCCAAAGGTATTTAAGAACTATTTCAATGATTTATGAGAATTTCAGTACAAGCATGTGTATTCATCATTGATCCTGAGGATAGTATACTAAGTGTGCACACTAGAGTATTTCGCTGTCATGAGTGCTGGATACAACCCACTATGGCAAAGACGTTGTGAGCGGAGGCTCCGCTACAACGTAGATAGCACTGTCGTGAGTGTTGAGCTTGCTCTACTACGACAAAGACGTTGGTGATGTTGGTCCCACTGCAATGTAGATTTCGCTATCGTTAGTGCTGGATTCGTCCCATTATGACAAAGATGTTGTAGATGCTCGCCCCACTATAACGTAGTATTGTTGTCGTGAGTGCTGAGCTAGCTCCACCATGGCAAAGACGCTGTTGGTACTGATCCCACCACAACGTAGTTATCACTGTTGTTATTGTTGAGATGACTCCACTACAACAAAGACGTTGGGAGTGCTGGATTTTTCCCACTACACCGTAATTAGAGGATTACACACGGGCTGTTAAAGTTTTCAATTACTTATGACTTGTTAAAGTTTTAAGTTACAGATGGCTTTGTAAAATTTTTCAGTTACATATTACTTGTTAAAGTTTATTATTTGCAAAAGAATACAGTTAAGCATGGCTTCATTAAAGATTTGGAAATACAATGCTTTACAAAGTTTTTTATTTGTTTCAGCAGCATGAAATCTATGTATTTCTATAAGCATGTGAATCTAAAGTATGTTATCTAAAGTATTTCCAAGTTTATGAATTATTTCTAAAGTATGTTGTTTATAAATTGCCACTCACTGGACGTTAGCTCATTCTTTCAAATGTTTTCCGACTTTTCAAGTAGAGATCATGATTTATCGAGTCTGACCTATCGTTGCCTGTCTGCTGTCAAAGTTTGAGTTTTGATTAGGTCATAATCATGATTCTTTATATGCATATTTTGGTATGTAAAATATTATAACGAGTGTGTTGGGTGGTATGGGACACCTGTGAGACCAGTTATGTATGTAAATTTTAATTTACATGTTATCAGTTATTTCCGCTGCATGTTTCTCGAAGTAAGATAAGTAAGTAAGCTTTTAGTGAGTGCCATTAAGTAAGGAACATTACTTACTTGTTTCACGCCACCTCTTAGGCTAAGAGTAGAGGGTCTAGGAGAGGGTGTCACACTTCATCTAAATGACATCTTGTGGTCATACTGCATGGCCTTCAAAACTCAAATTGGCACGACCCTGTTGAAGCTTGTTTACGATAAGTCATGTCATCTTCCGCTCAAAATATAACACAAGGCATATTGGGCGCTCAAGCGATGCAACATGTCTCTACAAAAAGCCGATGAACAAAGAATGTTGGATCTTCAAGAACTTGACGAATTGAGATTAGATGCTTACAAAAGCTTTAGGATTTACGAATAGGAAATTAAACTTTTCCACTATCGTAAGCTTCTTAGAGAGAACCTTAAAGTGGGGCAAAAGGTTCTCCTTTTCAATTTCACGACAAAACGTATGCTCATTAAGTTTAAACCAAAAAGGTTAGGTCTTTTTGGTGCAGTGGACATTAAGAGTTTAGACACGAGAAAATATTTTAAAGTTAATGGACATACACTCAAAATGTACAATGAACGGGAGATCGATGCTAATTTTCAAATATGACCTTATTTCTCTCCTCTTACATTTAGAGTCTAAGAACAAAGCACGGTTGAGCAACCGAACTTTAAAATTTGCGCTTCCTAAAGACAGCCATACGTCAAATTTATCGCTTTCCTAGTTTTATTGTTTTTTTTTTTTTTTTTGGCATTTTCTTTACTTTTTACTTTCAAGAACCTTTTACCTTTCTAGTTTTTTCCAGCTTGCAAAATAAATTGAGAGAATTTTGAACATTATTTTATTTACAAGAAATACATGAAAAAGTAAATTGAATCTCTCAAATGGTAAGACGAGCTCAAGGGGAGTTTTCTCTTCCCTTTATTTTGTTTTCGTGATTTAAAACTTATGATTTCAGGACAGAGCATGCTTCTAAAGTTGGGGGCGGTTAGGTTTATCTTGTTTGCATTACTTGCTTGCAATATATTTGAAGCATTTTTGCAAAATTAAAAAAAAATGTTTTACATATGAAAGAAAATACCGACTACACTGATCATAGGAATACCAGTTACAGTACCTATTATCCAAAGAGGAATCCTTCCAGTAGTCTAGACAATTTGTCCCACTTCCCTTCCCATTTCATCAAGTGGTTGTGCTATAAACAAAAACAGTCATAGATAATTATGAGATGACATCCTTCTGAATGGGATAAGCTAATTCGTACTATTATTTATTAGTTTCTTTTATTTAATTGAAGAAATAATTGGAAAATAAAACAGCAAGTACAAAAACTGATACGATTCAATTTTACATTTTATTCGTTCGGATTTGATTGTGTCATAACTCTATAATTTGGATTAGGTTTATCGTTGGATGAACTGCATTGTTGATATTGACCCTAAAAAAGAAACAGTAGGTACAACTAGTCCGTGAACAGCTAACCATCGTAAAAATAGGATAAGTTTTATAGATAGTCATTTAGTCCTCCTAAAAAGATCTACTAAATTCATTAAGTTGTTCCAAACAATCAAAATGCCGAGTTATTAATTGAGTATTTGTTTTATATTTTATACATTCACATCTGGATAACCCTTGAGCATTTAAGCTTGAGTTTTTTTGTTTTAATAATGTTTGAATGCAAGTATGAGAAACTTGTTTGATTTCAGTGACTGGATATATAATTGAGAAAGAAAAAGTTGAATGAATGTTCTCTTTTGTTTCTTGGTGCTTTGCATGATTTTAAGTAGGAGCACTCACAATTTTGAGACCATTTTAAAAAAGTTTCTCTTATCATCTCGTGCATTTTTGAATTCTTCGCCAAGTCATATTGAACCTTTGATCCTTTTGAAAGGTAGTAGAACTTAATTTTTTTTGTTGTCACCTCGAAATGTCGATTATTTCCATCTTATCTATTAGGTAAATCTTAGAATGGAGAAAAGCGAAATCAAATAAAAGAAATGGAAGCAAAGCAAAAGCTATCTACCAAAAGAAAGAAAAAGAAACAAATACAAAAGAAATAAAAGAGTGGCAAGAGCAAAGCAATTGCTTGCTTAGAAAAAGGTGAGGCTTTAGCAAATTAAAAAAATAAAAAAGAAAGAAACAAAAGCTCAATGAAAAAGAAAAAAAAAAGAGTGAATTGCACGTGTAGGTTTGAGGGCTAGTCACCTCACCCATGAGAAGTAAGACTTGCCCAGTGTTAATGTGGTATGAACTCCTACGAGACAACTTCCTTACTTCATTAGTAAAACAAGGACATCTTTATGTCTAGCATTTCCTTGTTAACTTTATGACTTATTCAAGGGCTTCGAATATAGGGAGAAATTCTTCCTAAATCACAATGGCAAAACAAATTGTACTAACCCTTTTAAGCATGCTTAGTGAGTCAAAATTACGAGGCCCTGCATCCATCTATGCATGATTTTACTTGAACAAAACTGTTTTAAAATGATTCTCAATTGAGTGTTTTCTTCTTAGAATATTCAAATGATTTCAAGCTTATGCGTAGAAGAGTTGTTAAAACTTGAGTTTGGTACTTCGCAACTTTTGAGAACATTATCGTACTATGCTTGTGATTGATTTTAATTTTTTGTAAATGATGCATGACTTTCATTACTTGATGCTTTATTGTATGTTACATATTTTCTTTTCCTTGCTCGGGACTAGCAAACGCTGAAGTTGGGGATCTATGATAGCTCCGTAAATGAGCTAGATTTTCTAGGTTAAAACTCTTGAGATAGCAATACTTATACATTAACTTTCTTATTTTGTAGGAAATTATGATCTCGAGGAGGAGCGAAAGAGTTTAATGCAAAATAAAAACAACTCAACTTCGAGCGAAACGAGCCAAAAGATGAAGCAGTGGCATTTTCGTAATTGTTGCACCTCAGCGCCGCCACGCTGAAGCACGGTGCTGAAAGGCAGTAGCCTGCCTAATGGAGCGGCATTGCTATGCCTATTTTAGAGTCACAACACTATGAACTATCGACTTCCGTCAGGTGCACGCGCTATGTGCCTTCCCCTTAACTGACTTAACATGGCTATTTAAGCCATTTTTCACTAGTATTTTCTTTTACTTTCACTTCATTTTTCAAATTTACCAAAAGAAATTGGCTAGTTCTCTTAAAATTCTCTTTCAATTCTTTAAAGAAATTTCTCCTTTGTTTGAATTTCTTCTTGAAACTACTTTGGAAACACTGAAGAACTAAGGTACTTTCATTGGGAATGAAAATTGTACTTTTTTTAGAATCGTGTCTAATTTGCTTTCTAATTTCAATCTTTACTTGAATTCCAATATTGCGTTTGTATGAGCTATTGTTTGGAGGGTTTGATCACCCATGATTGCATGAATTTACTTTAATCCTTAATGGCGCAAAGCAAGATTTTTGAAGCAAAGTTATTTGAGAATGGTTGAATTGATCTGAAACATGTCTTTTCATTTTGATATTTACTTTAATGTTCAATTAGAATTCAATGAATAAATTATTCTCAAGATAGAGGTATTTCTTACTTTTGAATGTCACGACATTGAAACCTAGAAACTTAATGCAAACTCTAAAGAATTCATGAAAACCGCTAAGATGAAAATGTTCTCTTTGATTGTAGTACGAATTTAGATTTGATTCTTGTTCATTATCCAAGGTTAATTAGTTTTCAAGAACTTATTAGTTGTAAAATAAAATTTATTGCAATTAATTTATTTGTTCCATGAAGGAAAGAAGACTAGTGTAACATCCCAAACCTTTTTAAGGTAAATTGTAATTTTATATTATTATTTATCTTATTAATTTTGGTAAAGTTATATTTTTGGGTTATTTTTGGAAAGGATAAAATAATGAAGGTTATAATAATATTGGTTACATTATTATCTTTATTTTATTTAATGCATTGGGAATAGTGCAACCTCTCCAACCTTCCTCTCCATCTTCACCATCAATCCCTAGCCGCCGCCGTCGTCCTAGCCGCGCCGTCGTCGCCATCTCCACGACCGGACAGCTCTGCCACACTACGCGCAGCCAACCACGAAGCCCAATCGTGCGCCGCCAGACCGAGTCGTCCAGCCAACGCCGCTCGCGCACGCCTCTCCGCTCGAGCCCAGCTGCGCCGATCGTCATCACCAGCCGCAAGCCCCACTCATGCCAGATCTCCCATCCCGCGCGCCCAGTCGCTCCGCATAGCCCAGATCTCCACCCGAGCCGAGCTGCCCTCGCGCCAGATCTGTCCAGCGAGCAGCCGCGCCTCACGTCGAGTTCTGTCGCAGCCGAACGCTCAACTCCGTCCGCTTCGCCGCGCCTCACGTCGAGTTCTGTCGCAAGCCGCGCCCAGCTCCGTCCGCTTTGCCGCGCCTCACGCCAAGCCGCTCCGCGCCGGATCTACATCTTCTCCGTTCGTCCGTTCGCGCCTAGCCGCTCCTTGCCCGGATCCGCAAGCCTCGTCACAACCGTGCGTCGCGCCACTTTGGAACCGCACGTGCCAGATCCGCTTTCTTCCGAGCCGAGCTGTGTTCTGGCATTTTTTCCTGTCTCCGCTGCCTTCGCTCGTTTGTGGTTGTTGGTGAGTTTAGGTTTGGTTTATGAAGGATTAGAATTAATATTTCTTTTGGAAAAGGGTTGTTAATCGATGTTCGTATGTTTAGGGTCGATTGGAGGCTAGTTCGAGTAAGGGAAACTCTAAAACTTGAGGTAAGGAATACTTCTACTGAGTCCATGTTTATGGCAATTAAGGGCTAGAAGATGATTATGATGTCCGTACTATGGTTTTAGTTTTGGATTCTTGTATATCTGTGGTTTGGAATATGCATGACCT
>JBBPDJ010000003.1:7140307-7158861 GCA_037974625.1 Cucumis cinereus
CTGGGCGTTTTAGCTCATTCTTTCAAATTGTTTTCCCACTTTCTAGGTAGAGATCGTGATCCCAGAGCCTGACCTACAACAGACTGTCTGCTACTCGAGAAATTCTAGTACTATTGTACGTTAGTAGTAAATCATGCATTTACTGTTATAACAAATTTTGGTACAGTGAGATGGGTTGTATAAATAATATGGGTTGCACTATATATAAGATATTTGTTTAGTTTCCGCCGTATGAGTTAAGTTTATTCCGCACTTTCTTTTAGTTATTAGCATTGTTTAAGTCAAAGTTAAGTTAAGATAGTCAGTGAGGATCGTCAAGGTAAGGACGAGATTCGTTGGCTTCACGCCGTCTCCTAAGCTAGGGTTAGAGGGTCTGGGAGAGGGTGTGACATACTACGAGTACACCACCACATCTTTCATAGCACATACACAATCAAACAAGATTTTTGCACCCTTGTCGGGCTTCTACTGATTGAATTCTTATTTTTTTTTTATTTTGTAGGGCTACAATTGAAGATGTATTGAAACTCAACCAAAGAGTATTTCAAACAATTTATTAGTGAGGGCTCATCGCCTTAACTTATACTTGTCTCTAAGATTGAGTGTACGTTTCGACACAGGAACATAAGAAATAGAGAAAGAAGATTGAGAAACCTCATTGATTAGTTTGAGCGTATGGAACAAAACAAAAATAATTAAGATTAGAGAAATTTAAATATCAACGCTCCAATAATGGCAGACAACAGAGTTCCATCAAATAATGAGCATAATAAAGTAAGGGAACTAGAGAATTCGATACTCATGGCTCATGACATAAACAAACCCATTAGAAATTATGCTTCTCCAAATTTATATTATTTTGCTCAATACATAATGCGACCAACTTTTGCAGAAGCCCAATTTGAAATGAAGCCAATTATGCTTCAAATTATTCAAATTGCGGACCAATTTGGGGAATTTCTTGGAGAAGATCCACATGAGCCTCTGAAGATTTTTCTTGAAATCTACCGTACTTTTCTTTTTCAAATATGACTTAGAATAAAATCATACTCACACTATTTCCATTTACTTTAATAGAAGATGCCAAAAAAGAAGCGCATAGATTGGATGCAGAAACATGTCACTACTTGGAATCAGATGGTAGAAAAGTTCATGATGAGATATTTTCTACCAACTGAGAATGTGAAGAGAAGAAGAGACATTGCAAATTTTGAACAGAAAGATTGTGAAACATTGAGTGATGCGTTAAATAGATTTAAAAGGTTAGTCAGGAACTGCCAACATAATGACATTTCTAAATGCATATAAATGGAGATTTTCTACAATCGAATTAATAAAAGTTCTCAACAACCAGTTGATGCGACAACAGCTGGAATCGAGGATAAATGGATAAAACTTATACTGAGGCAAAGGATATTTTGGATAAATTTTTTGGATACATAAATGTTTTGGATAAAACTTATACAGAGGCAAATGTCTTACAATTCCTTGTGAACTTGCAAATAAAGAATTATATCAAAGAACTTCAATGTAAATTAAATTCCATAACTTTTATAATCATCTAATTATGTTGTTACATATGGTTCAATCTAATTTGTTGCAATCTTGATGTAACAATAATATACACAAACACTAAACGCCACATAAATGTAAACCTATTCTGGAAATCTGGCAGTTCTATGTCCTATTATGTTACAGTAGACTGTCAAGTAAAGTTAAATGCTCTTGATATTTGCTTGCATAATGGGCATGGAGAAAATTCTAAAATAACCAAATCATCTAATATCTTCATATTCTTCATCATAGATTATGGTTTGATCATGGGGAAGAGATAAAAAGGAGAGAAGGGTGCTATTTGGGGAGCAATATTTCAGGAAAGTCATTGAACTTTCAGAACATATAAAATTGTTTTAAAATCTTTGATGTCTATCCTCGTTTCTTCCTTTATCAAACACCTTATATAAGGTAATTACATGATATCATACTACATATTCAAACGAAGAGATAGATGAACAAGAACTCGCAATGCTCAAGGTTTTAGTTAAAAGCAAAAGCTATAAGCATACTTGATAGTGTAAAGGTCATCTCAACTCATGGATGTCAAATCAAATAATCAAAAGGACTACAGATAAACAATAACTAGAGCTGCTCAAAATCTTAGAAGACTATAAGCATATTTGATAGTGTAAAAAACATTTCATGAAGAAGCATACCTACGTTCATTGGATTTACTCTTCATCTCAGACTCCTTTAGCTTTTTTAGCCAAAACGACTCTGAAACAAACAAACAAAAAGAAAAGAATTCGGTAATTAAGCCAGTGCTTGATTCGCCCACATCTTTGGCTTTGACTTCTACTGCCCTTGAAACCTATCCCGCGCCACGACTTACTTATACTCACGAAGTTCAAAATGAAAGGCTTGCTTGTTCTGCTGTGTCAAAGAAATTGCTTGCACCAACGAGAGATTGAAGTACACTTGCAAGATTCTCTGAAGTGCATCATTCTTCTCCTCTGTCACTCAGACTCTTCCTCTGACTCGAGATCATGGCTCCTTCGTCTCTTCCATTTTGGTCTGACTTTGAAAGATGATTTAATTTGATACATTAAGAAATTAAACATCAAGAAATAAAAACCTGGAAATCTGGAAAAAGAATGAACAACGACGAAGAAAGTAAGAACAATGAGAAATGGAGCTATGGAGACAAGATGTGAGACGATCGAAAGAAGAAAATGAGGGTTTTTTAGCATTTGTGGGTGTTTTCGAGCGTTGTGGGTTGTCGAGCTTCGTGGGTTCTTCATGGGTTGTCGAATATTTAGGGTTTATGAAGAAACACGCGGACGGAAGAAAGGGAGAACAGAAGAAACACACAGTCGTCGTGGGTTTCTTTTTTTGCGAAGGAATGGAAGAACAGAGAAGAAATGCGGGCGAAATTTTCTTGAGAAAACACAGGTGAAAAGGGGAAGAAATGGGGGTTTTGCGCGAAAGTGAAGAGGGTGAAATGTTTTTAGAAGACATGCGGATATATGGGCACCTTTTTTTTTTAATTCACATACTTGACGGGTAAATTTCGTCAAGTAAAATTAAATTATACTTGACAGTTAAAATCCATCAAGTATGTTAAAGGAATTCAAAAAAATTCTTCATTTTTCCTCCTTTTATTTATTCTTGACGGTTTTTAACATTACTTGACGGTTTTTATAAAACCGTCAAGTAATGTAAAATAAAAAGTGTCAAGTAAAGTCAATTTTGTAGTAGTGAAATCTATACTCACCACCTCGATCTGATCGAAGTGTATTTATAGTTTTACCTTACTAGTTCTCAACCTCTACCTTATACTCCTTGAACTTTTCAAGGGCGTTGGACTCATGATGCATTGGTAAACATAACCATATCTCGAATAATCATCTATAAAACTGATAAAGTATTTGTACCCTCATCGTGTTTTGACATTCATTGGTCCACAGAGGTCGGTATGCACGAGTTATAAGGGTTCTTTGGCTCTAAGACCTTTTCTAGTAAAAGATCTCTTTGTCATTTTTCTTTCAAGAAAAGACTCACAAGGCGGTAAAGAGTTATCTTCTAACTGTTTTAGATAACCACTCAGAACTAATTTCCCAATCCTATTGAGATTTATGTGGTTTAATCTCAAGTGCCAAACATATGTGTTAGAAGAAACCTTTTGTCGTTTCTTTTGAGTTTTAGCTATTTTAAACATATCTGTATTTAAAATAGTTTTTCACTCAATTGGTATTAAAACATAAAAGTTATTTTGCAATTTTGTAGAGCAAATGTCAATACCTTTTTTTGTAATGAACGCTTCATCAACAGAAAAAGACATTAAATAACCAGTTTCTAGCAAACAATTTAGTGAAATCAAATTTCTTTTAAAATTATATAATAATATATATCTTTCACTTGTTAAGAATAGCTCAATATCTCCCCACAACCATAGCTAAGATAACTTATTTGGATCCAACTCTTAGATTCGTTTCACCAGTTGGAGTTGTGGCCATGAACATATTCCTAGTATAGAGTGCAAACATGATGAGTGACTCCTGAATCTAATATCCAAGTAGAATCATCATTCTCCACTAAACACATTTCTGAGACAAATAAATCATATTTACTGTCTTTTACATATTTTCTCTTCGCTTGGCAGTCTTCTTTGTTTGTTGTTGTTGTTTTTTTTTTTTTTTTTTTGTGAACTTTTCCCAATAATTCTAACATAGGTTTTTGAAGACATTCCTCTTTTAAAACCATGTCCAAATCCACTGTTACTAGCATTGAATTTGACCTTTGATTTGTATGTCTATCATCGTTTGATTTATCAAAAGCTAATATTTGGAACATTGAAATAGACATGCTGAAAAAAATAAACAAATCCTATTTAGAGATAAATTCAATTAGGTTTTAGCAAAAGTAATAATGTACCCAACATTATATATTTGCAATGATATTTCAATCGTTTAGAATAACATCTACGAAGGGATAATCGATTATTCCTCCATTGAACCAAGACCTTCTTGACTAAATGCTATCTACAAACAATCAAAGAACTCTAATCAAACAAATGATTTAGCTTTTGCAACGATACTTCAGAAGTTGTAAAGCAACAGTCACCGAATGGTGATCAATTACTCCTCTCCTAAATTGAGACAATTTCAGCTAATTACTAATACTATGATAACTCTTATTCCTATAGTTCTTAGCTATTGTTGTTTGATCAAGGATTCCTTAACTAACTTAATTTATTCTATAAGTGTGACTACCATTTTCATATTCTAGAGATACTCTTCAATAGGCTACCCTTAAAAAAGAAAATTATTGATAATTAACCTAAGAAACCTTATCCATTACTGGAGTTTGCGTTGTTCCAACTTTTAGGATTAGGCCATCCGAAGGGATGGTCGTTCCATGATGATGCACAGGTGTATCATAGAAATCTCACGGTACAACCTCATAGAAGAGACCATAGGATATGCTGACACGTGTCCTCCCACTTACTATGAACATTTTTCATATTCACCCTTTTATTGATCCATAAAAACACTTTCCAAAAGGAGGTCGTAACCAGGACGACACGAAATGATTTTTCCTATTCACTCTAATCGAAGTTTTAGATCCTAGTCGCGTCACTCTAGTGCTTGCTGATGTCAGCTCTTGTCTTCCTCTGTGCGCAGTCAATTTTTTTTTTTGAATTCCACTTCGGTTTTTGCAATGCTGCAAACTTGCAATTTCTTGGCCTTTCGGTCATCCATTTTTTATGAAATTGGTGGTGTTTTTCTCAGAAAAACACCCTAAATCCAAATATGGAATAAAAGTTACAAGATTTACAACATAAAATGTCCAAAAATACAAAGACCTTTACAATTGATCACATCAAAAACTTATAAATCTACGGTCATTTTAGTTGTTTATATTAAATTGCAAACCAACATTCGGCTTTAGGATTCACGATCATTACCTAAAAAATAAAAACATTTGAAAGAATGAGTTGAAAGACTTAGTGAGTGACTAGCTTAAATAAAACAATCTTAGCTTAATAACTAATTGATTCCCAATTTTCTAAACATTCTTGTACTTAAAGATTGAATAAATCTTTCATTTACATTCTGCTTGTTACGTAATTATAAAAATCATCTAACTACGTCTTGGTAGAATTTAATCGATATAGACGACGATCATTTCAATGAGTTGGGTAGCGTTGCTATAGAATTTAATCGATGTTAATAATGTTAAACTGTCAATGGTATGGTAACTTCTCTGACCCTCATTGAAGTGAAAATCTAGGCATGTTATTGCAGAGTTTTATCGATGCTACAACAGACCCTCATGACAATAAGGTAACTTACTACAACGGTCCTTACAAAAGTGGGACTCTAAGCACGTGATAGCAAAATTAAATCAATGCTACAGTACCCTCACTAAAATAGGAAACTTACTACACTAGTTCTCACTGAAATGGGATTCTATACATGTGATAGCAGAATATAGTCGATGCTATAGTTCCCTCACTACAATGAGAAACTTACTATGTACACAAGAAACTATAACTATCCTTGGATGCTTAAGCTTGTCTCAAACTGTAACTATCTCTCGAAAGGCTTAGACTGATCTTATAATGTTTAGGGTATATGGTAGTGTAACAATGCTTGTCAAACTTACAATAAGCTTATAAGAAAACTACTTGCAAACTTACTTGGTTTAAAGTTTACTTTTAAGTGAAATCCGTTTACCAAATTTAAAACTTTTCTTCTACAAACGTGTTCCTTAGCTTCTTAACTAGCTTACCTAAAAAATTCAGATCAAAACTCTAAGTATTTCTCTGTCTGGATCCAAACCTTTGAATACTGCTTCCAGTTCTTTCGTAAAATGAACTTTTGAGGTTTTCTTCAGTAAGATTGAGTTGTTTATTTGATCTCAAGCATGTCTTCCTTTTAATATTTTGTTTAATTATCAATTAGATTTCAATTAATTAATCATTCTTGAGATAAAGGTTTTCCTTGCTCTTAAATGTCACAACATTGGAACCTAGAAACTTAATACAAACTTTAAAGGATTCGTGGAAACCGCTAAGATGAAAAGGATTTTATTTGAGCTTAGTATAAATTAGATTTGATTTTTTATTCATTAAAAAAGTGTAATTAGTTTTCTTGAACTAATTAGTTGTGGATTGAATTATATTGCAATGAATTTATATCTTCTATGAGGAAAAGAATGCTGGAATGATCCATTCCCACTTTAATTTAATTGAGAGAAGTCTATTTATTTTTGTGCCCTATTCTTCTAAAAATCCAAAAACATTTACTTGCTTTACTTTATTCTCTTGCGTTGTCACAACAAAACCCCCCTGTTATATGCTAGAATTCTTGTGTTTTTTATCCAAGATTTGCATACCTATACATTGATTCTCTTGGGTTCGACCCCGAACTTTCACTTTACTATTGTTTTTGCATATACAAGTTTAGGTTATAAATATCTTCTTTATGTTAATAATTGAGTGTTCTTTAACCTATTTGCATTTCTTAATTTTTTACGACACCCTCGTATTTTTCGCACTAACAACCTCGAAATAGAGTCAATGTACTTCAATTAAGTCTGGAAACTTATAGATCAACCAAATGGAATAAAAAACCAATTGATTGCAAATGGATATACAAAAAGAAAACGAGACGCTGCTGGAAAGGTACAAACCTATAAAGCAAGAATCATCGCAAAGAGTTTTACCCATAGAGAGGGAGTAGACTATGAAGAAACTTTTTCTCCTGTTGTTATGCTTAAGTTTTTCAGAATACTTTGATCCATCTTCACGTATTATGACTATGAAATATGGCAAATGGATGTTAAGACTGCTTTTCTGAATGGCTATCTAGATGAACGTATCTACATGTTTCAACAAAAGAGGTTTATATAACAAGGCAAAAGCATAAGGTTCGTAAACTTAAGAGATCCATTTATGGATTAAAACAAGTCTCTCAATCTTCGAATATTAGATTTGATATTACAATAAAGCGTTGACAACCCTTATGTATATAAAAGGATTGTTAACTCTTTTGTAGCTTTCTTAGTGTTGTATGTTGACAACATCATACTTTTGTTGTATGTTGACAACATCTTACTCATTGGAAATGATGTAAGATACTTGACTGACATTAAAGAATGACTAGCTACTCAATTCCAAATGAAAGTTTGGGTGAAGCTCAGTATGTTCTTGGGATTCAAAGAGACACAAGTGTTGTGTAAGTGAAGTATGTGGTAGATAGGGTTAAGAAGCTATCCTAATCTATTCATAAACATGATAAAATCATGCACTCAGTACTAATTAAGGCAAGTAACATTTCGGCGCCTTGATTTCACAAATATTCTATTTTTAGATATAAATGATGCACTAACAATGTGATAGATTTATTCTTACTTCTAAGCTACTCTCTATCTTTGCTCACCATGATCTAAGTTACTTACTCTTTCAAGCAGTTGACCACCTTTACTCTGAAGATACTTTGATGTGTTCAAATATATGGTGTACTAAAGATCAGACAATGAACTCTACCATATTTACCTACAAATTAATTTCTAACTCCCTAACCCATTGTAACTTTAGCTACTCATAAGACTTAAAGAAATGAAAGACATGGAGATGGATACAAAATAGGTGTTCATATTCATAAATGAAATGTTTTACACCGAATAAAAGAATAAATACAAACACAAAGTATGCAGCAAATAACACAATAACAAAGAGAGTTTGAATCATAATTTCTTGTTCTTCAAGAGTGGTTTGATGCTTGCAAAGCTCTTTTGTTCTGTGGAGTGGATGGATGGAGACAAGGAATTTGGGGGAAGTCTTCTAGTCTGTACGTATATCACAATAAAATGTCTAGCTTTAAAAATTTTCGAACTCTTCTTCAAAACTTTAAATGAGCTATTTAAATGCCTCGAACAATCACCGTCTACTACGCACGTTCTATGTTTTTTGGCACCTATTTCTGCGCGTAGTGGAGCTTGGACACGTTCCGAAAGCCTCACATCGCATAGGATCTTTAGCGCATATTTAGCTCTCAACGCCTTTTGAACACTCAACTATACGTCAAGAGATAGATTTCTTTTAGGCTTTAGATTTAGGCATTGAGAAGTCTTCAATACTTTTTAGCTATAAACCTATAATGTAAAATACCAAGAGATCAAAGAATCCAAAGAATACAATTCTGTAAACACTGAACGCATAACATGCACAAAGTATAAATGATGCATTTTCTTTGTATTTCTCACCTGAAATACAAGTAATTAATTAATTGGTGAAGTAATTAATTGTTTAATTTGATTCAATTTGATTTAATTAAATAAATTGAATTAAAATTATAGCTTATGTGAGAGATAATTATTTAAATATGATTTAAATGAAATATTAATTAATTAATTAATTTATGTACTTATTATTTACGTTAGTTTAATTTAATTTGAAATTAAATTAAATTAAATTAAATTAAATTAAAAGTGTGCCCACTTCTTCTTCTTCAATAACCTGCAAAAGATAAAGGCAGTAGGCAGTACGTAATTGGAAGAATTACATATAAATTTCTCTCAAGTTTTCTCTCTAAAAATGAGTTCCAATTCCAATTGGTTCCTACAAGCCAATAACCTTATATTTACTCAGAGAATATGAGATGTTCCAATTCGTGGTGTAAGAAGATTGAGACTACCAATTGGTGATTTATAGAATTCAGAGACATCGACGAAAGTAAGTTTCTAAATCTTTGTATTTTCTATTTAATTGAAAAGCATTTTTAGCCTAATTTAATTTTACAATAGGTTTGTTCTCTGCATTTGTGCCAATGTATGTGTATTTTCTATTTTCCAATTAAATTTGAGTTTATGGTTTTGTGATGTCTTTTGCTGCATAAGAGGCTTTAATCCCTTCACTCTCCACACTTGTTCTCTCATCAATTCATATTTCTAAGAATTAAAGCTCACACTTCTAATTCTTTATGGAATCATAGAGAATAACGAGGAATATCGCATGGTATGTTCTTCAAAGATCATTGAGGAGTTCAAGATCGTGACGTGGATCGTGATCATTCGGGATTCAAAGAGAAAATCGTGAGGTTGGAATCTTCAAGGATAAGTTCTACTTCTCTCTATCTCCAACCTTATTAGTATGCTTAGGATTAGATTAGCTCTCTAAAAGCATGTTTTAGTGGCTGTTTTTTTAAAAAAAAAAATAAAAAGTTGTTTTTTCATATTGCACGACGATCACACACAAGAATTCAATTTCTTCATGTACTTCTTTTAGGAACTAGTTCCTAGAGGTAGCTAGCCGCATGGGAGATGACGCTCATGGTGGGGACAGGACAGGTCGCCATGTTGGCAGTTGTAGTTGGAAGCATCACCTTGTTCTTTAATTCTTAGTTTGTATTGTTGAACTTGAACAATGTCTTTTTTTTTTTTTTAGGCCAAACTTTAAGAGAAATCTTATTTCTTTACCTAGTTTATTGGAACGATTGTATAATCTACCTTTTGTTCAAGAGAAAGTGTTTATATCACTGAATGGAATGGACATTTGTTTTGCTTTAAATGAACACAACTTATATGTACTAAGAGCGTTGGTATCTAAAATTCTCTATACTGTTGAAATGTTCAACACTACAACTACTAAAACCAAGAAAAGAAAATTTGCTCTTAAAGAAAATGCTCATCTTCGGCATCTAAGACTAAATCACACTAATCTTAATAGGAGTGAGAGTCGTTAAGAATAGACTTCTAAACGAGTTAGAAGAAAATTCTTTACCAATACGTGAGTCTTGTCTAGAAGGAAAAATGACAAAACGACATTTTACTATAAAAAATTATTTTTCAATAATAATAATAATTCAGTTATTGTTTTTTTAATTATATCAAACAATTACTCATTAAGAATAATTTGAATCTGGTTCTTGATTTGAAACATATATTCTTGATTATTTATAATAAGTTAATTATCTATTGTGATTACTTTGTATTACTTCTTTGTATATTAATATATCATATTTATAAAAAAAATTAGTATTATTTATTAATATATCATATTTAAATCTCATTTTTTTTTTCACTTGTATATGATTTATTGTTTATTAATAATGTTGAACTTAATTAATTATGAAAATGATTAAGCAATACATTATAATTAATATGACATTCATTTATATATATTAATTTTTATCAATATATTGAATAGGATTCATTGTTTAACTAATTAATATATTACCATTATATAAGATTTTCATAAATTAAATACAAGAATTATTTTTTTCATAAAATTCTAATAACATATTTTCATGAGTTCGATTCCCGCACATCTTATTTCTAAACATCCTATTTTCGGTCTCCTTTGTTTGTACTATACTTAAATGGAAAGTGATGGAAATGAAATGCCTTTCTTAGAATAAAAACGTAGAGAGGAATATTTGGTACAAAAGTTTCAACATGTTCTTTTTTGTAATTTAGAAGTTAGTGTGATATAATTAAAGCATCTTTAGTTTTCTAATATATAAATAAATAAATAAATAAATAAAGCATCGACTTAATCAAAATACAAAAAAAAAAAAAATATAAGTCAGTAACATGGTAGTTTCATACACTATTCTTCGTTGTTGGCCATAAAATAAACATTTAATAATTGAATTAGATCCATTCAAAATAATAATAATAATAATAATAATAATAATATATCATCTAATAAATTAAAAAATGTTAAATAAAATAAAAATGTAAGTCATTTTAGGGTCGTTCATGTTTACTGTTTACGTTTCTTGTTCCCAAAATTTTAGAAACGTTGATAATTGTTAGAAATTTGTGGGAAAAAAAAATTCTCCTTTTCCCTTCTTTCTTCTTCTTCTTCCTCTCCAAATTTCTCTCAAAATCTTTCTTCCTCTCCAAAACTTTCTTCCGCTCCAAATTTTTCTTCATTTTAAGCTAGGGTACACAAGTAACTTTTTTTCTTCAAATCTTCCTATTACTTTTAGACATCCATGATAATGTTTTTCCTCTTACAAGTTATGTGTTCGAATCCTAATTTACGTAATTTTTTATATATTTTTTTTAATAATTTGTTTCAACATTTCTTTATTTTCTTTTTCTTTATTAATTTCTTAATTACAAAGTTCAACAATTTTATATTTTATTTTATTTTTAAAATTTAAAATTTTCTTATATTTAAATTTATATAATATTTAAATTTTTAATATGTACACTAATTATTTTACATTTCAAATTTCAACTTCCAAGATCGAGATTTATTTTTTTTTTCTTTTTATACTTGTGTCCATATTTTTTAATTTTTTATTAATTTTTCTATTTATAAAATAATTCTGTTACATTTATATTTTATTTTTATTTTAAATTTTAAATTTTAAATTTATCTAATATTTAGATATATATCTTATTTTAAGTTTCAATATGCATATTAATTTTTTTTATATTTCAATTTTTTAGTATTAATTTTTCCAATATGCTTGTTTATATATTATTTTAATTATATGATCTGAAATCTAGTTGAATTTTTTTAGAGAAAGCCGATTAAAATTTTACAATATATAAATGTTCTGACTAAGACATTTATTTAGCTTAACTTTAATATTTTACAACCACGATATTTACATAATTATATAATTAAGTTGGATTCGATTCGATATCATTTAAGACAAATGACTTGAATTAGAGATGACAGTGACGATCCAATTTGGACAATATATAAAAAATGTGGTACAACTTTGTTATTATATTTTAGTTGTCATCAAGACTTTCTTGTATTAGATGACATAATCTTTTGATAAAATATTTTTTTTATGTTTAAGCTACGACACATGCACATAGATGTATATATATATATATATTGTTTCAAAAAAAATAAGAAACAAAAAATAAGAAAGAATTACAAAACTTATTTATATTTCTGTTTTTTTTTTCAAAAAACAGAAAATAAGAATAGTTATCAAACATAATCTCGTTTCTTGTTCTGAAAATGAAAGAAACAAGAAAATAGAGCACAAGCCTACCTTCTCTCTTACTGTGTGATCCTTCATCCTATACAGTTTTTCTTTTAATTTTTTTTTTGTAAAAGGTAGAATAATAGGTACATTTCAATCCTGGCAAAGGTCAAAATTACTCACAAAATTATATTCGAATTCTTCTGGAATAAATCCATCCATCTCGTCGAGATGATAGAAGTGTCTCAACTACAGTCAACTCTCATATTTTCCACTATACTTTTTTAGTGACCTATAAATTTGGCAATTTTTCATTTAATTTGTAGACATATCTTGTAAATCAAAATAGGGTATACTTTTTAGGGGCATTGAAGACGATGGAACCAAAGAAAGTGGCCATCATTGGAGCTGGAATAAGCGGCCTAGCGGCTTGCAAATTCATTCTATCCAAAGGATTGGTCCCAATTGTGCTCGATGCTAGAGGTGTCATTGGCGGTGTTTGGAACGAGACGCTTAAGTCGACGGTATTGCAAACGCCTAAAGACATGTTTAGGTTCTCAGATTTTCCTTGGCCGAAATCGGTGACCCAAGAATTTCCAATGCATAATCAAGTTCTCGATTACATCAAATCTTATGCCGAACATTTTGGATTGTTGAAGTACATTAGACTCAACTCCAAAGTCGTTAGTATCGAATATGAAGGTTTCTCTGATAAGGAGATTGAAAGTTGGACTCATTGGGGCCACTCCGGCAATGCCTTTGCTAAAGGGAGCAAATGGAAGCTTAACGTCGTTGATGCTCGGACTAATGCTTCGCTCCAGGTGAGGTTAATGTTGTTGTTTTTCATTGTCAACACGTCCTTAAAATACATATAATAATAATTTGACAAATTTATGTCTTTAGTCTTTGAATTTTATAAAGTATGTGTTCTTATATCTTCATTTTTTTTTAAATATATTCTTTTGAGTTCTTAAGAATAAGAAGGGTTAGATTCCCAAATTTTAAAAGTTTCAACTTCTGAGTCCAAAAAATTTAAGAATGTGTTTAGAAAGTCCCTAAATTGTTTATTATAATGAATAATCATGACATTTTAAATTTTAAAATAATAATTTCAGAAAGTATAGATAATTTTTTAAAATTATTTTTCTAATTTGCAGTTTCATATAATTATTCAATAATAACAATAATTACTTCTTCCACCTTTTAAACTTACTAATTTCCCCGTGCTATGCATGTGTATTATCAACTCTAAAAATATAATTTATTTGTAAAACCTAATCAATTACACTATTGCTATTAAAATATATTTTTCTTATAATTTTATTAATTTAATAATCAAACAAATATTCAAATTATTTTAGTTTGTGCTGATAAAAAAAAATTAGTTTTGATCCCATAATAAAGAAAGCATAATAATTAAACTTCTTATGCATATATATTTTTGTCATTTAATAAATATATTTAAGTTTAAATCTTATTTTGATCTGTTAACTTTGTATATTATTTTATCTTGGTCTCTAGACTTTTAAATTTCTATTTTACTCCCTAAATTTTTAAAAAGAGTATATTTTAGTTTATGTTGTTAGGATTCCATTAACTATTTAACTAAATGATGTGATAACTTTTATACTTAGATGACTAGGTTATCAAATAAGACAATGATTCCTCTTAAAAATCCAGGGTTTTAACTGTTGATTAGAGCTAGATGATAAATTGATGTTTTATCGGAGCATTAAAAAAGTCACTTTGCCTTCAATATTTTGATTGTCGCGCATTTGACATTCTACTTCACTTTCTCAACTTATATGCTAGATGTGTTCCTACTATTTAAATTTAAGCGTGTTGATTACATATGTTTATGTATTGACATAAAAGATTTATAGAATAAATTAAGAAGATTTATTGGTTAATTATCAACATAATTAATAAAAAGAAGATAGAGCCTAATTATGCAAATATAGAAACCACAACATCATTTCGTTAAAAAGTGAACGGAATCCTAACGGTATGGACCAAAGTATGTTTTTTTTAAAAGTTCGGAGACTAAAACAAACGTTTTTAAAAGTTTAGAGATCAAAATATAATAAAATACAAAGTTTGCGTACCAAAATAAGATTTAAACCATAAATTTATATATTTTTATGAAATAGATAAATCTACATTAATTTATGAATATGGTTTTAGTTAGGAATATATTACGTAGAGATTTAGAGTTTTCTATATTTTGTAAATAGTTTTAATTTTTTGTTTCTGTCCATAAAAATTTATATATATATACATATCTAACCAACAAAATTTGTTTGTTTTATTCAAAATTTAGAGAAAACTCCAATTGGAATTTTGTTAAAATTAGTGAGTTTTGAGAATGAATAAATTTAAAGAGAGGAACAAAAAAATTACAACGTTTAGGTTATAAAATCTTTGTTATTATAGGCAAATGCAACCGAGATATTTAAACTTTTTTCGGTACACATTGTATTAGGGGAATTCAACGGAAAACTTCTTAATCTTTAGTTAAGTAAGTGGTAAGTGCTAATTGAGTTGAGCTTTGGTTATAAATCATGTGCATTTGGAGAATCAAACAAAATTAAATAATTAAACATTTAATCCTACCTTCTAAAAAGAACATTTAATTTGTATGGAATAAATTCCTAAATTGTTTAAAATGGGGAATAAGTTTCGGGAGCTATTCAACATAAAATTAATTTAATAAAAGTAAAAAAGAAAAACTTAGCTGAAGCCCGGGCTACACCCAGATTGCCCAGCTACGTGACCCATTGTTTTTAATTATTTTGTTTTTTTAGAACAAAACTTCTGTCCAGGAGGGTCTGCAACTGTATCTGCAGACCCTCCACATGTCATAAGTTATCAGGCCACGTTCCAAGGTTTAATCTATATTTTTCAATTCAGAATTTTGCGTGAAATCACCATGTTTTCGACGACTTTCTTGGGTTTTTTATTTGTACGAATGCCCCCTGCAAGGAGGCCATATTGCACTAATTGGTCCACTCGTAAAGAAAACCCCACAAAGAAGAAAGAAGAAAATAGAAAAGAAGGAAAGAAAGAAACGAACAGAAAGCCGGCGAAAGAAAACAGTGATTTCACGCAAAATTCTTAATATATTAAACCTTGAAACGTAGCCTAATAGACTTATGAAACTTGGAAGGTCTGCAGATACAATTGCATACCATCCTGTACGGAAGTTTTGATCTATACCTTCTTTAACTCTCCTGGTGCTTCTTCTTCTTCTTCTTTTTCCAAGTCTCACGGTTGCAACCGTTCCCTTTTAAGCTCCACTCCCTTCTCCCACCTTTATCCTCTTCTTCATCATAAATTTACATATTTGAAAAAGAATGGACTTTTATTGCAATAATTTCTTAGATTAATTGGGTTTCGTTTTCTTCTATGGAAGCCTTTGGTTGTTAGGGTTTTAATACACACCAAAAGAAGAAGATAAAAATTAGTTGGAGTTGGACTGAGAAAATGGATAGAGTAAAGCCTGGTCTTCAAAGTCCTATCAAAATTACAAGTTTATGGTGAACAAGAAGAGAGACTAACTACAGTCAAGCTTGAGATTGGAAGCAAGAACCAAAATAGAAAAAAAAAAATTAACAATTACAAGAAAAAGAAGGAAATGAACAGGGCAAAGAAAAGAAAAAGAGAAAAGTTAGAGCCTGAGATTTGGAAGAAAAAGAAAAAGATGAAGAAGTAGAAGACGAATGATTAACGAAGAAGGAAACGAAAGGAAAAGGAAAAAAAAAAAATAGAAAACCACGTGGCGCTGTAGCAATGGGCCACGTAGCTGGGGCAGTAGGTCAGGGTTCAGCTAAGCTTTGCTAAAAAAAAAAAAAAATACATCCTTTTCAAAAAAAAAAAAAAAAAAAAAAAAAAAAGAAAAAAGGTAAAAATACATGTAGTATAGTTTCTTTTTGAAATAAAGAAAAATTTAAGTTTTATTTGGAAGCGCATTAATTTTGCATAGCAATGATTGAGGGTTTTGTAGGAGGTGGTAGCGGATTTTGTAGTACTCTGCATTGGAAGATTCAGCGACGTTCCAAATATTCCAAATTTCCCTCCCAATAAAGGCCCTCAAGCCTTCAAAGCCGGTAAAGTTCTTCACTCTTTGGAATATTCCGCCATGGATTTCGACAGTGCTACGAACCTCATCAAGGACAAGCAAGTCTCTATAGTCGGTTTCCACAAGTCTGCTCTTGACCTTGCCATGGAATGTGCCGATACAAATGGTAATTCTCTCATCATTTTTCTCTCCTAAAACATCTCATATTATTCTCCATCCATGCATCCTTCTCATCATCATCTTCTTCTTCTTTTTAATTTGCAGGCCCGAAAAAACCTTGCACTCTGCTTTACAGAACTGAGCACTGGAACCCACCTGATACTTCTCCATGGGGGATTCCTTTGGGTTTTCTCTACATGAATCGATTTGCTGAGCTTATGTTTCACAAACCTGGCGAGAGTCTCCTTCTCTACCTCCTCGTCATTCTTTTATCCCCAATTGTAATTTTCATTTATCTCGTTGATCTCTATTTTTCTTTTTGTTTCTTTCTTCTATTTTGATTTAGATTTAGGATTCTTTTTTTACAGAGATGGTTGTTCTCGAAGCTCGTGGAAACCCACATAAAGAGGAAGGTAAAATTGGCGAAATATGGGATGGTTCCAAAGCAAAGCTTTCTACAGGACGTCAGTTCTTGTGTATACGCAGGATTGCCAAATAATTTCTACGATAAAGTGGACGAAGGAAGTATAATTTTGAAGAAAGCACCGAGTTTTAGCTTTTGTGAAGAGGGTATCATGATCAAAGGAGAAACCAAACCGATTCGCTCAGATTTGGTCATTTTCGCTACCGGATACAGAGGAGATTTAAAGCTTAAAGATATTTTTGCTTCCTCTACCTTTCGAGATTACATGTTTTTTGGTGATTTAATAGTTCCCATGTACAGGTTAGGCTTTTGTTCTTTACAAAAATCTCCATATCTCCCTTTCAACTATATTGAATTGCTAGCTAGGGAAATATTCTTTACATTTATTTATTTTATTGAAAGCTTAAATTTAACAGAAAGTTTTCATTAGTGGGCTGATTTTACTAGATTATGTATTGGTATTAGTAGTTTAGACCAAATAATGTTTTTCCTAGAGAATATTAGAGTTGCACGAAAGCTAGCTCCTACAGACATTGAATCCTAATAATATTGTGTGTTTCAGGCAATGCATTCATCCTAGAGTCCCACAGCTAGCTGTGATTGGATTTTCAGAAAGTAATTCAAACTTGTACACGTCAGAAATACGATGCCGATGGCTTGCGGAGTTTCTGGATGGCACATTCAAACTCCCAAGCATCAAAGAGATGGAGAAGGATATAGCTAACTGGGAGAAGTGTCTGAAGCTTTACTCAGGCCCTTCCTACAAGCGAGGTTGTATTGCCACTTTGCATAATTGTTACAATGATCAGTTATGCAAAGACATGGGGTGGAACCCCAAAAGGAAAAAAGGCTTCTTTGCGGACTTGTTTTTGCCTTATGGACCTACAGACTATGCCTTCCCATGACAATTACACCATCTTAAACCTATCTATATCCCTATTTTATTCTATCCAATAAAAGATTACATTGTCATTCTCCTAGTAAAACCATGCAATTTCAGCACCTCCATTTGGCGGTTCTTGTTCGTTCCAGTTGTTCCTTTTTTATCTTTCCGTTTGGTTTTGATCCAAACTAACTCTGAAGTTTTTGTAATTGACAGATATATATATATATATATATACATGCATGGTTGATATAGTTTATATTACCGTGTGTTGCTAAAATATCTAAACTGTAGATCTTATGGAAGATTAAGTGGGAAAATATGGTACATTTTCAAACTATTAGCAAAAGAAAAGCTACATTTAAAACTTTTATTTATCTGAGTTTTTAGTTTTTTTATTCACATTATGCTTGTTTGATGAAACTCATTTCATGTGAAATATAGGAACTAAATCAAAAGCATCCTTACATGATTTTGTTGGAAAGAAATTTTGGAGGTTGGAGGGAATTTGGAAGAGAGGATTAAGGAAAAGAGGCTACTTGTGTTATT
>JBBPDJ010000003.1:7158961-7176669 GCA_037974625.1 Cucumis cinereus
TGTTCAAAATATAATGTTTAAAATTTTATAACAGGTTTATATAGTAAATTAGATATTATTTTTTAATTAATAAAATATTTTTACTGATGTTTTCTATAAAGTCGGTAAATCATAGTTTTTTTTTAAATAACGTCACATTTTTAGTGGCATAATAATATATGTCGCTAATAGTATACATTTAGTGACGTATGTACAAAGTCGCTGTAAAAATTAATTAGTGACGAACAATATGTCACTAAAAGTGGAGTTTTAGCGACGCATTTATGTCACTAAAAGTATAGTTTTAGCGACGTGAAAACATTACGTCGCTAAAACTTTTAGCTACGCGGATACAACAACAGTCCTAGCCACGCGGGATGTTGCGTCGCTAATACTGTTAGCGACGTTTTTTGGACTTTTAGTGACGTTTTCGATGTGCCACTAAAAACTGAATTTCTTGTAGTGAGGTATAAGTGACCATACTTCAAACAATCATTTATAAATAAGATGGAGTATTTGTACACTCTTTGAGCTTTTACATTGATTGGACCATAGAGATCCAAACGTATCAGCTCTAAAGGTTTGGCTCTATAACCTTTTCCACTAAAAAGTTTTTAGTCATTTTTCTTTCAAGACTCACATGGAGATAACTCTCTTAGAAATCGATTCTTTATCAATCTTCTGATCTGATTGAGATTAATGTGACATAATCTTAAATGCCAAAGATAAGTATTTTTACTTGAAGATTTGTTTTTTGCTTTTTAGGTTGAGTATTAGCAATTTTAAACATCTCATGATTTAAAAGTGCTTTTTCTTCAACTGGTCTTAACACATATAAGTTGTTTTGTAATTTAGCTAAACAAACATGTACATCATTATTAGAAATAAATGCTTCAATGATATAGAAAGAAATGGAATACATCTGTTTAAGTAAGCAAGAAATAGATACTATGTTTCTCTTTATCTTAGGAAGTATATACAAGTTTTGCAAAAACAAATACCTATTTCTAAAAATCAACTTAGATGCTCCCATTGCACGAGCTAAAATGATGTCTTCTGTTTCAACCTTGACCGTTATCTCATCCTCCTCAAGCTGCTGGAAGGAACTATTTTCCTGTAAAGAAGAGCAAATGTGATTAGTGACTCATGAATCTAGTACAGACATTATGGTCATTTTCCACTACACATGTTTTTAAAACAAGCAAACCATCTTTACCTTCTTTCTTCTTTTTCTTCTTCTCACCAAGGTATTTGGACAGTTGTATTTCCTATGATCATCCACATTGTAGTGGAAACACTTATCCTTGTCAGCCACCTTAGCATTTTCTAGCAGCGAGAGCCTTCTCCTTTCCTCTTGTTTTTTTTTTTTAGATACTTTTAGAACCAGAAGATGAGGGAACAAACTTAGTTCCAAAGGATGTACCCTTATGAAACTTTTTGAAATGGGCAACATTTGCCACTCCTTGTACCTGTTTCTTAAGAAATTGGTAAGTCTGTAGCTCATTAAGGAGGGTAGTTAAGGTGTACTCTATTTTATTCATAAATGCATTTGTGCATAATTAGAGGAAACTCTTCGAAAGTGACTCAATTGTAAAAGACACCTAACTTTGCTCGTCAATGGCCACCCTGTTCATCTCAGTAACGTTGAAGTAGAGCATTATGTCAAGAACATGTTCTCTGACAAATTACTCCGGGTTGCTTGCCTCAAATAAAAGAATCATTGATGCGGAGGTGGATGAAGCACTTGCCAACAAGATCCCATTATTAAACTTATCAATGATGTTGATTTCATGAGCTAGACCATCGTAGCGCAATTCCTATTTCAATAGATCAATTAAATTGTTAACTCAATTTGTTTTTTACTTTAAAGTTGTTCTTGTTGTGTGGCTATAATTTGGCTCCTATGTCAATGTCAAGGGAGGTGTTCCTGCATACATTATGTGTAGTTCAAAATTTCAGCAGGTATATTTCACTTCGTTTGTGAGTGACCTAGCTAGTGCTATGGAATTATAGTTAAAGATTTTTGTTTTGATAACATGATGCGACTATAGAATGCGAATGTGGATTATATATATATATATATATATATATATATTGGTTTTCTTGAGAAAGAATATTCAGACTGTTGGCCTATTATTTGTAACAAAAAAAACCCCCAAAGGTGGCTTGAGAAAGTAGCATTGAAGTTTTGATGTTCTTTTCGAACAATTATAGGTGTTAAGTTCAAGCATATGAAATCTAGAATATTTTGCAATTGATCCAATGTATCTAATACACTTGGAGCAATATTTCTTTAATTTGTTGACGAATTGAACTATATTCAATATAATTAAATAAGAAGTAATTGGCAAAGAGTATTTAAAGAAAGGAATCAGAAGATGTAGAGTTGTTAGCAAAACCAGTATATTTATAGTTTATTAATTTTAAATATATGATAGGTTTTGGATTTGTATCATTGGAAAATATGAAGTGAAAGATTGGAACTTGGAAGGTAGGTTGAAAATTTGTAGAAATAAAACATAGTATATAGTATTATGGTTGGTAGTCTGTTGTGTACTAGTTATGAAACTTAGATGTGTTGATTTTGCAGTTAATTCCACTTGGAAGTATACTAAGAAATAGATTTTGGAAAGAATTAATATTCAAGGTTTTAGTTTCTTTTAATTTGTATCTCATTTACTTCTTACTTTTTCTCTCATATTATTTATTTATTTAATTTAATCAATTTCACATCTCTTTCTCTGTTGAACTTTATATCCATCAACTATCATATCCAAAGAGCCCCACGGTATATATTTTTATTAATTTTTTTTATTCTTCTATTTCATCTTCTGTCATGTTTGGATATTCACCATCTTTTTATTTAATTCATATACAAGTTCCTGCTCTTTTTCTTTTTATTTTACTGTGTGATTTTCTCGTAAGCATTTTGTTACACATGCCCTATTTCCAATTTCCCTGCACTTTTTTTCATAAGCCATGGACCAAGGGATTTCTTCTGGTTGAAAAGAGTTTGGGCAAACAGTGTTAAGACTCCATAAATTTACATTTACATTTACCAATTAGAACTGTTTCTTGGATTCCGTTTTTTTTTTGTTGATAGGTTTTTGTCTATGTTCTTGGAGATAATATGCGGCTTCACATCTAAACTCCAAAAGATTGTTTATACCATATCTTATAGAAAATTTGAGAAAGCAGACGTAGGGAAAAAATTATTTCTTCTCAAAAAAGATCTTGTGAATTTGGTTCACTTTAATTCTTTAAACTATTTTGATATCAAACAAAGTGGTAATGCCTTGAATATCTTCCTGCTGATATAACTTTTTTCAAATTAACATTCCACATTGATCTGCCATGTTGAGCTTCTTATGTTATAATTCTTCTTAGCCATTTATGACACAAGATGTCTTTGTTGGAAGCGTGTGATGAACACTCCAAATAAATAATCACCAAATAGAAAGTTTGAGATAAGAAATATTTGGAAGACTCTTGTGTTTATTCTTATTCACTTGGATGCTTCAACAATGTAAATGTCAATCCTATTTATAGGATTGTCATGACACAACTCACACCACCAATAAACACAACAATTTAAATCCTACATTTAATTCATGTGAAACTTATATTAAATTAACTCTAACATTAACCTATTGAATTTAACTCACATATTTATTTATTTTTTCAACTCTCATAAATCAATTCACATTTAACGTATTTAATTAAAAAATGTTTACTTTTCAACATCCTCCCTTAAACATGTTTCTTGGAAACTCCAAGCAAAGTTCTTAACTTGTTAAACACATCAATTTTGAGTGGCTTCGTTAAAATATCTGCAATTTGATCTTTAATCTTCACATATTCAACTTGAATCCCCTTCTTTGAAATGCAATATCTGATAAAATGAAATCTTATATCAATGTAATTTGCTACGATCGTGGAACACACGATTATTAGCTAGAGCAATTGTTGACTTATTGTCTACATTGATCACTGTTGGATTATCCTTTAAAATTCCAACTATCTTTAGCAAATTTCTTAACCAAACTGCATGACAGACACATGAAGTTGTAGCAACATATTCTGCCTCATTAGTGGATAATGTCACAATAGGTTGCTTCTTAGAACTCCAAGTAAATGCAATCTTACCAACAAACAAAACATATCCACTAGTGTTATTTAGGTCATTAGTATCTCCAGTCCAATCACTATCACAATAGTCTTCAAGCTTGAATTCTATAGCTGAAGAATAAAATAACCCATAATCAAGCGTACCTTTGAGGTATCGAAGAATTCTCTTTGCTACTTTCAAATTAGTGATTGTAGGAGACTCCATAAATCGACTCCAGTCCAACGTCGAGAAGAATATCTGGTCGTGGGCAAGTCAAATATCTTAAAATTCCAACCAAACTTTTGAAATATGAAAGATCAACATCTCCTTCTTCATATTTAAATAATTTGGTCTCGATTTCAATCGAAGTTGTGACATGCTTAGAATTGATCATCTTGAACTTCTCTAGAATATCTCTTGTATATCGTTCTTGAGAGATGAAAATACCTTCCTTTGACTGCTTCACCTTAATGCCAAGATACTATGACATCAATCCTATATCTGTCATTTCAAATTCTTGGTTTATCGCCTTCTTTAGCTCTTCAAACATACTTGCACAGTCTTCTGTAAAAATTAAGTCATCCACATACAAACAAACCAACAAAATATCTCAATGACCATTCGTCTTAATAAAGAGAGTGTTCATAAGGGCATCTCAAATATCCACTGTCAAGAAAATATTTGTTGATTATACTTTTCCACATTCTTGGCTCTTGTTTTAATCCATACAATGCCTTCTTCAATTTTAGAACTTTATCCTCTAGGCCTTTCACAACATAACTAAGAGGTTGTTCTAAGTAGATTTCTTCTTCCAGATACCTATACAAGAATGTTGATTTGACATCCATTTGAAGAATCTTCCAATTACTTTGAGCATCAAGTGCAATTAACAACCTTATGGTCTCCAAACGAGCAACAAAAGCAAATACTTCATCGTAATCAATTCCTTTTCTTTGAGAATATCATTTTCAATTAATCTTGCTTTGTATCTCTCAACTTCTCCATTTTTATTTCTTTTTTTTATCTTGAACACCCATTTGGCACCTACTGCTTTCTTTCCACTTGGAAGAGTAGAAAGTTTCCATAGCAATCTATCTCTTCATGGATTTTATCTCTTCATCCATAGAAATCTTCTATTTATCATTTTGCGAAGATTCTTCAAAATTCAAAGGTTCACTGTCACCAAATAGACAAAACAAAGTAAGGTTATTAAAACTTTAACTTGTCTCTTCAGTTTCATTACATATGTCTCGTAAACTTCTCATGTCACGAGGTCCTTCATTTCAATTTGAAGAGGATGAAGGTGTGTTTTGTTGTAGAGTGATTGGTGATGTTGGTGGTGTTGATGGAGAAGCAATGTCACTAGACTCTTCATGATCATCGGGAAAAAACAAAAACTTATAGTCTTTTTGTTCATCATTCCAATTTCATGATGCTTTTTTATCAAACACAATATGTTTGCTTACCATTGTCTTCTTTGTAACAGGATTATAAAGCTTGTAGCATTTTGAGCTTGCATCATAGCCAACAAAAACTTGCCTCTCAGTTTAATCATCGAGCTTACTACGCTTTTGATCAGGTCTATGTGCATAAGTCATGCATCCAAATACTTTAAAATGATTAATGGATGGTTTTCTTCCTATCCATGCTTGTTGAGGAGTTTTGTTTCACAAGCTGCTAGTACGGGAACGATTTGACAAGTACACTGCATATTCAACAACTTGTGTCCAAAATTCTTTTGGCATCTTATTGCTCTTCAACATGCTTCGAGCCATGTTAAGTGTTATTCTGTTCTTCCTCTCAACAACACTATTTTGTTGAGGAGTAAATGGAACTTTCATAGGTTGACGAATTCCATTTCTGCGCAAAAATCTTCGAATTCATTTGAAATGAATTCACCTCTCCTGTCTGATCTCAAAGCTTTTATGTAATAACCACATTCTTTTTCAACAAGAGCTTTAAATCTCTTGAACATGTCAAATATCTCTTATTTCTTCTTGACAAAATAAATCCAAGTTTTTTTAGCTCAAATCGTCTATAAACAATAAGAAATAATATTCTTACCAAAAGAACTTAGTTTGATCGGTCCACAAAGATCAGTATGAACTAACTCTAGTGGTCTCCTTGCTCTTGAAGTTGATTCTTGTGGAAAACTCTTTCTTGATTGTTTGCTATAAAGACAACCTTCACAAAATTGATCTGGATGTTTGACATATGGCAGTCCTTTCACCATGTCCTTCCTCGTTAATAGTCTAAAGCCACCAAAGTTCAAATGCCTAAAGCTCAAGTGCCAATTCTAATTTGGATCTTTCAAACATGACTTCAAACATTTAGCAACATCAGTTTGAATGTTTAATAAAAATATTCTATTTTTCGTCATTTGAACTTCAGCAATCATATTGTCATAATTATCTCTTATCAAAAGAATATAATCCTTTATCGAAATATTATAACCTTTCTCTAAGAGTTGTCCCACACTCAAAATATTGTTCTTCATATCAGGCACATAATAAACATTAGAGATAAATTCATGCTTCCCATTCTTCAAATTGATCAAAAATTTACATTTTTCTTTAACCAGAATTTTTGTGGCATCACCAAATACGATATTGCAACCAACTGATTGCTTGCATTGTATCGAGATACCATGCATTATTTTCACATGTTTCCTCACCTTTGCATGCTGATAGAAGCAATGATGACTCACCGCTTTCTTCATTTTTCTCAGCCTAATTTGCATTTGCTTCAACGCTATTTTTGCATTTTCAGGAATAATGACAAAATTTATGACAATTATAACATTCAACCAGTCTTTTGTCATACCCCCTGTAATTATTTGTTCTTTCTCCATTTGACCTCGAATAGATTTTTCTTACACGTCCTCTTGTTGAATTTGATTTTAATTACTCTCATCAAATTTTCTTTGACCGTAGTTTCCTCGACCTCGGGCTCTGAAATCACCACGTCCATGATTGTCACCATGTCATCGGCCTCGATTGCCTTTTTCTACGCTATCTTCCTTATCTTTCAACCACAAGTTTGACTGAAAGAGTTGTTCAATCGTCTACTTGTTCTTTTTGATAAGCTTCTCTTCATGGGCTTGTAAAGAACCCATAAGTTGATCAATGGACATTGTACTCAAATCCTTAGATTCTTCAATAGCTACCACGATGAAATTGAATTTTCATCCAATGAGCAAAGTATCTTTTCTATTACTTGCTCATCACTTATTGTCTCACTATATCTTTTCATTTCATTTACTATTGCTAGCAATCTTGAAGTATCATATGAAACTGATTCAGGCTCCTTCATATGTACTGATTCATAATCACCTCTCAATTTTTGGAGGCTAATCTTTTTTACTCAATCTACTCCTTTATACGTATTCTCCAAAATTTGCCATGCTTGATGTGCAGTAGGTACTCTAGAAAGCTTCTCAAAAGTTGGATCATCAATGACTTGATGAATGATGGTGAGAGCCTTTTGGTCTTTCTTTCTTGTATTTTACAAAGTTTCTCATTGAGCTTGATTCAAAGCCACATCACTTTCTGGTTCTTCATAACCATTATTAACAATGTCCCACACATCTTGTGAACCAAGTAGAGCTTACATTCGAATTGAGAGAAGAAATACGACTTGTTTGGAAGACTCTTAACTCTTTTCTTCATGTTTATTCTTATTCACCTGGATGCTTCAACAATGTAAATGTCAATCCTATTTATAGGATTGTCATGAGCATAACTCACACCACAATTAAACACAACAATTTAAATCTTACATTTAATTCATGTGAAACTTATATTAAATTAACTCTAACATTAACCTAGTTAATTTAACTCACATATTTATTTTTTTTGTTAACTCTCACAAATCAATTCACATTTAATGTATTTAACTAAAACATGTTTAATGTTCAACAGTCTTTAATTGTGGTTGATTGTGCATGCTGTTAATTAGCATCGGTAGATATTATTGCTTAGATTTGTATCAGTTGTGTGCCAATTTGATCATCTCATGCTGTTTATGTCCCATTGCCCTGAGTTTGTTTGTTCTTTATCAAGTTTTTATTTTTTTTTAAGTTTAAAATTGTTAAAAGCCTGAGACATTTGAATTACAGACTAGAAACTTTCATTATGATATTGTCTATTATTACTATGTATTATATTTCTTGATGATCTTCTCTAAACAATTAAGTAGAGTCTTTGTATTTAGTTTATTATGTCATATGAAATGATTTGTCTTCTCATAAGGTGAAAAAGGTTGACTCTGGTGTTGTCTACTGATACATGGGTAAAGAATTTTGTAAATTATATGGTCAATTGGTCCTTAGACACGTACGTTTTAGAAAATCTTGAGGGTAGAAGTGTCATTTAGACATTTTCTAGGAGGTTTTGAGAGTCGAGTAATACTTGGACACTTTTTAGGTTGTTAAGAGAGTTAAAGTTTCTCTAATGAACGTTCTAGAAATGCTGTACATGAAATTTCACTGGTAAAAGATACTTTGAGTTGACTGGGCTTTTTGGAGCTGACATTAAGGTATACTTGCTTGTTTCTAAAATCATTTCTCAACCCATCTCCTTTGATTATTCAGCACATATGTGTGTTACCTTTTAGGTTTGTGTTACTTAGAAGTTCTTGTTTTATTCTTTGTAGGTTTTGTTATAGATCTTTAAACGAGGATCTATGTTTCTATCCTGAAAGTTCTTGGTTTCGTTCTTCATACGTTTGTGTTTGTCTGGAAGTTTTTGTTTACGTTTTTCGTGGGGTTTTCGTTCTATCCCAGATCCGCTGATTCGATTTCGAAGTTTTCTTTGTTAACTCAAGTTGTTCGTGATTTTACCACCTTAAGTTTGAGGAGGGTGTTCATAAAAAAAATTAGAATTTATGGATTATTAGTATTTTTCATTATTATTTTTTTTTTGCTATTTTTTATTTATAAATTTTTGTTTATGGTTCTTTTGAGTTCTATTTATTGTCTATGTAAAAAGATAGTTATGTACTCTAAATTATTATAATTTGTTGAACGATATAGAATTTTTCACACATATATGTAGAGACGTGCTCCACGTTTTTATTATAACATTTCTAAAATACTGCCGTGGAAAAAAATGAAATATATAAGAGGAGATTGAGCATTCAAATTTTAGATTTCCCCCATTTCCCCTCTCACTCTCATTTTTAACTCAACCATTTATTCCCCTCTTATCTCACTCGACCATAACAATTTCTTTCTCTCTCTTCTCCCACCATCATCAAAATAATAAAAATTAGGGCTCACTTTTAAGCTTGCCCCCTCGCCCCTTCTCTTTTCATTTTCAAAATGATGAAAATTAGGGTTCACTTTATCAGCTTCTCCCCCCTCCCTACTCCACTCGTTTTCTTTATTGAGTTAGAGGATGTCTTCAAAATCTTCGATTCAACGAAGATACCTTTGTCGTATCAATTTTGATGACACCCAAACGACTTCTGCAGTCCGAATTCAACCCATAAATGATAGCTTCACAAATATCTTGTTTAGCAATGAACAGTGGTGGCGAGCCCAAATGTAGCAATGAGTTTAGTTCTTTGGTTTTGGTTTCATTAACTTAGAATATGTCTATGCATTGGTGTTCTTTTTGTATGGATTCTATATATGAAATGTTTCATAGTTGCAAAACTAACTTTACTTTTTTTTGGGCAATATAAGCTTTGCTTTTACTCACTTTTTATAAGAAACGATGTTTAAACATAGATGAAGCTCTCGTAATTTGAAATTTAATGTATTATGTATATCACCTCAAAGAACTATCTCTTCTCTTTATCTCGCGTACTAGTATAGTCAACTTTCCTTCATTATTTTCAAACTCTGAGCAGAGTTAGTTCAACATCATCCACAATCCTTCACAACCATAAGACCTTTTACAATCACACTAGTAGTGTAAATAATAGTAGTAGTTTAGATACTTGATACTAAGAATATTGAATACTGTATAGATACCGCATGAGAGCTAATAGGTATTATAGCCCAGTTACTTTAAAATCCTTGTATTCGACCCTAACTTACTCTAAAATCTTTGTATTCTACCCAAGCTTACTCAGGAAACCTCTCTTTTCGCTTACACTTGGACAAAACAGAGGAAAACATGGCACAAAGTATCATGATTAGGTTTAAGAAACGAAATAAGATTATGTTGATTGCCCCTTTTAATACATGTGCATACTTAAAACTTCAATGCTAAACTTATACAACTAAACATGAACCACAAACGAACAAGCATTATTGCACCCCCCAAATTTAGAACAATGCTTGTCCTCAAGCATAACTCTATAGACCAAGTGAGTTTTTCAAAAATTTTGTGCGATCACTAAACTTCTCATCATGCTTTCTAATTTTAACTAGCATCTAGAGTATCCATTCCTTGGTCTCTTACTATAATCTTTTTTTGAAATGTGCTTTTTGTTTAAAAAATGCTAGGTTCTTCAAGAAATTATTTTATTAGTTTATACAGAAGGCGTTGATCGGAAAATCATTGGTACTTTATGAATTCGTTCCTATTCACAACTATAACTCTTATTGTGCTTATTTACTTTCATTCCCCGATTTTGAAGCTATGCTCCTTATTTTTTGGTGGGATGCGACAACATTAGAGTTATTTATTTTTAGAGAATTGAGTTGCATTAAAAGAATAAGTTTAGCTTTTTTTTTAAGTGTTATGAAAGATTATTTTTATTTTTGAACGCTTTAGCTCAAACCTCGTACACCCCCTAATTAAAGAGTGCATCGAGGTTCTCATCGCTAAAAGTGAATGATAAGATGAACTTAGAAAAATTTACAAAAGAGGTTTGATGCAAAGCTTGCTCGCCTAATAGGGTTCTAGAAAATTTTCCTAAGGCATGATCCTTGACTAAACTTTGGACGCCTAGACTACTAAGTTATAATTAGTATCGCATAGGTAATATCATAGAAAGAGAAACTACTTATGTTCATAAAAGTTAAACAAGCGACAAGAAAAAATAATCATGCGATAAGAAGTAAGATAAAATGTAGACTATGTTTACAAGCTAAAAAAGAAATCATGAAAAATGCTAAAAAGATAATTACAACACTCCCCCAAATTTAGTCTATTCTCGCGTCTTGATTTTCTGTAGTGGCAGAGGAAGTTCATGTTCGTTCAACCGGGGTTGTTGTAAATCTGGTGGGATGACTGGGGCAGGCATGTGTTGTACAAATAGACATGGATATAAATAATTAATGTGTCAAACTGCCAATTTTGCCACACCGAAACTCTTTGAATCAGGGCGTTGGTCACTTCAACTTGGCAAGCGAGTTCATTTTTTCGCTTTTTTATGACATCTAACTTGATTTCATGATCTTCATAATCATCACGTACGATTGCAGAGTGATGTTTAAAGTTCGAGAGGGTTGTATTCATATCAGCTATCTCGCTTTGAACATCTTTAGCTCTAAATATGATTCGTTTAACTGGAATTGGAGTTCTATTTGAGTGGTGGCTAAGATGTCAAACCACTTATGCATAGGCTTGCAGACGTTTTCCCGATAAATTAAAAAATATCTTCCTCAACTTCGCCTTCCTTTTTATTACGTGCGATATCGTCATCATCATTAGGCAGACGAGAACTTGTCTCACCAACTTCGTCGCAGAGCACTGTTTTGCCCTAGACACGTGCATCATTAACAGGTTTCGAAAGATCTTTCTTTTGTGACCTCTCAAAATCCAAGGTCACATCATTCTCAACCTCTTCATCGTCGTGGATGTTTATAATGGAAGGCGGTGTAGTAGGGTCTTGGAAAAAGTCATTGAGAGGCTTAAAGAATTCTTCTTCTTCATCCCCCTGATCAGGTAAGGGATGGCTCAAGTCTAGTGGTGTTTGGCGGGGTGAAGGTGGCGGTGTAATGCAACCATAAATGTGTTTGAGCTTTGAAGACGACAAAGGTGGGTCACATTTCCTGGGTGATGGTGGAGGTGAGAGAATCTATATTATTTTAGGATGAGGGGCCGATTTGAATTTTTGGGGTGAAAAGCTGGAAATCTTGGATTCTTTGGGAAGTAAAGGGAGAATGCTAAAGGAATGGCATTGATGGTCGTGTCTATGGCTGGTTTCTTCTTCTTGTTTGACTTAGATCCAGACGCACCATATTTAACAATCTTTCTTCGTTTTAGAGACGAAACAGAGAAGTGCCTTCTTCTTCTTCTTCTTCATTTATCGCCTTGATCTTAGAGATTGTCTTTTGGCGCTTTTCTTTCTCCTTGTTCTAGTGCAAGATGACTGTTCAATTCAAGGCGGTTAAGGTGCACAATCCCTCTCGAACGGGAGTTTTAAGATACGCTGGTAATTCCGGAATAGCATTCCAACAAAGCTTTCAAACAGTGGTTGGAAATGGCATTGCTCCACGTGGCCCAACATACCATGTGTGAATGTAATCACAAATGATTGTCCACATGTTCATTGGGATTTACTCCATGATGCATTAGATGAGCATCTCTTTATCTTGATGAAGAATAAATGCACACTGGTTTAAGTAAGTTGTGCTAATAGAGCTGTACTATCCAGTGGACGTGATTTTTTGTTCAGCCTCTGGCCATGGGATCTTGGAAAATGCCTTCTTCGTATCCTTTTTTAATGTAGCTTCAATAAGTGTTTGTCAAGGCGCATCAGGGTCATTAGGTAGGCCATACAAGCTGGTTATCATATCGACATCAAAATAAAGGTGTTTTCCTTCAATCAACGCGTAGTTCTCCTTCTTATGGATGAAACCTTCGTAAAACATTCTAACCACATCTAGGCGAACATTAGAGCTCCCATCAAAGAATGTTTTCCACCCAAATGCTTTTATGGGTGTGTAGACAAAATCGAAAAGAGTTTTTTTGAATGGAAAAAGAACTTGCTCGATTTTAATCTCATTGTTTATGTTTTTTTGTTGTCGCTTTGGCTTCACCCATTCCTTTCTCACCTTGGACAACTCTTCGTCAATTTCTTCAGTTTGACTTGGCCCTGTACCCTTGGAAACTGGCCTCTTCTTCGTATTTTACTTGACCTGGAGTGCGTTTGTAGTTTGCGAGGATGTAACTTCTTCCTCGCCTTTTCCTTCTTACTTTTGGAGACTAGCTCTTTCAAACGAGCGTGCTTCACCACCTTGCGAATGGATCGCGTACTGTCTTCTTCTTAGAAGGTGGTCAGCGAGATTGCTCCTCAAGTTCTTCCTCAAACGCCTAAGAAATTTCTTCGCGATCATCTTCTTTTCCTTCACTTTTTCCTTAGAGATAGGCACTGCCTCTACTTCTCTCAAGAGCTCTTCACACTATTGTATATGGACCTTCCTCTTCTGCTCCTACTTCAGGCTGAATGCCTTGGGCTCTCACTTTAATATTAAGAATGTTGCCTTTGACCTTCGCCTTCTTTTCTTGGACCTATTGCAAGGTCGTTCAAAGCTTGACTCTAGGTTGGGCTTAGATGTGCAATCCTTGATTTGTTTCTCTTTTTTCTTCTTTTTAAGAAATGTGAGCACTACTTCTGTGTCATCATCATCCTTTATTTTCATACTGAACTATACCACATCTAGGGTTTTAGGGCTCCTATTCCCTCCTATTTTGGGCTAACACAAGAGGGTTTGGGAGGGGGTGTGATATTTACAATTGATCATATAAAAAAAATGTAAATCTATGTCCAAATTAAACCATAAACATTCAATTGCAAAACCTCGTTCCACAATGCCATAAACCCACCAATACGGAAAAAAAAAACTTTGAAATTTCACAATAAATTAATCGAGATGGCTCTAATACCAATTGAAGGGATGGAAGTCCTAACGTAGTGAAAGCATATTAGAGGATCCAAACTCAAAACTATTGGGAAATCCAAAACACCAATACAGTGTATATAAAATAAATAACCAAAGAATGAATCTAATTCTACTTACTTTATTAATTCTAGGCTAAGAATGCTATTAGAATTTGAATAGACCAGAAAGATTGAACTTACTTTCATAGTCATCTCTACTTGGACAAAAAACATTGTTTGGATTGGGATCACGAACAAGAACAACATCAATTGGCTACCTCCATATTCTCTGGGTAATCATATTGAACGTTTGAGGGAACCAAATAGAAATTGAGAATTTTTATTTGTTTAGGGAGGAATAGATCGAGAGAATAAATTTTATAGAACCTTACAATAAAACTTTTCACGTTATGAGTGTCTTTTATTTATTTATTTTTTAATCTTCTGCAAGTTGTATCAGGGGGTGAAGTTGAGATAGAAGAAGAGAAAAAATAAGAGATGAACGCACGTGCTGTTAACACTTATGTAGGGAAGTTAAATATAATTTAATTTAATTATATAATTATTAGTTAATAATTAAATCAAATTAATAGTTAAATTAATTATTAATTATTAATTAATTAATTAATTAAATCTATCTAACTTAATTAATAATTTCACGTAAATCATACTTAAATGAATATCTCTCACATAATACATAGTTTTAATTCAATTAATTAAAGGAAGTTAGTCCTTCACGAGTGTTCGTGTCACACCCCCTCTAGCTTGACGAAGAGGTGTGAAGCTAGCACATCAACTAATCACTCTGACTTAATTGACTTCTTGGAAGATATTTTACAGAAGTTTATTATATACTTCGGTTTAACATAAACTTACATTAAGCACAATACTTTGAAAATAAATATATGTTTTAAATGTGTTTTAAAGAATTTAAAACAATACAAACTTTAGTGAACTCAACAACTATACTCTAACTCTGACAAAGCATTAAAAAAGTCCTCTATGGACAAAGACAAATCACGATTTTCTAGACAAGCTGGTGTACTGGCGACAATAGGCTAAGCTTTAGGATCACGATGACTACCTGAAAAATATTTTTTTTTTTTGAAAACATGAGCTAGAAGGGTCCATGAATGATTATTTTTAATTAATGGATAATTAAATAAATCATGCTTAATAGGATAATCTAAAATAATAAAATATATTAACTTACTTCCCAGTTTTCTTAAAACAAATTTGATAATCATGAATAAACCAAACATACTTAACTTACTTTATATAAATAAGAAATCATCTCATTACTCCAATACCCATTTCCAATACTCTTAACATCTTCATCATATTGGGGCTTGTCAAGCACTTCTAATGACTTCGTTGTTGTGGGGTAAACTCAACACCAACGACGGTAATCTCACTGAGTGAAAATATCATCACATCAGTGGCTAACTCTAGCGTTGTGATAGAGCTTGCTAATTACCAACAACGGTCTTCACTGAAGTGAAATTCCTCATCACAACAGTGGTAATCTCTCTATGTGCACATAGTAACTTTTTCCAAAGAGCTTAAACTTATCTCTAGATTTCCTAGATTTAGAGTAATGTTTTTATAAAAAATATCACATAGCTTAACAAAAATTACTTAGAAAATTCTCAACTACTTATAACTTTTATTTTATCTACGTGCTTGAATAGAATTCTAAACTTTATCTTGCAAAACTTGTTTAAACTTGAAATGCTTAAAACTCTATAGCTTATTCAAGATAGATCTCATACTTGCTTAGATAAACATACTTGTTTTGAAATTCACTTAAACTCATGGTTTGATTAAACATTTGCTAAATCTCTTGTCTTGCTTAACTACTTTTACTAAATTTGATGCTTGAATATTTTAGCTTAATCACATGCTTTAGAACTTAGTATAACGTGAAATATAAATGAAATATGCTTAATATCTTAATAGCTTGCTTAAACACTTTACCTGGAACTCATGGATAAATAGAAAAGTTAAAATCATTTTGTCACTCACCGTTCTCAACTAGTTCCTCTTGGGTTGATAGATTAGCTCATTCTCTCTTTTGCCTGTAATTATAGAAATTAATCCCTAAGTAATCTTCTTTCTCTTAGAAAATATCCAAATTTAACTTAGGAATCTCAAAATATAAAAAACGGCTCATTAGCGTCATTGATATTGCCCACAGGCAAGTCTAGCCAATGGATATGGGTTGCGCGTGCATATGCCTTGTCATGTCCTTTCCAGCACCCCACAGTCTCCCCAGGTTGCCTGCTAGCCTGACTCACCTAGCACTAATGCCCACAACACCTTACACAGCCACACTAACCCCACAGTGCATATACTTTGCACCTCAGCTCACCTTGCCTGCACAATGTCGCCTTCTCTTGCATGTTGACCTCACTCAACATCCAACACAACACACAATCATGTCACCTAGCACCAAAACGCCTGGCAAAAGATCTGTTTGCTTCATGAAAGTTCTCAGATTTCAAGTCTAATCAACATAACTCAAAATCAATTCATCAAATTGGAAAACTTCCTTCTAAAAACGTGTTTCTTATCCTTTTAGTTAGCTTACCCCAAAATTTCAGCTCAAGATTCCCAGTAGAATGTTGACTCGCCTCCGATCTTCAAAAACTGTTATGGGTTGTTTCGAAAACTAAACAACTTGAGGTTTCTATAGAATTTTGTCACCTTCTCCAACTCTTTTACTTTTAGTAGCTCTCACAAAGGCTGCACATTCAAAGAACTCCTCAGTTGAAGTTGTACTTATAAAATGTAACATCCCAAATTTTTTTAAGGTAATTTGTAATTTTGGGATGTTAATTTTGGGTTTAATTTTTTCGTGGGTTGTTTGTTTGTGATTGGTGAAAAGAAAGAGATTAAAAGAGGAAATTGGTTTTAATTAGGGAAGAAAATATTGGATTTTATTATTGGAAAGAAATGTGCACTCCATCTCCTTCCCCAATCTTCCTTCTCTTGCAAAAACCCTAATTTCAAACCCTACCCTAGCCGCCGCCGCCGCCGCCGCACCTCTTTTCTTTCTCCACGCCGAGCCGACAGCAAGCCCCAGCCACCTCGCGCGTTTGTGCCTCCGCCAGCCGCAACGCCCAAGCCGAGTCGTTTCCTCCCCAGATCTGCTCGCAGCCATCCATCGCTGCGTCGTATCTGCAAACTCCAAGCAGCCGAAGCCATCTCCCTCCGCGACGCCTCTTCCTCGCGCGCCACCTGATCTGGTAAGTCCAGCCGTCTGCACACCACAAGCCGACTCCACCCGCGCGAGCACTGGATCCGTTTCCCTAGCCGTACGCCGCACCGAATCGGCAACCCCAAGCAGCCGACGCCATCCCACCCGTGACGCCAACACCTCCACGCGTCAGATCCGACGTGCCAAGCCGCTCCACGCCCGGATCCGCGAGTCACGTCACGCCCGCGCGTTGCCTATATCTGCTTCCTGCACGTGCCGGATCTGTCTTTCCCTCGAGCCGAGCCGAGCCGAGCCAAGCCGAGCCGAGTCAAGCCAAGTCGAGGAAGATTTTGTCACTTCTTGTCTCCGCTACCTTTTGCTCGTTGTTGGTTGTTGGGTCGATTGGAGGCTAGTACGAGTAAGGAAAACTCTGAAACTTGAGGTAAGGATTGCTTCTACCGAATCTACGTTTTTGGTGTATAAGGTGTTAAGATGGTTCGTTATGTACCTGGTTTAGGGGTTGGCCTTAGAGCATCTAGGTTATATATCTGTTTGGTTTCTGCACGAATTGTTTTACTGTTTACTTGTGTTATCTGCTGTTTGAGACGTGTTTGGATTATTCATGATCATGATGTTTGTGAT
>JBBPDJ010000003.1:7176769-7199316 GCA_037974625.1 Cucumis cinereus
CTATAACTTCTTCTTTTAAACTTCGATTTGGGCAATTCAAATTGCGTTGGATTCATAATTTTGAGCTCTACACAATAAACTCTTCAAAACACTAGAATTGTTAATAAATAAATTCATATTTGTTATCATCAAAATATTGATTAATTAATTAATTAAAATTAATTAATTTGAGATTAAGAGCCAAAATGCCAACAATAGATAGTTACCTTAATGACACAAAAAATATGCTAAGATATATCAACATTTTTAAAGAATTAGAAATATAGCAAATTTTATCGCACAGACACCATACTAATAGATTTTGAAACATGGATCTAAATTTTATATTATGTACAAATTTCCGCTTATGTATGATTCAATTGGGTGGTCAAAACGCATTGAAACCAAAATTTCAAAATTTTTATATGTAAAACTTAACCGAACAAAATGATTTTTAATGTGGTTTGGTTTGTTTTAAATTCGATTTTACTCTTTTTAAAAGCATATATATTGTTTTTTTAATTAAAAACGATTTGGTTTGGTTCGGTTCAAGTTTAATTTTTGTTTATCTCTTTAAATTAAAATGGTTTGTTTTTAAATTTGGTTTTTCTTTTTTGAATATACACACACATATATATATATAGGCATTAGATAAAAATAGTTCAATTCGGTTTTTGAAATTGAAATCAAACTGAACTGAACTTCAGTTCAAATCTTCTTCAAACCTAATGGAAACTGCATTTTTTTTTATTTCTTTTTCGATTTGGTTCGTTTCTATTTTTTAAAAATGGTTTGGTACTTGCAGTCTGAATAACCCCTACTAATAATAAACAAAACGAAAAAAATGGAAAGAAGGTTTCTTGTGCAACTTGTTTTGTTTTTTTAGAGCTCTTATTGGCTTTTTACGATCACAAACCAATTAATAAATAATATTAGGGATAGATCAGATACTACAACCGTGGAAAATTGTCCAAAATAACCACCTTTAGTTTTCACATTACAAAAATAGAACGCTTTTGAAAAATTCGTGTAATTGCTTTTTCTCGGTCTTTCTCAGCTTAGATTGTCATTGAGATGAAGTTGGAAACGTTTGAATTCAAATTACTTTATCTTGCGAATTGACGAAAATACCTCTGATTGAAATATACCTTCATCTTCACGTAAATGAATCTAGTCCTCATTTCGCCCCAGTTCTTACTTTTTTTGCTCTCAAAATAGCTCATGTCCATTGTTACTCTCATACTTAAAACAGTTTAGTGCATCCTTGAACATTGATTTGTAGAGGTATTCCACTTTTAACTTACTTTATGAGTTAATGTGATTTTGATATACCGTTAGTTAGAGTTTTACGTGAAATTTAAGAAATCAAAGCTACATTGTGAGGTTTTATACGGTGGGGTTTTATTTTTTATTTTTACATATTTTGTCTTTTTTTATGTAGGTTGGCTTCATTCGATTGATCTCTAAAACTTTATCCTATCACGCCAAAAAAAAAAAAACATGAATCTCGATCGAGATTGGATGAAGTAGCCCCAAGATTAATTGAATGAGCCCGAGATTTGATTGACTTGAGTTTTTAGCACCACTGTGTGTAAATTCTTGGGGTACATGTGCCCTGAGATTTTATACATAATGCAACTAAAAACCCTAATCTTGTGGCACGTTGGTGTGAATGTCTCGAGTTCTTAACTAAATTTTTCCGATCTTGTCTGAGGTGGCCTCGAAATTGCTCTAGGAGTTTTGGCAGATTCGATAGAAATGTTTTTTTTTTCTTTTGTGATTGATTGTCCTAATTGGTGGTCCATCATTCTTTTGTTTGTTTTCTGTTTGGCAAATGACTTTGGTTACTAAAATTTGCAACTCTGACTTAATGTTGGTCAATTTGATATGTTGTTCCTATGTATCTAAAATTGTTCTGAACATCAAGAAGAAGTTAACACCTTAGCAGTTGTACATGTTTAGAAAAGCAATATTTTATCATTTTTTGGTCGTTAAGTTATTGTTTAATAGGCCTCTGTACCAATATATTCCATTGGAAGAAGGCAGAGGATGACAGAGGACATTATTAGTTTTAAGTTATTGGGGAATTAGAAGGTCTAATTTCAAGCCCATCGTTAGGTTTATCAAGAAAACCATATAAAATAATAATATATTAATATTTTCAATATTAAGTAATTTTTGTAAAATTCTTTTTCTATTACCTAGACATGCACGAATTGTTTACTATCAAAATACAAACTTAATCTCAGATACAACCTCGATTGGAATGGACCAAGAAGAAGCAATTGATGACTTTTTCAAAAGTGTGATATTTTTCAAATGTAAAAACGATGTTGTTTGGGACAATTTCCTTCGCACTATAGTTAATACGGTTGATATAAAACAAATATTAAAGACGTCATATCCAAAATCTCTCCCTGATTAAGGTTAGCCCATCGTAATAAATCATTTTGCTTCTTTCATACGGTACAATAGTAGTACATTATAAACATATTATAATTTCAATGTTCACAGTAAAACTTACTGATTAGTTAACCCGATGACCTAGCAGAGCTATTAGATTACTGCATTTGTAAAGATAGGAATAATTTATCAAATTTAAAAAAGAAATAGCAAAAAATAATATTTAAGAAAGCAAAGTTTATTTTATCATAGTAAATTTAGTGAAATGATAATTAGCATCTCCATTCGTTTGTTTGAGTGTAGATGTGACAAAAATTACGATGGCAAACGTGTATAGTACAATCTTTTAACTTACTTAAAAAGAAAATTAAATTGTAAAAGAAAGCCTAAATAAATAAAAGACAGAAATTAAGTAAACACAACTGTTCAATTAAACAATAAATATAATGACATGCAAAGAGTCTTAAAAAAGAAGAAAAAACTCAAACCACCATTCATTTATAGACAATTTATTCAATGATTGGCTGCTTACTACTAACAGAAAAGGAAAGACGAATTAAGCTCCTGCCTTATAATCCCTATCTAAATCAATCTTTAATGTACAAATTTCAAAACCTATATGCCAATTTTTACCCTTTACCACCACTGTTATGTACACAATCCAGATTTCCTATTCCTATTTTCTATTCCTATTCCTATTCCTATTCCTTACTACTACGAAAAATGTTTTATGCATTTGGATGGGTAATACCCAAAAAAAAAAAAAAAAATTGGTCAAAAGCCTCTGTTTAGTCTGAAAATAACTCTTCTAATTCTGTTCCTTCAGGCTTGGCTTGAACACCAACATCAGAGTCAGTGATGGACCCCAATCTTTTCTCTCCCAAATCACCTCCAATTTCTAGAAATTCCAACCCTGTCCAATCTTGTTCTTCTTCTGTTCCTGTTTGTTCGTTTATCAAATTGTTGTTGCTTTCCTTAACATTCTCTGTATGATTGTCCTGAACTTTGTTCACAACAGATGGATTTCTCCTTTCATTCGAGTTAGAATCCTCGCAAATGCAGGCTGATGGGTTTTCATGGAACTCTCCTCTTCCAGGCTTCACCTCATTTGGCTCTCCCATGAATCCTACTTGATAAGCTTGGACCTTGGATGAAAATTGTTGCCATGTCATGTTGTGCCGGTCTGTGAACAGTCGGTACAGCTTTTTAGTGTTTGGTCGGATCGTTGGTTTGTGACCAAAGTATCTCCTGCAATAAAGAAATGTATTGTGTCAAAGCTTGAAATTTGTATAGTTGCTTAATGATGTTAGTAAGATGATCAATTAAGAGTGTGATGATCATGATGTGGATGTAGTGTAGCATGTATACCTTCGTCCAGCTAAAATCTTTGCCATATTGCCATTGTTGTTTGTGACAAAAACATTGCTTTTGTCGCAAACGATGAAGTCTAGAGCAGCCATGCGAGAAGAAAATGAAGAAAATGGTGCCAACTCTTCCTGGTTGGCTAGAGTCTCCTTAGTATGGAAATTTGGAAACGTTGCTTTGAGTGGAGCTAGAGTTTTCTCTCCTCCATACACTTCACCAGATGCCACATAAAGGTGTACATCGCTTTCAAATCCCAGCCCTCGAAGCATGAGGGCGACTTCTTCCGGAGTGAGAGGGCATCTTCCTTGCCTTCGTTCCTTATCTGGATTGCTAGCCTGCAAATCACACGAGTGGAGATTTCATATCCCAATTTCCAATTTTCAATCCAGGTTTAAGACACGTGTTTGGATGACTTTTCAAGTACTTGAACAGTCATTCCAAATGTGCTCTTAGTGTTTATCGAACAAAATGAAAACTTACGTGCAAACTTTTCCATCTCTTTCGAATCTCTCCAAGTTCTTGCCTTTCAACTTCTCCTCCACCATAATAACATCCAGAAAATGCAAGCATGTCAGGCTCAAACCTATATGATCATACACCAAACTTACATCAACTGATATCCAATCCATCACTAATAAAAATGCTACAAAGATTCAAATCTAAATGTTTAGACAAGTAATCCCATCATAATGCAAACCGAATGTATATAAAAATAAACTCGTCTAATCACATTATTAAATCTGCATTCATCTATAATCTTGTTACGATGGATGCAAATTTTAGAAACAGGGTAAATAAGATAAGCTACTGGCTACTGGCTACTGCTGGCACACTTTCAAACAGGTAAAGAATAATTTACCTCAGATGTAGGGCAATAAAATGTTTGCTTTTCTTTCTCATTCTCTCAACCAATATTTTCCCCATTTCATTGATCTCATCAGTAAACTTTAAAGCATGATAGTTAACTCTGCATCTCAGTTTCTGTAAGTCAGTTGTCAACTTATTTGAAAGCCTATAATCAAATTTTCCAAGCCGAACAGCCTGCACGGCACAAAAGAGAACCTCAAGATTTTGATCCAATATTTCAGTCACCTAAAAAAAAAATTGTATACTTACATGCTTCTTTTTAAGAACAGGAAGAACATGTGTTTCGTAGCATTCTGGATCACATTTCCTCGGAACACGCATGCTATGGGGAGTCAAAGGTTTCCCAACTTTGATTGGTAACTTTTTTACAATTAGAACATCTTTCGAGAGATATTTAATAAACCAGTCCACATCAAAAATTTCTGCAAAATTGCTGCAACAAACACCACAGCTTGCACATAAGTACACTATTGATTTACCAAGTTTATTTCCACCAGCATAATTAATCATATAACAAAAATAGCCTCAAATATATTGAAAAGTATTTGTTTTAATTTCAAACCTGCTATCCTTCCAAAATGAATTTTGATCCAACTTGGGGACAACTAAAGTGGCATTCAAAATATAAGCAGCAACAACAGCATCTGTTATCTGTATCCATATTTAAGCATATTATGATGAAAACAGAAAGAAAATATTACATAGATAAATAACTTTGTCCGTAGAATTCATTTGATTACATTAATTAAAAATTTTGATATGATTAAGGCCTAAAAACAAGGTCAGACATGGCCTAGTTGAAGCCTTCACAAAGTCATTAAAAACTTACAAAAAAAAAAAAAACTAAGCCAGCAGATACACCGATTTCAATGGATAAAAAAATTAATTAGAATATAATATATATTTTGAAATTTATTCGAGTCAACTAAAAGCCAACCAAATAATTGTTAGCCCTAAATCAAGAGTTACCCCAGTTCTTTGTTGATTAAGGCCTCCACTTGTAGTAATCAATAAGTACCTATCGGGATCGGTTTTCTCAGCGGCGGCTGCAATTCGTAGAACACGCCTCATATTTAGGGGAATAAAGTTATATAATCAATTTGATAATCATCAATCATCGAATAATAAAAGCCTAAATTTAAGGCAATAAGTGCAATGGAGGTTTTGATGCTTTACGTGTGAACTTCTTGCTGGCATTGCTACAACCATAGAAGAAACTGGATTGATCTGTAACCCACACATCACGTTCAAATCTCTTTTCACTTTCCTAAACATTGATTTAACAAAAAATGGCGTTAGAAATTTCCAGAAATCAAAATTTCTCCGATAGACCAAATACACAAAATTCCGTACCGAAACATCGAAGGATGATTTCAATTCCAAACCAGAATTCGATACATCCTCAATGCCTTGGTCGCTCTGAGAATTAATAACAAACAATATAGAGAATAGAAAAGAAGAACACAATGAGGCATTAAAATAGGACAAAGAATAGCCGCACCGAGGTTCCGCCATGAAAGGGAGTTAAGTGAAGCTGATCACGATGAGCAACAGGGGAGGAAAGAAGGAGAAACAGAGCAACAAAGCAGACGAAAACACAACCAGCAAGTGCCGTAATAAGCGGAAAGATATGGTAGTAGAAACGGCGGCGACGGAAGAAAACGTCACGGAGGAGCTGGTGAAGGCCGGCGAGAGTTGTATCGGCTTCATTCCGCCGCTTCTTGGCCGACATGACTATTCAAGAAACAGAGACGTAATACGAGATAGATATAACGTGAGGGCGACGGCGGCGGCGGCGACGGCCAAGAGGAGGCTCCAATGAGCAGTGGCGGTTGGTTTTTGCAGAGGACGGAGTGGCCCCTTTGGACGACGAGTATCTCAACAATTCTATATAAACTTTCCCCCACAATTTAACAAAATTAATTAATCAATAAATTGTAAAGAGAGAGAGAGAGAGAGGAAAAAAAATAGGAGAGAGAGAAAGAGAATGTTGAAGTCTTAACTCAGTTCTCACCTCGAACTAATCGTATCCAAAATCTTTGTGTGGGGCGTGGCTATCCTGCGGCTGCTCACACCATTTATCCATCTACCTCACCATTTAAAACTAACTTTCTAAATTTATTGTCTATTACGTTTTCATATCCGTTTCATTTTCATTTTCATCCCTCTAATTTCTCTTCTATTTTTTTTTAAACCTTCTACTCTTGATAAATTTTTAAAATACCCATCTTAGTAGTTTACTTTTGACTTTTTTCGAGTAAAACAATTAGTAGATGTCAATTTCAATTTTATTGAAATTTTGATGTTCAAGTATATTTTTTAAAATTATAAAAGTTAAATACCAGCAGAAATATTGATGAAAATATCGATACATCCATAAAAATTTAATGTCATTAGCTTCTTTTTTTATATAAATTTTCAATTTTCATAGTGTTTTTTTTTCATTAAAAAGAGTATTGTTTTTTTTTTCCTTTTTCCTTCATTGTTATCCTTTTAGTTGTTAAGTTTGAATTTGATTTTAATTTAGTTTCGTAAATTTTAAAATGTTATTATTTTGAGTTTTTGTTTTAATTTGGTTTCTAGAATTTAGATATTATATTTTTGTAACATTGATTTATCATAAAATATTAATTTTCAGTCATTGAGTTGAATGACTATCAATTTATATAAAATAATTATAAATTTAAATTTTAAAATGAAATCTAAATTAATCAAGATATAATTTACAAAAGCATTAAAAAGAATATAACTATTTTTAGAATAATGGTGGATTGATTGAATCAAAGATCTAGTGGGAGAGATATTGCCGTCTCACCAAATTCAAGCAAGATTGTAAATTTATCACTTTATCTTTTTTGAATCTAATTTCGTTTTCCTACTAATCACAAAACGCCACGTGGATTAATGAAAAAACTAAATATTTTTTTTTTAATTCTAATGTTTTTGTCTCTCTTTCTGTATTAATTTATTATTAAAAAAAAAAAAAAAGAAGGTATTTTGTTAGTTTGTATTTGAAATCTAGCTATTAGTTATGCTTGGAAGTGTTAATTAAAGAGATCTTGTTTTTATTTGTTTTCTTATTCAATTAAAATATTGTTATTTTACTGTTTAGATAATAGACAATTTGACCTAATATTAAATTGCAAAATTTTATTTTAGATCATTGATTCTGTAGATTTTATCCCCCCCCCCCTTTTTTTTTTCTTTTGTGCAGAAAAAAACCATATTTATTTATTTATTTGAGAACAGTCAGGCCTTTTTAAATATTATCCTATAAATGTTGAGTGTAGATTTAATTAGATGATTTATAATAAAGAAGTTGGCACAGATTATTATTGATTTAAATCATTTTAAAAAGTTAAAAAAATAAATAAATCTGTTGTCTTTTATATATATATATCTTTCCCCAGATAATAGATATATCTGTTTTCCCTTTTTATAGCTTAATGGTACTTTAATGGCCCAAAGAGGTTTTTACTTGTTCTGAATAATGAATATTTACACAAAAAAAAAAAACTATTTTTTACAAAATGAGCATCACTCATAAATTAGAGATCAGAATTTTCGTCCCTACTTATTGTTTTTACTTTTTCTAAAAAAAATTATATATATAGTAATAGGAGTTGGAAAATTTTAACCCTTTAAATTGTTAACACATGTGTTCTCTGTCGAGATAAGCTCGTTTTGGCTATATTTCTTTTGTTAGTGTTAACATTTGGTCACGTTAGCTATATTTGTTTTGTTAATGGGTGATAGCAGTGCTAGTTTTTTAGGTTAAATTTTTTAGATAGTCATACCTATGCATCAATTTTATTATTTTGTAGAAAATATTTATTTAGAGAAGTTAAGGCCCCATTTGTTTCGTAATCCAAAAATTATTTTGGAAAACAAAGAATTTTATAAAAAATATAAATAAATTCTTATTTTTCACTATATTCGAAAACATGTTTGGTTCAATTTAAAATTTTGAAATTCGGATTCAAAATTCAAAATTTGTGTTTGGTTGTGAATTTGAAAATACAAGAGTATATCTTATGTTCACAATTTCTGAAAACAAAATCTAAAAACAAAGAAAACGACAATTTATTGTTTTCGAAAATGCGTTATTTCGAGTGTTATTTTTAGAACACTTTTTTATTATTTTTTTTTTGTATTTTTTTTAAAACATAAAAACGAAAATGAACGGACCTAAGAGTTCGTTTGATAACGTTCAGGACCACGAATCAAACGGGACCTAAGAGTTCGTTTGATAACGTTTTTTTCCTGTTTCTCATTTTTTAAGAAACATATTTGTTTGATATCCATTTTCGTTTCTAATATTGAGAAACAACAAAAAAAAATAGTTTATGCGGTTTCTATTTCTATTTTGGCCTCTTGTGATAGTTTTTTTTTTTTGCAAGTCATGTGTTCGCATCCCACTTGAAGCACATTTTTCCTTGTCTTAACGTCAGATTTTTTGTAAAAAGAAGATAGAGCAAAATGAAAAAGTTGTTCTAGGCATTGAAGTTGATCGCGTCACCCGTTGAACAAAAAGATACCAGGCGATACAAATCGCTAGATGACAAACAAGTTGGTGAGACTATCAACAAAGTTGCATGATGTTAATGTGGTATGAACTCTTATGAGACAACTCCGTTTTTTTCTTAGTAAAACAAGTTCATCTCTAAGTCTAGTATTACTTTTTAGCATTATGGTTTTTTCGAGGGCCTTGAAAAAGAAAGAAAATTCCTTCATGCACTAGAGTAAGGGAAAAACAAATTGAGAATTCATTAACCCTTTCGATCATGCTTAGTGAGTCAAAATAACTAGGCCTTGCATCCACTTATACATGATTTTATGTGAACAAAATTCTTTTAAAATGCTTCTCAATTGAGTGTTTGTTTATTGGAATGTTTAAAGGATTGCAAGAAAAACGTTAAAACTTGAGTTTCATATTTAGAAATCTTTTAGAACATTACCAATTTATGCATGATTGAATGACTTTAACTTTTGTAAATGATGCATGAATTTCTTTGCTTGATGCTTGAATGTATGTACTCATATTTTCTTTTCTTGCTCAAGACGAGCAAGGTAAGTAGGGGGTGTTTGATAGCACTGTACAAGGGCTAGGTTTTCTAGATTAAAATTTATGAGATAGTCATATACTTATGCATCAATTTTTTCTTATTTTATAGAAAATATTGATCTAGGAAAACTATGGAGTTCAATTGCGCAAAAATGGCTCAATTCCAAGCTAAAGCCAAACAAAGATCAAGGGTAAACTCGTAATTTTAGCCGACCCAGCGTCGGTCTAAGAGCCCCCACACGGAGCGCTGCATCCTTGCATCGCGGCACCAAAGACGGTTACTTGCAGTGCCACAACACACAACCATAACATTGCGATGCTACGAACTTTGACACAGGCGTTAAGTGTTCGCCCTGCATGCCTTTTGCCCCCATTTGTCCATATGACTTCATTTACCTTTGTATTTGTACATCACAATTATTAGTTCATCTTCCAAATTAAGACCCATTAGTTAGGGCACCTCAATTTTGTAAATTTTTCTCCAAATTCATCAATAATATTCTCTTTCAATTCTTTGAAGATGTCTTTTATATTTCAATTTCCTCTTGAAGCTACTCCAAGATCAATGAAGAACTAAAAAGTACCTTCTTGAGAATAAGTTTTTAGTTAATCTCTCTTGAGAATTATGTTTTTAATTGTTAATTTCAATTTTTAATTGAATTTCAATCTTGTTTTTGTAGGAGTTCTTTTTTTGAATGACTTGATTAATATGACTCTGAGCATAATTTTTTAAACAAATTGATTGAAAATTATTGAATTGATTTTAAGCATGTCTTTCCTTTTAATCTTTTCTGGAATTATCCAATTTAAGTTCACATTCTTTAAGATAGAGGTTTTCCTTGCTTTTGAATGTCAAAACATTGAAACATAAGATCTTAATGCAAATTTAAATAATACATGGAAACCGCTAAGTTGAAAGTGCATTTAATAATTTTAGTATGAATCTTGATGCAATGCTTGTTCATTAATTGAGGTTAATTAGTTTCTTTAACTAATTAATTGAGGATTGATATTGAATACAATGTTATTATTTGTTCAATGATAGAAAGATTGACTTGAAATCACTTTTAATATTGATGGAGAGAAACCATTTCATTTGTGCCGACAATTTTACAAACACCCCAAAAACATTTACTTCGTTTATATTTCATTGCAAGACCTCACAAAACTCTGCTTCAAAATTTAGAATTCTTGATTCTTTGATTGATAATTTGGTACCCTAAACAAAATTTTCTTAGGTTAGACCCCTAACTACGTTTTGTTACTAAATTTGGGTTACAAATTATCTTTAATTGTTTGTGATTTGAGTAATCTTAAAAAGTCGCTTTTATTTTCAATTATGAGTAGATTTAAAATATAAAATATAATTTTAATGACGGTTTTTTAAGAATAATAATAAAAAAAACATCTATATTTTATGAAAAAAAACCACTAAAAATAAAAAATCCACTACACTTGATTTTACCATCGAAATGTAAATATTTTACTCAGTTTACAAATTTTGACAATTTTCTTTTTAATAATAAGGAAGAAAATTAAAATTTAATTAATTATAATTATTTTTAATTAATTTATAGACATTAACACTAGACTAAGAAGAATATTTGGTACGAAATCAAGGTTGAACGTATAAATCTTGAAATACGAACTTAAAACAAAATATCAAAATAAAATTTTAATATTTTAAAAGTAAAGGCAGAATATTTCGAAATTTATGAACCAAATAAAAATTAGACTCAAAACTAGGGGTGATAGTCAATTCAATTTTGTCGGTTTTGGAGTCAACCAAAACCCAAACCAAACCAATCGATTTTTACGCATAAAGAATGCAAACCAACGTACAATTGATTGGTTTTATTTGGATCAATTTATTATTGGTTTGGATCTAGTTTTTGACATTTTATTATTTCTTCCAAATTATTGTTATTACTCTATACTTTGTTTTTAACTCGTTATTTTTGCGAACTTTAAATTAAAACTGTGTCTATTTTTTTTTTAATAAATAACAATTTTATATATTTTTTCAGACTTTTCTAAATAAAAGCATGCATGCTACATAATAATACTAATTTGTATTTTTTTATACCCGAAAAATATACATGCACCATAATAATTGAAATACTAAAAGATACCTAATGAAAAATTTAATTTAAAGACCATATTTATAATATTGGTTCAGTCCAGTTTTTCAAACAAAAATCTGACAAAACAAATACTTTTTGGTTTCCTTCAAATACAAATAAAAACTGGAGATTGATATTGAAAAATCAAATAGAACTATTGGATGGGTTTGGTTTTTTGAATTTTCAGTTTTTTGTATGACAAAGTTTTAATTTTCAATTATTGTTTTACCCAACGAATCTTAAATGTTTGAGAGCTGAAAACAGGGGAATGAATTTACTCCGAAGAAGTAGGAAAATTCTTAATAATATATTATTGAATTATATAAAACTTTTCAAAGGTCAAACTTCAATACCCAAACGGTCAAATAGAAGGTGGAAGACTCTTTTTGATTGGTCAGAAAATTAGAAAATTGGTGAAGTATGGTGTGAGTGGTAACAGGAGAAAACCCCCAGTCCACGGAGTTTGTAATATCTTTCATTTCATTTTGCCGGGAACAGCCACAGCGTAGTGCTTGGGTCAGGTTTGTCTATCAATGTTTCACGTGCAGCTCACGTGCCTTCACAAATCGCAATTCATTTATTATCATTATTATTATTATTTTGGGAGTTTGGGAACAAGGCTGACGCAGAATCATGGCGCGTGTTTGGATTGGCCAGTTAGAACATAACAGGACACGAGCTGAAATGATGAGGAGTTTGAAAGACACGCGCTTTGGCACGCGTGGAAAGAGAATCAACCTGGGAGTGATGACGTTGTCGTTTTGAGTTTGTTTTACACGCTTGACGACGTGGTTTTTTGTGATTTATTTTTGTTTATCTATTTAAAAAAAATGTTGGATTAATTTTTGTTTTTTTTGGTGATAAATTTGAATGGGTTTTTTGCACGTTAAATCCACGTCGGTTTGCTTGAGAGAATTGCAATGTATCAATGCTTTATCTCTTTTTCAAAAATTAAAAATTAAATAATAATAATAATAATAATAATAATAAATCACAATGTAAGTAAAGAATAATTTATGTGGAGAAAATAGAAGTAGAAATTAAATGATAATGGTGGCTTTTGTTATCAAAAAAAGCCTGTGAATTGTGTTATTTACCCTCATTAAAGCTAGTTCCATCTTCCACGTTTTGAATAACAATTTTGGTTCTCTGCTTACAAATCAAGGGTCACCAACAACTCTGAAATGCAATATATATATATATATATAATACATTCTTGATTTATTACGTAATGGACTCGTTTTTTTTTAGATGGAAATTAATTAATAGTGTATTATAATTTAAGTAAATTTCTACAAATCACTCCTTATCCATCATATTTGTTACTAATTATCAACTTTTAATTTCATAAATCAATTTTAAACTATATATAATTAATTTGTTATACTTATATTCTCAACCTTTTTTATTTGGTAAGTTATATTTAATTATTGCAATTAACTCACTCTACCCATTACCAACTAAAAAGGAAACATAACAAAACTGAAGGAAGTCAATTATCATAAAAACGATTCCATTTAAAAATAAGGGTAGGCCGTAGGAGAAAAGTAGAGAGGAAATGTTGTAAATTTTCAAAAGAATGATAATAAATTATTGTGTTTTTCATTTAAATTTAAACTAATTTCTTCCATTATTTTAAAAGTTGGATGGTTTAGGTAAAATGTGGTTGAGCCAAAATTTATAAACTTTAGGGTTTGCTTCTCAGTTTGTTTATGTATATTTGTAATATACTGAATTTGTATATATATATATATATTCATACAAAATTTGTGAGTTAATTTGATATCCAATTTAATTTTTTAATTTATTTTGCTATTCAAAACTAACCCATAACCCATTCTGTGTTCTAGTTAATAAAATCTTAACTAAATTTTATATTTCAATTCACACTTCAATCCTATATTTGGAAAATAAATATCAACTTATAAGTTATTAACCAACTTAATTTTAAATACAATTGAAAGCTATTATGGTCGCATTGCATAGCATATTGAAACAAAAAGTTAAACATAAGTTAGATATATTATTTTGGTCCTAGACGTTTAAAATTTAGTTTTTATACTTAAAGGAAATCTTGAGGATGTAATAATAATAATTTTGATATGATAGACATATATTTTCAAAATTTATAGCTAAAAAAGATAATATAGGTTTTTTTTTTTAAAAAAAATATATTTTTAAAAAGTTGGTAATAAAATAATCATGAAGATTGATTTAAGATTTATTGAAAAAGTATCGTGACTATAATAAAAAATAAAGTTTATTATTTTAACTAATTTTTAAAATGTCTTACATTTTTGTTAAAATAGGGAGGTTATTAAAAAATAAATTTGTTGGTGATCCACAATAGATGAATTGAATTATTTTTAAAATATGGTAGAAATAAAATACAACTAATTTTGTTTTGGATTAGTTTAAGATTTGGTTGAAGTTGGAACCCTCCCCAAAAGGGAAATGTCAAACTTTGCATGCTTTGGAGGTTTCCAATCCCTTTCATATGATCAAGTACAAAAATTTGGCCTTCATTAATAAACTATCATTTTAAAATTATATTTTGTCAATTATACCCAATTATTAATTTATTATAATGATTGGATCATACAATATTTATGTTGGAAATGACTTGTGAGTTTAGCCCCATAAACAAAGGATAAGACTTTTGTTCCACATTGATGAATTTAGCATTGGCTATAAGGTATAAATACCAAGACATGCTAGTTGGGAGACTAAAGTGTGTTGGTGGTGATAGCGTAAACTTGTCACCACAAGCGCGCCGTCGTTGACCGTCGGATCAAAGGAGATGGGTAATCGTACCTGTGTGAAAAAGAATTAACCTTTTTATTACTTACCCGTTTAATTTTTTATAACTCTTATTAAAATTTAAACGTTTTGATATTACTGTTTTTATACCCATTGGAAACTCGATCCGTTTCACTTTTCCCCTCCTTTTATTGTTGTCTTCTTCATCAGATATGTACATCGATCTAAATTGTCATCCTTTTTCGAATTTTCCTTTGTTCTGAGTTTTTCTTCTCTTGATTCTATTCCTTATTTCGACGAGTGCACGTCTGAATTTGAAAATCTGTGTTAACCTTGGGGAGCAATTGGCATCGCGAGTAGCACCCCGATCGTGCCATAATTTCTTTAAGGGCAGTGGTTCATCAGAACACATCAATTCTTTTCAACATCAATTCTAACAATCTGAAAACAATTAACAAATGTCAATCAAGAATGCCAAGATCCTTCCCAATCTGTCCAAGCTTGAACCACTTGATGGAGCAAACTGCTGCCACTAGTCTAAAAAATTGTTAATTTTTGTCGAGCAGCTGGAGATTGGTATACTTGCCACAGAGCCATCATCTGATACCAAAAAGGTGACAAACGTCTCTGATCTAGAATCATCCAAATGACCTCATAATGCTTCTGATCAACTGAAGCAATCTTCTACAATCAATCCTACGAAATATGAGAAAGACAACCAGACAGTTTGAGGTCATTTTCTAAATCAAATACCCAATGTTTGATCTGTTCGTAGTCCAAAAATTCCGATATGGAGGAGATGATGCAAACAACAAGAAGAATATTGCAGGTACATGGCTACAATTTCATATGACAGACGAAAAACTTATGGCGGAACAAATTCACGAATATGAAAACCTGGTGGCCAACATTCTATCTGAAGGAATGAAGATATGTGAAATATTCCAAACAAATATACTGTTCGAGAAATTTCCCCATTCTAAAGCTACTACCGAAACCATCTGAAACGTAAAAAGAAGGATTTGAAACTCCAGGAGCTGATAAGCCATATGCTCATGAAAGAAGATAAGCTAATTTTTGAAAATGCAAATTCAGTTAATGCTAACTTGGTTGAATCTTTTGCTGTTAGACTGAAAAGAATAATTCCTCTCAAAGGAAGGGATACCGCAAAGCTACTGGTGAAAAAATTGAAAAGAAGAGAATAATTTGCTATGCCTTGGAAAGGAAGGGTACAAATCCTATCAATATGGTAAATAAAAAAGGAAGGACAAATTAGCGACCCATTCCACAACCTCATCTTGCTTAACAAGATGACGTAATTGCCGCAGTTGTGGAAGCCAACCTGGTGGAAAAAAACTGACTAAATTCTTAATACTGGAGCTTCGAGACACTTCTGTACAAATCGAGAGCTTTTTCATGACTACGGGGACACTACTGATGGAGAGTCTTCGTTCATGGAAAGCTCTGCCACTGCATGCATGAGTACTCGAGAAAGAGAAGGTTCTTTTAAAATTAACTTCTCAAAAAACATTTTTTCCTAAGTAATGTAATTTATGTACCTTTCTTACGTAGGAATCTGGTGTCTGGGAGTCTATTGAATTGACTTGGTCTTATGGTTGTACTAGAAGCTGACAAGCCTATCCTCACCAAAATGAAGTCTTTATTGGCAAGGGACATCTGGCTAATGGTATTTTTGTATTGAATACTATTATGATGAATGTAAGTACTTCTAATTCTACTTACATAGTTGAATCCCTTGATATGTGGCTTGATAGACTAGGTCCTGTGTTAATTGCATCGAATAAGAAACTTAAAGAATTAGAACTGATTAATGCATCTGAAGCACATGAAACTAGTAAATGTTCTGGCTGTGTAGAAATGAAGTTTATATAAAAAACCTTTCAAATCGGTCACATCTAGAAGTACATAATTACTTCAATTAATTCATTCTGATTTAGCTGATTTCAAAAACACAACAAGTAGAGGTTGAAAAAAATACTATATATCTTTTGTTGATGACTAAAATCTATCTTATAAAAACAATAGATGAAGCTGGTAGTATGTTTTTGAAATATAAAGAAGAAGTAGAGAATCAATTAGATAAGAAGATAAAAAGGTTAAGGTTGAAAGGGTAAAAGCCCTTAGCAATTGAAAACATGATAAAACCTTTTCTCAAATTTAATTGAGAAAGAAAAATACTAATCCATTGGCAATAAAATACAGAGATGAACCTACTGTATAAAAACTATGGCTAAGCATGCTTCTAGAAATTAAACTAGAGTTACAAAGAAAAAGAAACTTACTCTCGTTGTCGTCTCTGAATCTACAAAACTCTAAATTGGTATTCACCACCACTTGGAAACTTTCCTATCTTCTGAGTAATTGAGGTTTTGGCTTGTAGGAACCAAATGGATTGAAAATATTTAGGAGAGAAATCAAAGAGACTAAATAGAGAGAAATTTTTCTACGTATTCTAATGTTTTACAGAAATCGTACTGTCTTTCCTCTTTTTCAAGAAAGAGAGATATGTGGAACTATCCCACTATCGCTAAGAATAGCTCTCGCGTATGGGAGTTATTCGTTTAGTTTAATTTAAATTGTAATTAATTAATTAAATTAATAATTAAATCATATTTAATTAATATTTCATTTAAATCATATTTAAATGAATATCTCTCACATAACCTATAATTTTAGTTTAAATCAAATTTAATTAAACTATTAATTAATTCTTCAATTAATTAATTAATTAATTAAATATCTTACATTTAATTTAATCCAAATTTGAATCATATTCATATATAAACTTATCTCATAACGTATAGTTTTAATATGAATCTAATTCATATTAAAATAATATTTAAACCTATTCAAATATTTTGTTCTCTCATAAATTAATTTTGAATCACATCCAAAATAAAATTTATAATATAAAGTTGCATTAAAATATAAATTTTATATTATAATATATCATCATACATTATATGAATTTCCTAAGACAATTTGAATATTTCAAATAATATCCAAGATATATTAACCTCATTTCTCTTTACGAGTTTGGAAGGGGACCTTATGGATATACAAATCAGAAGCTACAACGATGTGAGATTAATTGCATAAACTCATCAACCACATCAATCAATATTTGTTAATTGTGTGTACACTCCACTAAAGACTCACAACTGAACTCTTCTCACTGTAGATATATTTTTGTGTTCAAGGAGAGAGACCAATAATAGCAGATTAGTCCTTCACAAGTGTCTGTAAACTATCATAGTCTTTGACAATATTTTTGTGTCCTTTAGGTTACTTCTCAATCCTTTAATGCCAGTGTTCCTCTAATGAAGAACATGTTTATGGTCCAACCAATACACAGAAACTTCTCTCGTGCCATAGATAGGGTAAGACCTTTTGTTCAAGTCTTAGAGACACTATTTAAGAGAACACTCATCTACTTACCCTAAAGTCAGAAAGGAGTGAATTTCATCTTATGTGATTATGTTCCCGCTCCCCACTCGATCTTGTCTCTAAAATGGTAGGCTTATTAAGTCAAAAATTTGATCACTATCACTCGTACAAATCAAAGGACAATCTCACGTGAAGAAGAGTTCATAATACACTCAAGATTAAGACTGAGTTGCCTAGGTCATCCTATTGAAATAAAAACTTAACGAGTCAATGGAGTTACATTTAGTGGTTACTATTTCATGGTCTAGTCTTATGCAAACTCATTGCATAGGATATTCTCACTCACGTGTCACCTACACGAACGCGTTGGATCATTGTGTTTATATCAAATACAAAGTGGGTTGTATCCATAGTGTTACAAGGATAAGGTACCCAACCTTATCCCTATACTACAGACCATTTAAGTTGTATCTCAACATTGATCCCTGTATGTCTCTACATACAGTTCAAGACTCATAAAGCAACTTAGGATGTTAGTTTATTGGATTTAGGTTAATAAGACAAAACTAATAAAATACTAATAACCCTTTATCGAAATTAGAATAATAACTCTTTATTAATAATGGTCAATGGATTACATTTACGATCTACGAGTTGTAGGACATAAAATCCAACAAACTCCCACTTGGACTAAAACTCTAGTCTAGTGTGGTAGTCTATGAAATGTAATAATAAAGTAATCCAACATCGAAAATGGTAAAATGTACAAGTATATTACATAAAATGTATATATACAAATACAATAAACTAGGGTATTCTCATACCCGTTACACATCTTCCACTTGCCCTAGATTACCCAATGTACATTTCTCGCAGACCTAGACTTTTTAGATGACCCTCAAACACTTTAGTAGTGAGAGGCTTTGTAAAAGGATCAACAATGTTGTACTTCGAAGCAATCTTGGTTACAATCACATCCTCTCGTTGCAAATCTCTCGTATCAGGGTTTAGGAAACACATAGAGAGGAAGTATTAAGTGATACTTCCTCTCTATGTTTTTTCTTCGTTTGTGGCTGCGAGGCTCTTTAGGATTGGCTACTTCCCCACTGTTGCACAAAATAGAATGATAGGCAAGTCCAGTTTGGAACAACTTCCAAATCATGCAGGAACTTCCTGAGCCAAATTGCTTCTTTTGCTGCTTCGCAAGCAACGACGTATTTAACCTCCATAGCGGAGTCTGCAATGCATCCTTGTTTGATGCTACGCGATACGAGCTTCCCTGTTCAGGGTGAACACTGATGTCGACGTGAATTTCCTAAAATCTTTGTCAGTTTGGAAATCAGAGTCAGTGCATCTTGTAAGGTTTAAATTCTTAGCACCATACACAAGCATATATTTCCTCATTCTCCTAAGATACTTGAGGATAATTTTAATCGACGTTCAGTGGTCTAACCCTGGGTCAGCATAACAAATGTCTTGCTTAGTGCTGAGCATTGCACACATTAAGTTGTCCACAACTGAGGCATAGGAAATACGCCTCATATCCTCAATTTCTTGAGGTGTCTTAGGACACTGTTCCTTCCTCGTGTCTGAAAGGTAATAAACTCTTCATAAATTTCTGCATTGAATATCAAACCAACATTTTGTCGATATAGGTTGCTTGAGACAGTGCTAACGTTTTATTCTTTCGATCCCTAATGATTTGAATCCCAAGAACAAACTGTGTCTCTTCCAAACCTTTCATTTGAAATTGGGCTACTAGCTAAGTTTTAACATCAATTAGGTATCCTACGTCATTTCCAATGAGAATGATATCGTCCATATAAAGTACTAAGAAAACTACTTTACCTTTGTTGATTTTCTTGTATACACAAAACTCGTCAATGTTTGGGTCAAAACCATGTTGTATCATATCTAATGTTCCAAGATCTGGATGCTTACTTCAACTCATAAATGGATCGATTCAACTTGCAGGCTTTTTGCTCCTGACCTTGAGTTATGAATCCCTCGGGCTGAGACATAAAGATGTTCTCTTCAAGATTGTCATTCAGAAAGACATTCCTAATATCCATTTGCCATATTTCATAATCATAAAATATGGTAATGGATAGGAGAATCCTTATAGACTTTAACATTGCAATTGGGGAAAAAGTTTTCTCACAGTCAACCTTTTCTCTTTGGGTATAATATTTTGCTACAAGCCTAACTTTGAAGGTCTGTACCTTCCCAACTGAATCTCTCTTTCTTTTATAGATTCATTTTCACCCTATGGGTTTCACCCTTTCAGGTAGATGTACAAGCTCCCACACTAAATTGAAGTACATTAACCCATTTCAAGGTCCATGGATTTGACCCATTCGTCTTTGTCTACATCATTCATTGCCTGTTTAAAGGACAATAGATCTTCAATGTCATCATCTCGTATGAAAACTTGAGTTTTAGTTAAACCCAAGTAACAGTTAGGTTGTGATACTATTTTCTCACTGGGTCGAGGCACTTTCAACGATTGAGAAGGATGAGACTGACCTGATGTGTTGGTATCATCAACTTTTGATGAAAGATTGGCTTCATCAACAACTCTTGTTGATTCATCAGTAACTTCAATTAATACTAATTTGTTTGGTGGTTTATGATCTCTCATGTGGTCTTCTTCTAAGAATGTGGAATTTGTTGATACATACACTTTGTTTTCTTGTGGATCGAAGAATAGACCACTTCTCATTTCTTTAGGATCACCAACAAATTGGCATAACCTTGAACGAGGTTCCAACTTCTTGAAATTTTTCAATAACACGTGCGCTGGATAACTCCAGATTCTGAAGTGACTTACACTAGGTTTAAGTCCTCTCCATAACTCAAAGGGTGTTTCAGAAACACTTTTCGAGGGAACATTGTTCAAGATGTGAACTGCATTCTCTATTGCATACCCCTAAAACGAGTTAGGGAATTAAGCATAACTCATCATAAAAAGAACCATGTCTAACAAGGTTTTATTTCTCCTTTTCGATACACCAGGTGTACCAGATGCTGATAGTTGAGATTGAATTTCATGTTCTATCATATAGTCCTAGAATCTTAAATCCATGTATTCTCCACTTCAATTGGATCGAAGTATTTTAATCCTTTTACCTAATAGATTTTCAACTTGAACTTTATACTTGTTGAACTTTTCACGAGCTTCAGACTTATGTTCCATTAGGTATAAATAACCATACTTTGAATAATCATCTATAAAAGAGATGAAGTATTCAAAACCTCATCTAGCTTTTACATTCATCAGACCACAGAGATCTGAATGTACAAGTTCTAGAAGCTCTTTGGCTCTATAACCTTTTCCAGTAAAAGGTCTTTTAATCATTTTTCCTTCAATACAAGATTCACATCGAGGTAATGAATCATCTTCTAACTCAGTTAGAAGTTCATTCTCTACCAATCTTTCGATCCTATCAAGATTAATGTAACTTAATCTTAAATACCAAAGATAGGTGATGTTGTTTAGAAAAATTCTTTGCCTTTTATTTTGAGTATTAACAGTTTTAAACATCTCATGATTTAAAATTGCTTTCGCTTCATCAGGTTTCAATACATATAAGTTGTTTTCTAACTTAGCTGAACGTATATGTACGCCATTCTTAGAAATGAAAGCTTCATTAATAGTAAAAGAAATGAAATACATATGTTTAAGCAAACAAGAAATAGATACTAGGTTCCTTTTAACCTTAGGAACTATACAAATTTTCTAAAAAAATATCTACTTCTAAAAAAACAACTGTGTATCTTACTGCACGAGTTGAAATGACGTCTTTCGTTCCAACCTTGAGCGTCTTCTCATCCTCCTCGAGCTGCTGGAAGGAACTAGTTTTCTGTAAAGAAGAACAAACATAGTTAGTGATTCCTGAATCCAATATCCAGGCATTTTGGTCATTTTCCACTAAACAAGTTTCTGAAACAAGTAAATTATATTTACCTTCATTTTTCTTCTTTTTCTCAGGGAGGTACTTGGGGCAATAGCTCTTCCAATGTCCATCCACATTGCAATGGAAGCATTTTCCCTTGGCAGCTACCTTAGCTTTTCCATTGTCTTTTGCAGCAGCAACAAACACCCTTCCTATTCTCTCTTTTCTTCTTCTGGATTTTCTTGGTCCCAAAAGTTGAAGATGCAAACATGGTTCTAGAGGACGAGCCATTCTGAAACCTCCTAGAATGAGCAACATTTGCCTCTACTTCTTTCCGTCCCTTGTTTTTCGTAAGAAACTGAAAAGTCTGCAACTCTTTAAGAAGGGTAGTCAAGTGGTACTTTATCTTGTTCATTACCGCATTGCTGCGAAATTGAAGAAAGCTATTTGAAAGAGATTCCATGATAAAGGACACTTGACCGTGCTCATAATTGAACGTCTTGTTCATCTCTACCATATTGAAGTGGATCATCATGTTGAGAACATGTTCCTTAACAGAATGGCGCCTGGTCATACATGATGGGATAAAAACCCATCGCAGCGAAAGAAATTCAGAATCATCTCAATTTTATTTTGGGAAAATTTAAAATACCATACATTGGAAAAAATTTTACTAAGGCT